>JBAMMX010000025.1:11730861-12327858 GCA_037126225.1 Dillenia turbinata | reverse complement strand
TGTTGGATTTGATTTGATGCGACAAACACAACGGAAATACGATCAATATTTTTCAAAAAAATAAATAGATGAATTTTGGGTAGTCATTCTATTGTGTGCAGGCTCCTAAAAATCAAGCTGATTGATTCAGCAGAACTCAAACAATCGTGACCATCAGATGATGACCACAAAATCGAGTCAACACTGATGTCACAACACCAACTCTAGATTCGGTGAATTGAAGTGACGGGTGAAATTTTCCCACTGAAATTTTCTTATTCCTTAATCAATTTCTCAATTGATCTCTCTTAGGTTATCTCTTTCACCTCTCAATCTCAGTACCTCAATTGCCTCAATATCATTTTCACACCTGTTAGTAGTGGAATCATAGAAAGAGAGATACAAGGGTAGTTATGGGTGGTTAAGAGATAATAAGGGAACCCATATCTAAAATTTAATCTAAAATTAAATTCTTTTTTAACTTGTAGTAAAAGTTTCTCATGTATATATATACCAACAATAATAGTCTTGATTTTTATTACTACAAAATCTCTTCCACCTAAATACAGCTTCGTAAGATCTTTTTTCAAACCATTTAAATTGGCACATTATCTTCCTTACTACAAATCTCTTCGAACTTTCCTAGCTTAGGTTTGCACAAGCACTTCTTTAGCTGCATCTCTACTCTCCCACCATTTACCCGAACTCTACAATTGGCACTTATATTATCTCTCCATTCAATAATTCTCTTTGATTACCAAGAAATAGGACAAGTCATGGCTTCCTAACTACTCATGGCATATGGATGTTGTTGGAGATCGGTTTTACTCACAGATAATGGTTCTAATGGATCAAATAGGATGATTGACCATCGGATATCATGATCAATCGAACCTGCATAAAACCACTAAGGGTGCTTCCGAGGGGGAGATCAATACTCATGCGAGAGAATGGTTTTTAAAAGAGAACAAACCTGAAGAGAACTTTCCAATACTTTTATGTGCTTTGCGAGTTAAAAGAACATACCGATTTGCAACAACAAAATTCTAGTAATAGAAAATTTTAGTAATTTTTCAATTTTCTCGAAAAAATAATAAAATAATAACAACAAGAGAATTAGGATTAAAATTAAATTTTTTGATTTGGAATATAATATCGAAAATTTACCTTTAAATTTCAATTTTTGTCCCGAAATGGACTTGTGGCAAGATTTGTACGGGTTATTTTAAATTTATTACTATTCCATATAAATATCAAAAAGTTGGAGGAACTGTGGCTTAGGTGGTGATTTTGTTTGCCGAGAAATCTAGATTACTTGGGTTCGAGGCCAAGGGATGAAGGACCCCAAGATTATTATGGATTTCTGGGTTTGAATTTATGGGATGGCATAAACGGCAGTATTATTATGAGATTTTATAATTTGGGTTGGTTTGTAGGATGGGTGAAAAAATATAAATAAATAAAATAAATAAATAAATTAAGAAAAAAGAGGGATGGGTCAGCCTAGGGAATGGGTCTGGGCCATCCGTACAAGGCAGGAGCGGAAGTCGCCATGTCCAACAAGGAAGGATGACCCAAGGATGTATAAGGTGATGAGTTTTGAGAGCCAATGGTCTTGGGTCGCCCCAGCCACAGAAGCACAATCCAAGGCATGGGAAATAGGGGACAGGGATGTTCGAGTTGGAGGTTAGGTCACCCTATGGGCTTGGTGAGGTATCTATGAAAGGGGAAAAGTGGGCTTGGGTTGGCTCTCGTCCAATAAGGGAGGACTCCACTCACCAGTTGTGTAGTAGGCAATTAGGCCCCTTTATTCAATGGGTCGCCTTGCACAAGTGCTTGGATCTATCCACAAATGGCCTCATAGGACTATGGAATTTGAGACGATGACATCTTGGGTTGCCCCTGCTCCTATTCCTGGATCTACCCAAGACTTAGAATTGTGGATTTGGGTCATCTGCTTTTGTTATTGGGTCACTTAGCAATGTAAAAATTAAACCTATGGATCGCCTCTTACTCCAAAGGAGGTCATCTTGCCCATGTAGAAATTGAAACTACCATCGTCCCGGCCTCCTTATGAGTTGCTCCTATTCATAAGCCTCAACAAATTGAGATGCAAAATAATTCAAAATAGACAACTCAACCCAACTCAAACCCTTGAATCATCTAAGACAAGATGGTAATTGACCATTTCATTAAAAATAGGTATGAATTAAGTTTTAATTCAACCCATTTCTTTCATTCACCCCTCACCCCGACTCTCTTTTCTCTCTCCTTCTCTACATTCACTCTCTTTCTCCCCCAATATTGATTTCTTTCTTTAGAAATCAGTTACACTTTCATTAAAAACACTTCAAAGGGTCTCCAAATCTTCAAGCAAAACCTTGGACGAAGAATTGACTTGGGAAAGAAAACCTGTGAGTTTGCTCTATGTGAAGGGAAGCATAGTTTTGAAACCCAATTTTCGAAACTCCATCCAACCCCACATTTAAGGTAATTTTTCCTTCCTAAATTTGAATTTAGTTTCCTCTTCACTAGATTGAGATTTCATTCTTGAAATTTGAGAAATTTTATTAGAGATCAAAACCCTAGAATTAGAAATTTATGAAAATTGGAGGAAATGGTAAATGAGAATTTATGTTAATGTAAATTACATGCAAATGGTGAAATTAGAGCCTAGATTCATGAATTTGACAAATGTGAAATATGGAGATTTAAATCTAGAGTTTGCGTATAATAAAATTTTTAAGAAATTGTGAATAATAATGAAAAATAGTTCCCAATGAATTGTGAGTGATGAAATTACAACATAAATTGCGAATTGAGGAAATTAGGGTTTGTGCTAAATTGGAGAGAATTCATGAACCCTACGAATTTAACATTGAACTTGTGATTATTGAATTAGAATAAATCAATTTGAAACCTGAGAAGGAATTAACTTGAAATTGAATTTCGGATTTTGAAAACTATGGATTTGGATAGGTATAAAGAAAACCAATTAACTTTAATTCTACAAGCAATTAAATGGATTTAATTGGTGGTTTATTGTCTTTAGTGTTAAGGCAATTGGAATCAAAGGAAGAATTTACTTGATCTAACACCATCGTGGATTGAATTGGGAGTATTGACCATCCCAAAAATGAGTGATTTCATGTTTGTACTTAAATGAAAAAATTGTTTTGTATCAAGAATGTTTTTATTAAATTTTAAATGATTTTTTAATCTCTTTAATTTACATGTTTTATGGGTAGACATTCAAATATTGAGTTTGAAATTTCGATGCCATCCTATATGTGTTGAATGACTAAAAATGTTATGTAAATTTATTGATGATAAACACATTGATGTGTCGACAATAATTGGAGAAATTATTAAAATTGATAACATATGAAATGGTTCATAATTTGGTAAGCAGCAAATATTTAAGAAATAGTTTCCATCCTTGAAAAATAACTAATTATTTTTGCCACGGAAGTGATCCTGACGAGGTGGGCGCGATGAGGTTAATAGACATGATGTAAGTTGCCGATAGTACAAACCATGATCAATAACATGCCACCTAAAGGATATGGGATCAGTGGTTGCATCAGTACTAATGAAACCCAAACTAATGCTAAGGATAGGAGCTTTTTTAAATAAAAAGTTTCTAGAACTTCTTGGTGGTCTCACCCGAGGTCAGAGTAGACCTTCAAGTTAGGAAATATTGATTTCAGGCTGCCCCGTTTGTGTGCCACACAAAAATTATTGGATGTATATGAGATCTACCCATACAAAAATTTTGGAAGCTAACACAAGAAATTATTTACCCGGAATGAATTTGAGAACGCCTTGATGGTTTGAAATAATTATGTATTGATATATCCACCCACACAAATTTTATTTTAGTATAAATTATATATCTCACTGCGATATTTATATTCATTCTCTCCTTCCATTTTACGTATGAAACTTAGTTGAGATCATAGGACGCCTATAAGGAATTGAAGAAGCTGCTTTGTGGGACATCACCGGGTAATAGTTCTCTTTATATTGATATATTAGGTGGATCCAAATGAGAGACAAAATTTGTAATTATTTTGAAAAACTCAATTTATATTCGACTGATTTACTTTGTGAATTAAATATGGTTTTGTAAACTTAAAATGAAAACCTCCCTTTTTCCCTTTTTCAATTTTTTTGAGAATTACGTTTGATGGAAAATTTGATATGGATCCCTTGAGTATGGACTCATTTTAAAAATCTATGGACTATTTGGATTGGAATGACCTAAGTTGGCTAAATTACATGTAAAATGAACAAGGATGGATCGGTTGATCCTTGATTGTATGATGAATGCATGTTGGTTTATTTTTATTATAGATAAATTATTTTGGAAAATTTTAGGATATTAATAAATATTTTATACAATTTTGTGTATATATGTAGGGGTTATACGTGATGTTGGGGTAACGCGACGATTGTCGTATTCGATTTGAGGGTCGGGACGTAACATGACCGATGACCTTATGAGGTGTATATACATATATAGTCTTCATGTGGACCTTGTATGTATTTAGAGTGTTAAAATTTAATTTTTTTTACGGAAGTAGTCTCAGATTGTGAATCATAGTGGATGAATTTTCAAAGATTTAGAATTAATATTGAGGAGCTCAAAATCAGAACAAAAGATTGCTCTCTTATTGGTACAGTCTTGTTGCTTCTTTCTTATCATGGGAGATTATTTCCACCGATGAAGAGACAAATAAGACATTACTTTAAAATCAACGGCCGATACCGACTCACCGAGAAGATGGAACTGACCAGACGAACTACCGGAGAAGGGCCGACCATCAAGCACCGAGAGAGGAACTGGCTCCAGCTGACCGGGAGATAAATCTTGTATTGATGACACGCTTTGGATACATTCAGTCCACTATGCTATGGGCTACGAGGATTTCAAGCTTGTAATACTGGGATTTCGGGGCAAGTTCTGTACATGCTGAGCCTGCACCTATCAAGCATTGGCCCATGTGCCCCTTCTTCCTCCTCTGGTTGCTGTACCTAAGAGCTTGACCTTTGTCCCCATCCAGAACTATTAGTAAATCAGCCCTGATCTAAACCCTACACCGTGGGTACCTAACAAACTGAGCTCCTCCCTCGTTGGAGTAACTGGGACATACTCTGGGCATCCCCATTGACGGATCGGTTTTGAACCTAAGGTTGCTGAAGAAAAACACTATCTCCTCTCCCCTATTCCCGACCAAACATACCTGGTGCAAATTAAATCCATTCACCATCCAGACACCCCGACCCCTCTAGAACAATTATTTTTTTCCCGCTTGCTACCCTTCTAATATCTCCAAAAACAACTCCGTCGATTCTATTTCTAGTCAGCATCAAAACTTCATCTTGTGTCTTCTGTTTCCTGCCATCGAGCCTCACCCTTCTCATTACATAATTCAAACCATGATTTCGGAAGCCAACTGATATGTTGCTTTCCCATATATAGATTGTTTTGAAATCCCCTACTATTCTCGGAGATCCGCAGCCTATCTTCACTCTCTTCCCGAATATCAATAAATTGTTCAAATCACAAGAAAAACTTTCAAAATAAATTAATAAGTTATAAACTTTGGGTTTTTATTTTATTTTTTTTACATATGTTATACATGATAAACTCTAAAATAAATCTAATTAATTTTAAAACATATAATATATTATATACAAACATGCATATATATATTTGTGTATATATATATCGAGTCGGCTCATGAATCAAATGAGTCAAACACCTCTAGTCATTCTCGCATGATATTTTATGTGAACTAAAAAGTTTACTACACATCTTACTCATTTTGTTCATAAATTTGACTCATTGAATTTGAACTATTCGTGAGTTGACTCAACTCATTTCTATTCCTAATTATGAGATGGTCACTATATTTAAAGGATTTTACCCAAAAATGGTAAAAATAAATCAGATGAATATCTTTACAATTGATGTGACCGATATTTAAAATAGTTTAAGATATAGATCAATATTCCTCCTACCTTCAATGAAGCCTCTGTAAATTTATTAAGAGTAAAATTAAATGAAAACACGTGAATTTGGGTGTGAACTCTTTTTTAGTATGGAAGATAGGAATATTTTAATTTTAACATGACACAAAATTAAACTTTTGGAATTCGAAATTTTTTTCCTTATTAAATCCATTCACATGTGTCATGCTGTATTGTTGTATTGTATATAAAAACTTTGTATGATTTGTGTACAAGAATATGTATTGTAACAGTTAGTTAAAGTTTTCTATCTTGATTTAATATAAATTATATTCTTACTTTAATCATAAAAAAAATAATATAAAAAATAAATGGTAAATTATATTTTTCTCCCGTGGTTTGACCAAAATCCATATACCTTCTCTCTGGTGGAAAAATGTCAATTATATCCCTATGGTTTTAAAAAGTGTGGAATGCGGATGAAAAAAGTTGTAAATAATGGAGATTTAATGGAATCTTATAAAATACCGATTATACCTTGTTTAAAAAGTTATTTTTTTTGAAACCCTAAAATACACTTTGTTTCCCCCCCAATTTATAGAGAGAGGACGAATGGTGTTCGAAGATTTTGTGTGAGGAGATTTTTCGTTTGAGTGAGGGGATAAGAGCGAAGTTTTTTCGGATTGAGAAAAAGAGATCAAAGGCACTATCAGGTAAGAAGTTGTTATTTATTTTTCCATCTAGGGTTTTGCTTTTTTTTTTCTTAATTTGAATTTTTAGTGACTGAAATAGAATATTTCAAATAATTTCAATGAGTGAGAATGCTGTTTTTATATTTTTGTTTTTTATATAAAGCACATTTTAGGCACCAGTGAAAAACTTAAGATTTGCTTTCAATGGGATCTTGTGGAGGGAGATTGAATGTAGAATTTTTTTTGAAAAGTGTAGATAAATGATGTGGAGGGATTTTTTTCATAATTTTTTAATTTTTCTGTAAAGCACTTTTAGGGTTTCGATACATTATTATTTTGAATGTAAAATAATATTTGAACTGCACATACTATACGATGATGTGGGGGTCGTTATCATATGTAGAATTGTAGTGTATATATATATATATATATATATTTATTTATCTAAACAGTGGGTATATGATATCATTGATGTAGGACTGTAGTATTTTTCTTTTTATTTTGTTGTATGAAAAAATTGTGGATTTTTTTTCTGTGGTATTTATTTTGTTTGCAACTATATTAATATTTGTATGTACCTTTGCCTTTATACAGATTATCCTATGTCAAAATGGGTAAAAAACTATGTCACGTCCCAATTCAACCCCCTCGCCTAGGCTTCCTTGGCGACGGACTGCCTAGTTCTCGTTAGGACTCGTTAACTTATATGAATAACAATAATCAAGTTTAAATTAAAAGATTTTCTTTTATTCAATCACTATGAATATTATAGAGGTCTCTTATATAGGACAAGACAGTGGAACATTAGTACTCGAAAAGTAATTCATGACAGGGCTCTCTCTACTCGTTTGCCTAATTCTCCTCGACTTCTGTTCTTGCAGGGTTTGAAAATAATTTTTTTGGTGTGAGCTTGACAGCCCAGTGAGGTTCGTGTGTGCATGTGAAGAAAATATGTCATTGTAAAATCTACGATAACAGTTTCATCAAAAAATCTTTTGAAAAGTTCCTAATGCAACAGCAACATGCACAAGTAATAATAATGCAGTAACATGTAACAGTACAGTACAGATAACAGTTTCTTGGCGTCTTATCTCTCCATTACAAGAACAGTCTACTTATCCCTCCTAGGAGGTCCATTTCCGGAAAGGCCTATCGATCTCCCCCACATTAAGTACACAAATCTCCTATACACATTAATGAGATGTTACCAATATGTATTTTAATACTCAACAGAGCCTTTGCTTGCTTGAGCAATCTCCTCACATATTAGTTATATAACACTCACAAACACATACATTGATAAAGTAACAATAAAACATAATAATAATAGTAAAATATGATGACAACAGAAAATCATGGAATCAATACCAACTCATGGTAGTTATAGAAAATCATGGTAATAGTAGGAAATTATAAAATTAGTAGGAATTCATGATGATTATAGGAAATCATGTTAGATTATGCATAAAGAAAGATAGAAATGCAAAGAACACTCACTTTTAAAGGTTGCCAAAAAATCTTCTTTCCTTTTTCTTCCCTTCCTTCTCTTTCTTTCTCTCTTTTTCTCTTTCTCTCTCTCTTTCTCTCTTTCTCACGATTTTTGTGATGGTGTTGGTATGAAGGGGATGAGTATTTATAGTTGTTAAGTGACCATGGATTTTTGACAAGTGTGAAAACACTTGTTCTCTATCTAAGCTTCCTACCTTTGTTTTAAACCAGGTGTTCCTCCATGTGGCAACCATAGAAGACATATACATTTGATATCTAACACTTGGCATCCATGTGGTTCAATATGTGCATGACAAGTGTTGGTGGATGGTGTTGTCTTGTAGTGGTGGACGGTGTTGTCTTTTAGTGGTTTATTTAAGTTTTTTATATATACATTTATATAGTTCTTTATGTTCATATAATTTTATTTTAGTTTATTCACTTGCTTGTACATAAGGAAGTTTTGGATAAAATAGTTTCAGAATCTAGTCCTTCAAAATAAAAGTCGATTCTCCTTTTCAAGAGAAAAATTCAAAAATATAAATTTTGTTGAATTTTAGTTTCGTAAGCTAATAATCTAGAAAATTTCTAAGAAAATAGGTTTTCTTTTAATTTGATCATAAAGAATAATTATCAGAACTTTTTCTCCTAAGGTAATCTTATTAATGCACAATCAACAATAAGTCATTTCTTGTAATTAGATTAGGGTGCGTGACATTCCTTCCCCCTTAAAACAATTTCGTCCTCGAAATTCATACCTGTTTGCTGGAATAGTGCAGGATACTTTTGTCAGATTTTGTCTTCAAGTTCCCATGTAGTATTTTCTATTCCATGATTGTTCCAAAATACTTTAACCATCTGCACTTCCTTTGTTCTTAATTTCTTTACCTCAAAGCCTAAGATCTTGACTGGTTTTTCTTCATAAGTTAGGTTTTGACGAAATTGAAGTGGCTGGTAGTCTAGTATATGAGTTGGATCAGGTTGATACTTTCGAAGTAATGATACATGGAATAGATCATGGATTCTAGATAAAGTTGGTGGTAGGGCCAATCGATATACTACTTTACCAATTAGTTCTGGTATTTCAAATGGCCCAATATATCTTGGACTCAATTTTTCCTCTTTTCCATGTTGAATAATTCCTTTTTGAGGAGACACTTTAAGAAAAACTTGATCTCCCACTTAGAATTCCAAATCCTTTCTTCGATGATCATCATAACTTTTTTTTCTACTTTGAGCAGTCATCATTCTTTGTCTGATTATTTTGATTTTGTCAAGGGTTTCTTCCATCCAAGGAATGGTATTTGATGTATGCATATTTTTTCCCCAATTCTATCCTAATAAATTAGTGACCGACACTTTCTTCCATATAATGCTTCATAAGGAGCCATACCAATTGTAGATTGAAAACTGTTATTGTATGCAAATTCTACAAGTGGCAGATGTTTATCCCAACTTCCCTTGAAATCAAGAATACATGCTTGAAGCATATCTTCTAATATTTGAATTGTGCGTTCAGATTGTCCATCGGTCTGAAGATGAGAACTAGTGCTAAATTTTAATTTGGTACCTAAAAGTTGGTGTAGTTGTTTCCAAAGTCGAGAAGTAAATCTTGGATCCCCGTCGAAACAATACTGAGAGGTACTCCATGCAACTTAATTATCTCGTCTATATATATACTAGCCAATTTTTCAATGGGATAAGTCATTTTGATGGGCAAGAAATGAGAGGATTTGGTGAATCTATCCACAATCACCCATATTGCATCATGCCCATTTTTACTTTTTGGTAATCCACAAACAAAATCCATAGTTACTTCATCCCACTTCCATTCTGGAATTGGTAAGGGTTGTAGCAATCCAAATGGCTTTTGGTGTTCTACCTTGACTTGTTGACAGGTCAAACATGTAGAAATATATCCTGCAATATCTCTCTTCATGTTATTCCACTAGTAATGTTTTTTCAGGTCTTCATACATCTTAGTTCTTCTAGGGTGGTTGGTATATCTTGAGTAATGTGCTTCTTAAAGGATTTCTTTTCGTAAGACTTCATTCTTAGGTACACAAATTCTTCCTTGGAATCTTAACATTCCATTCTCAGTTTCTTGATAATCTGACAATTCATTCATTCTAACTTTTTTCCTGATCTTTTGCAGTTCTTGATCTTGTTCTTGTGCATTTTTTATCCTTGAGTATAAATCGATGTGTATTTTTATATTGGCACATCTAATTCCTTGGTGAATCTTGATAGGCTTCCAATGTATCAAATGTTCCCTCATTTCCCACTCTTTTATCCTTATTCTTGCTATCTTCATCTTTCTGCTAAGGGCATCTGCAACTACATTTGCTTTCCCTGGTTGGTATATGATGGTACAATCATAATCTTCATGGTATTCTATCCATCTTCTTTGTCTCATGTTGAGTTCTTTTTGAGAACATAAATATTTTAAGTTCTTGTGATCTGTAAATATCTTAAAAGTAACTCCATACAAATAGTGTCTCCATTTCTTGAGGGTAAATATTATAGTAGCCAACTCTAAATCATGTGTGAGATAGTTTTGCTCATAGGGTTTCAACTGTCATGATGTGTATGCTATAACTTTTCCTTGTTGTATTAACACACCCCCAAGTCCTTCTTTTGATGTATCAGTATATATTACAAACCTATCTTTTCCCTCAGGTAGGGCAAGTATTGGAGTCGTAGTTAATTTCATCTTTAATTCAAGAAAACTTTGTTCACATTTGCGATCCCAACTAAACTTAGTATTTTTCCACAAGTTAGCTTTGTTAATGATCCGGCTAACTTTGAAAAATCTTGCATAAATTTTTGATAATAACCAGCTAATCCTAAAAAACTTCATACTTCAGTTACTGTCCTTGGTGTTTTCCATGATAAAATGGATTCTACCTTAGAAGGATCAACAAAAATTCCATTCGCAGATATTATGTGACCAAGGAAGGTAACTTTTTCCAGTCAAAACTCATATTTATTAAACTTGGCATACAATTTATTTTCTCTAAGTGTCTGTAATACACAATGTAAATGTTCTTTGTGCTCTTCTTCTGATTTTGAGTATATCAATATATCATCTATGAAAATCACTACGAAATGGTCAAGGTATTGATTGAATACTCTGTGCATTAAATCCATGAATGCTGCTGGTGCATTAGTTAATCCAAAAGGCATGACCACAAATTCGTAATGACCATATCGAGTCCTGAAAGCTGTCTTAGGAATATCCTCTTTTCTAATCCTCAATTGATAATACCCTTGTCTGAGATCAAATTTGGTGAAAACCTTAGCACCTTGTAGCTGATCAAACAATTCATCTATCAAAGGCAAATGGTACTTGTTTTTTATTGTGACATTGTTTAGCCCTCGATAATCGATACACAATCGTAATGTATCATCCTTTTTCTTAACAAATAACACAGGAGCTCCCCATGGTGATACACTTGGTCGTATAAATCCTCTTTCAAGTAACTCTTGCAACTGTATCTTAAGTTCTTTTAATTCTAGAAGGACCATTCTATATGGAGCCTTTGATATTGGTTCCGTTCCTGAAACAAGATAAATGCTGAATTCTATTTCCCTTTCTGGGGGTAATGAGATTAATTCTTCATGGAATACATCTGGGTATTTTTTCACTATAGGGATGTTCTCAATTTTCTTCTTTTCAGTAGGCTGATTTATAAGATAAATAAGATATCCAGTACATCCCTTATAAAGGAGATTTCTAGAGCATGCCCCAGATATAATAAGATTAGAGAAGAGCTTACTATCTCTAACAAATTTAACCTCAACTTGTCTTGGAATGTAAAGTTTTACTTCCTTTGTTCTACAATCTATTTTTGCATGATGCCTAGATAACCAATCCATTCCTAGTATCACATCATATTCTTGAATAGGTAGGATTATCAAGTCTGCTAGAAATTCTTTTTCTGCAATCTTGACTTTATATGATTTTATTATAATTTCAGTAGTCATACTACTTCCTATTGGAGTACTTACCTCCTATATGTATGGTAAACTTTCAACCTCAACATCCAAGATTTCTATCCATTTAGGATTGATAAACGAATGTGTGGAACCGGGATCAAATAATATCTTAACTTTATAGTTATTAAATAGTAGCGTACCTTCCACACAACATTAGATGTGTCAGGATTTCTTCTCCTTCCACAACAAAAACTCTTCCTTGTATCCCAGGTTTATTATTCTAATTGTCGTGTCTTTGACTTTTAGGTAGATCTCTCTTTTTTGCTGTCTTTGGGCAATCTTTAATGTAGTGTTCATTACTTTCACATCTCATACATTTCCCGGCCAAGCCAATAACTATCTTCAACATGTCCTAACTTTTGACAATAATTACAAAAGTCTCTTTGCCCTACTGGCTTATCAGAACTTCCCATCCCTTTTTCTTGGCTTTGAGATGCCAAGTCATTAGAACCCCTTTTTATCAATTTTGTATTTCCTTGAAACCTCCCCTGCTGCCAAGTTACTAAGGTTGTCCTCTTACTAAGTCCAATCTGTCGTTTATTTTTACTATCTTCTACTCGGCATGCCAACTCTATAACCTTAGAATAATTTCTATGATGATAGGGGCTAAAGCATCCTGAATCTCCCAACGCAAGCCTCTAATAAAGTGTTTAATTCTATTATCTTCAGTTGATACTAAGGATGGGGCGAACTTTGAAATTTTTATAAATTTGGTCTCATATTGAGCCACCATCATATGATCTTGTTTGAGAACAAGAAATTCTTCTTCTCATCCTTCTCGTATGTGGCATGGGAAATACTTTTCATTGAATTCTTTTAAGAATTATCCTAAGTATGTGGGATATTATTTTGTCCCCACTTATATGTGATGGTTTGCCACCATTCTCTTGCTATCCCGAATAGTTGATATATTGCTAGCCTAACTTTTCGCTCATCTGTATAGTTTAATACTGAAAAATTCCTTCCATTTCTTTCAACCATAATTCGGCTTTCTCATCATTTTCATACCCTCCATCAAACCTTGGGGGATGAAATTTCAAAAATCGTTCTAAAATGATATCCTCAGGTTGTTCTATGTTTGGTGACATGTTGTGGGATGACTGATGGTTGGCTATATTGTTGGCTTGCTATTCCATTATTTGGGATACTCTATCTAATGTCGCAATCACTTGATCTAAAGAGTTTGAAGTTTGATTAGTTGAGTTGTTCCGTTGTTGCCTTGTGTTAACCATCTTAATAATATTCCAAGAAAAGATCTAAAATAATAAAGATAATTAGTATTTCAAAAGGATGTACCAAAACCATAGTATTGATATTACTTATTACTATACAGCAATTTACAATATCAAAACGTATTACTAAATACTTTCGATAGTGCTTATGATGTAGGCCTAAAAAGTTCAGTTAACTAAGCTACATGCTTTGACTAGTTCTCTGACTGTTGATTGTGTTCTGGACTATCTCTTTTTGCCACATTACAGAGATCATACAGGCCCATTTGCAAAGCTTGGGTCTTGTCCTCATAATTCTGGATGATTTTTACAGATTTTAACCTTTCCCTTTCTAATAACCTATTTTTCTTCGACAGTTGATCAATTTCTTTATCTGCTTTTGTGTAATATTCGGTCAAGAATTGTCCCCACTTCTCCTGGTCATCAAGTCTTTCACTTAGCACTTGATTTTCGTGTTTTACTGCAATCAATTCCTTCTGAGTCATCTTGTTGTCATAACAGGCCTCTCCTAGTCATTGATGGAGCTTGCTATAAGCTTGGTAACTACGAAGCACTTCTCGCTGAAGCTCATTAATCTCTTCTGTTTGAGCATCCATTATCAGATCTTTTCTTGCTAGCCTAGTTGACTCTACTTCTTCCTCACTATTTTCTATCACAACATAAAAATCCTCATTATTTGGCTCATTAACTTTTTCTGTTATTTCCTCATAGGGATCTTCCTCCATTGATGACTGATCTTTATCTGGCTCCATAGCTACAAAATGTCCGACAATATTAAAAAATTCCTATGAAACATAATAATTATTTCTTAAATGCAAAGATGTCTATCTAATATCCTTATTTTTCTAAACCTTGGCTCTGATACCACTCATTTGTCATGCCCCAATTCAATCCCCTCGCTGAGACTTCCTTGGCGACGGATTGCCTAGCTCTCGCTAGGACTCGGTAACTTACATGATTAACAATAATCAAGTTTAAATTAAAAGATTTTCTTTTATTCAATCACTATGAATATTACTGAGGTCTCTTATACAGGACAAGACAGTGGAACATTAGTACTCGAAAAGTAATTCATGATAGGGCTCTCTCCTCACTGTTTCCCTAATTCTCCTCGACTTCTGTTCTTGCAGGGTTTGAAAATAATTTTTTTGGTGTGAACTTGACAGTCCAGTGAGGTTCGTGTGTGCATGTCAAGAAAATATGCCATTGTAAAATCTACGATAGCAGTTTTATCAAAAAATCTTTTGAAAAGTTCCTAATGCAACAACAACATGCACAGTCTACTTATCCCTCCTAGGAGGTCCATTTCCAGAAAGGCCTATCGGTCTCCCCCACATTAAGTAGACAAATCTCCTATCCACATTAATGGGGTGCTACCAATATGTACTTTAATACTCAACAGAGCCCTTGCTTGCTTGAGCAATCTCCGCACATATTAGTTATATAATACTCACAAACACATACATTGATAAAGTAATAGTAGAACATAATAATAATAGTAAAACATGATGGCAACAGAAAATCATGGAATCAATACCAAGTCATGGTAGTTATAGAAAATCATGGTAATAATAGGAAATTATAAAATTATAGGAATTCATGATGATTATAGGAAATCATGTTAGATTATGCATAAAGAAAGATAGAAATGCAAAGAATACTCACTTTTAAAGGTTGCCAAAAAATCTTCTTTCCTTTTTCTTCCCTTCCTTCTCTTCATTTCTCTCTTTTTCTCTTTCTTTCTTTCTCTCTTCCTCACGTTTTTTGTGGTGGTGTTGGTATGAAGGGGATGGGTATTTATAGTTGTTAAGTGACCATGGATTTTTGACAAGTATGAAAACACTTGTTCTCTATCTAAGTTAACTACCTTTGATTTAAACCAAGTGTCCCTCCATGTGGCAACCATAGAAGACATATACATTTGATATCTAACACTTGGCATCCATGTGGTTCAATATGTGCATGATAAGTGTTGGTGGACGGTGTTGTCTTGTAGTCGTGGACGGTGTTGTCTTTTAGTGGTTTATTTAAGTTTTATATATATACATTTATATAGTTCTTTATGTTCATGTAATTTTATTTTAGTTTATTCACTTGCTTGTACATAAGGAAATGACCCTGTTTTGGATAAAATAGTTTCAGAATCTAGTCCTTCAAAATAAAAATCGATTCTCCTTTTTAAGAGAAAAATTCGAAAATGTAAATTTTGTTGAATTTTAATTTCGTAAGCTAATAATCTAGAAAATTTCTAAGAAAATAGGTTTTCTTTTAATTTGATCATAAAGAATAATTATCAGAACTTTTTCTCCTAAGGTAATCTTATTAATGTACAATCAACAATAAGTCATTTCTTGTAATTAGATTAGGGTACGTGACAGACTGCCTGTTAGAACTAAGCTTGAAATGACAGATGTTAAGTTTCAAAATAGAGGGAGATTTTTATGGGAGTCTAATTTATTATACCTAATAAAGTACACAGAAGATAGACTTGTAGTATTTAATAGTTATCCTAGAATTAAGTTATGTTAGAGTGAGTTAGATATTATATGTAATTCATTCTTTGATAAGGATCCATGTGAACTTAAATTGTATTTTAAACTTCCATCTTGTGACGTAGATATTGGCGTAGTTGAGGTAAATAGTGAGGATGATATTATGGCTATGTTTGAAGCATATGAAAATGAATTTGAAATTAACTTATATGTAGAAAAGGGGTAAAAAGCAAGCAAGTTGTGTCACATTCCTGTGGTTCCAAAAGGGAGAACTTTAAGACAGAACAAGTTTATGCTGGTCAGGAGAATGATGCATGCGGGCCTTTTTGAAAGAATCAAAGTGATCTAAAAAAACGGTTAAAGAATGTTGGGAAAAATCTATTAAAAAAAGAAACTGCCAATAAAAAAATCCAAAGAAAGCAATGATGATGATGTCAATTCTGAATGACAAAGCAGAATGGTTGGAAGAAGGGTTTGAATGCTTGGAAGATAAGGATATCTTTGGTGGGTTAGGAAAAATATATTAGGAGCTAGAAATTAATGAGTTAGCTCATCACTACAAGAAAACATGATTTTAGCGATGGAAAAAATTCGTCGCTATTTAGCGATGAATTTAGCGACAAAAAAGAAATTCATCGCTAATTAGTGACGGATTTCATTTTCGTCGCTAAATTTATTGATGGATTTCAAATTTGTCGCTAATTTAACCATGGATCTAAAATCTATCGCTAAAATTAGTGACAGACTATAATACCGTCGCTAATTGAGTGATGGATTTAATTTTAGCAACGAAAAATAATTCGTCGCTAAATTATATTTAATAGAATTACAAATCCGTCAATTTTAGTGACGAAAAATAATCTATCGCTAAATTATATTTAATAGAATTACAAAATCATCTTTAATAAAAACATAAAATTATATTTGAAAAAAATATAAAATTATATTTAATAAAAATCAATTTCCTAATTTAATAAAAATATAAAATATAAATATATATTTAATAAAAATATAAAATTATATTTAATAAAAATATAAAATTATATTTAGTGACGGATCAGAAATCCGTCGCTAATTAGTGACGGATATTGTTGTTCGTTGCTAAATTTAGCGACGGATGTCAAAATCCGTCGCTAAATTCGTTGTTAAATATAATTTTATATTTTTATTAAATATATTTTTATATTTTATATTTTTATTAAATTAGTGCATTGATTTTTATTAAATATAATTTTATATTTTTTTCAAATATAATTTTATATTTTTATTAAAAATAATTTTGTAATTCTATTAAATATAATTTTATATTTTTTTTAAATATAATTTTGTATTTTGTATTTTTGTTAAATTAGAAAATTATATTTTCTATGTTAAGAGTTAGAAAAAAAGTGAAGAAATAAAAAAAAAAAAGTATATCGGATAAATTAATGTGGCATAATAGTTAAGAGCACTCCAGACAACCTCTCAAACCCAGGTTCGAATTTAGAGAAAAACACATTTATTGCAAAAAAATAAAGCAGCAGGGGGTGGGTTCATGTGTGAGCGAGCAAAGGCTGGCCAGGTGCGGGCATGGGCGGGCAAGAAGCAGGGGGTCGGGGCAGTAGTGGGTGGGTGGGCGGGGCTCTACAAAAAAAAAAAAAAAAAACGAAATTTAGCCATGGTTTCTCTTTCCGTCGCTAAAATTAGCGACGAATTTCAGAATCCGACGTTAAATTCAGCGACGGATTCCACTTCCATCGCTAAATTTTTGTGATGCATAATTAGTGATGAAAATTTTTCCGTCGTTAAATTTATTGCTAAATGTATTAATGATGAATTTTTCTAAAATTTTTATCGCTAAATCTATCGCTAAACCCTTGTTTTTTTGTAGTGCATGCAGATGAAGGAACCCAGCCACAACAAGAGGTGGGGACTGACGGTTTAGATGAAGCATGGAATGAGACTGATGATCTAATTTATTCCTTTCCATGTATCATGTTACAAAATTCGTTTCATAATTCAACATGACAACCATTTACAAGGGAACAAGATTTCACAATTCACAATCACCACTCAATTGTAACATGATGCAAACGGTTCAAAATCAATGATTAAGCAAATAATTTAGGTTAGGGGCACCACAATTGCCAAATCAACTTATAAATGTACACAAGTCAGTTTGCCACACCTTCATTTACTCATACAATTTGATTTGTCATTCCCACAAATTAACTTACCTCTCACAATCACCATTTAACTAACAATTTCTCAAATCAACTTGTCCAAATACACATGTCAACTTGTCTTTCCATTTTGTATCCAAGTGGATTTGAACCCATGCTCTCAAGTTCGTCCAAAAAGTTTTACACCACTAAACCAATCAATTCTTTCAATACATTAACACTAATTTAATTATAAATCTTTTCCTAGTTTTATAAAAGAACAAAAATTGAAAATTCATACTTTGAATTTTCTAGTGCTACACTCCAAGTTTGAAAATCAATTACAATCTGTTTTTTTCTTATATTTTACAAGAAATTAAATAAAAATTTTCTAACACCAAATTTTTAGTACTATAGAGACTTGCTCTCAAACTCTTTAGGTTGCTCCATGTATATGTCTCGATCTATTTCACCATATAGGAAGGCATTCTTGATATCCATTCACCATAACCTCTAAGATTTACTAGTTGCTAATGTTAATAACACATGAACAGTAGTAATCTTTGCCACTGGAATAAACCTCTCATCATAGTCTATGCGTACTATGGCGAGAACCCTCAAGCTACTAGTCGAGTCTTGTACCTTTCTATAGATCCATCTTGTTAGGTCTTCACTTTTGTACCTATTTACAAGATATTGGCTTCATGCCTTTAGATAGCGGAACAAGATCCCAATATGGTTTTGTTTGAATGTCTTCAATTCTTCCTCTATTGCCTTGATCTATTCAGCACTTTGAGAGGCCTCATCGTTGCTTGTAAGTTATTTAACTCCATTATCATTAAGAAGTGCGACGTTGACATACTTAGGATTAGGTTTCCTTTTCTTGAGAGATCTTTGAAGTTGTTGCTCCTATTGTGAAGCTTCCTCTACTTCTTGCGTAAGACTTGGACCTTCCAACTTATGAGTAATGGTACTTCTTTCAAGGCTTGAGCTACTTTCTTAATCCTCAGGAATCTCACCAACCGTATTCAAGGTACAAGTTTGGTCTGGTGTCTTCTCTCACAACTTCTCTATTATTTCGTTCGAATCTAGGACCTCCTCACATCGCGATGACCACCAAAAAGATGCTTCATCAAATACTACATTCCTTGACATATGACAATGACCAGTTGTTGGATCACAACACCTCCATCCTTTTCTTTTATCATCATATCCCACGAAAATGTATCTAATTGCTTTCTTATCCAATTTACTTCTCAGCTCTTATGGTATGAACACATAATAAATGCTGCCAAATACTTTGAAATGACTTACAGTGGGTTTGGTCTTCCACAACTCCTAGAAAGGCGAGATAAACCTGAGTATTGTTTGGGACAATCTATTAATCAAATACGCTACCGTCCTCATGCATTTTGCCCAAAAGTGAGCATGTACATTTTTGGTGCGCATCATACTTTGAATTATCTCAGCAAGATATCAATTTTTTCTCTCGGCTACTCCATTTTGCTGTGGAGTTCTTAGGCAGGTTAGTTGTCTCCGAATATTGCATCTTTGTAGGTAGTCTGAGAATTCATTTGATGTGTACTCTTTTCCATTATCCTTGCATAGGCACTGGATTTTTTTTTTTTATATCTCCTTTAACTTTTTGTTTAAACTCTTTAAAATTTTCAAATGTCTCAAACTTTTCCTTCATAAAGTCTATCCACACATACCTGGAGTAGTCATTGATGAATGTTATCATGTAATGAGCTCCTCTAATAGATTGATGCATGACTGATCTGATAACATCTGAGTGGATGAATTCTTATGGTTGCTTGGCTCTAAACTTTGACTCTTCATATGGCAGCTGATGTGCCTTTCTATGTTGACAATCGGCACAAACTGTGTTACTTCTTATTTTTATATCGGGAAGACCTTTTACCATCGATTTCTTTATCATTATCTGAAGCCTCTTATAGTTAACATGTCTCAAACATGCATTCCAAAGATCTATTATCTCACTTTTACTTGTTTTGTCAATATATGTTGATTCTGTTAAAAAAACATAGATAGATTTCACCTTTTCTCCTACCATGATTGGTGTTCCAATTATTTTAACAATTTTGTACACCTTCATGTCTTGTGGACCGAATAGCACGTAGTTTCCCTATGCTGTAAGTTGTGACATGGATAGTAGGTTCTTCTTCATTCCATCTATATGCATGAAATTTTGGAGTTGTACCTGGCGAATACCGAGATGCGATGCTAGTATCATATCCCCAGTAATGAGACCTACTTTGGTGGTGAAATTTCAATAACCTATGAATTGCTTACTATATTGGATTCTGAAATGAAAATTTTATAATGTGGTGTATAATTAAGAAAAATGACTATAGTCTAAGTCTTGCCATAGATCGAGACTATCATGGCGGCGTGGTTAAGGCTGGATAAAAATTTCGCTTGGTGATAGGTGAGATTAAGAGCCTCCTCAAGTTGTTCCCATGATAACGTGGTGACACTCCATGAAACTATAGGCCAACGCCAAGGAGAATGGAGATTTTATGAAAAATTATAGAAAACCCCTTGGTGGATCCCATCAATGGCCATTGGTAGGAAAATTGGTTTTAACAAACCCCAAAATTATGGGAAAGAAAATTCAATTTGGTTATTTATTGAAATATATGAGTCACGGTAAATTTGATCTGAATTCCATTTTATGTAAATGGTTTTGTTTATCGCATTAAAATGAATTTTGACATACATATTTGGTACTACCACCCTCGCCCCTCATTCATATTTATCATACCATTACACTTCATTCATTGAGTATTTTAATACTTACTCCCCACCCTCTAATTTTTTTTTACAGGAAGCCATGACTTGGACTAGTGCTGACTGGACGAAATCTTTTGGTGACCTTCAATAGGTATTTAAAATGTGATTTTTTTTTTTTGGAATTATGTTACATGAACCATGGAAGGAAAATTTTATATATCTCTTTATATTTGGATTTATTAAATACTTGCTTGGTTATCTTAGGAAAGTATTAGAAAATCATTACTATTATGATGTGGAACTTTATTTAAATTATTTAAAAATTATCTTTTGTAAGGTATTTTGCTTTTATGGGGACATTTGGACTATATTGTGAATTTTGAAATACATTTTGAATTTGTAAATTTGTGTGAATGCTTGGGAATTGATTTGATGGTTGGGAGAGTCTTGAAATGATTTAAATTTATTTATGAAATGATTTGGATACTAAAATGTCTTGCGGTACCACAAGACACAGAGTGGAGTTTACACGTATTTCAGATTAACGCGACGCTTGTTACATACTCGATGGGAAGGTCGGGGCGTGACAATCTCACCCAAGGTATGTCTATAAACTAAGGAAGGCATTATACGGATTGAATCAAGCTCCAAAAGCATGGTACGGGAAAATTCCTGAGTTCTTAACTCATAGTGGATTCTCATTCGCTTCAGCAGATTCAAGCTTGTTTGCCAAGCTTCAAGAAGGCAAATTAATAGTTGTACTGGTATATGTTAATGATCTTATCATCACTAGAGATGATGAAAAAGAGACTCATTGGAAATAGAAAATTTACCATTTCGTTTCTAAATAAAGCAGCTAGGTGAGCTCAACCACTTTCTTGTACTTGAGGTTGTATACTCAAGTGAGGGATTATTCCTGGGGTAATAAAAATATGTTTGAGATTTGCTAAAGCAAGGAATGCTAGACTACAAGTCTGTCTCAACTCTAATAAAAGTGAATGCTAAATTAAGCTCACTCGAAGGCAAGGAATTAGAGGATCCCACCTACTATCGACAACTAGCCGAAAGTTTTTGATATATCTAATACTGACAAGACCTGATATCACTTATGCAGTCAGAGTTGCAAGCAGATTCATGCAAAATCCTAGAAAACCTCACTTAGAACTAGCTCGTCGAATATTGAGGTACGTGAAAGGCAAATGAGTATGGAATTTTCTATAAGAAAGATGGATCTTGTAAACTAATTGGACACAGTAATGCTAATTATGCTGGAGATCGTGACACTCGTCGATCCACTATTGGTTACATGTTTAACCTTGGTTCTAGAGCAATCTCATGGTGCAACAAGAGGCAACCTACAATATCATTGTTCACTAATGAGGCTGATATTGTGTAGCAGCTAATGCAGTTAAAGAAGTGACTTGGTTTGTACAGTTGATGAACACTTTGCAGCAACCAGTTGATTATGCAGTGGAGATATATTGTGACAATCTATCAGCTACTCAACTAGCTGAGAATCCAATGTTCCACGCAAGGACTAAACATGTTGAGGTTCACTATCACTTAATTAGGGAGAAAGTTCATTGAGAAGAGATAAAAATGAAACACGTAAGCACTGGAGAACAAGTAGTAGACATTTTACCAAAGGACTCAGTGTGAGCAAACTTGAAGAATTTCGTAATGCACTAGGGGTGATAGCTAAAACAACATTCGAAAGGAAGTAGTCATTGAGGGGAGTGATAAAAGTCAATGACTATTTTTGAATAGTCTAGAAAGTTCTAGAAGAGTGTGAAACATTTTAGAAAGATGTAAAATGTTCTAGAAGAGTGTAGAGCCTTATAGAATAGTGTAGAATATTCTAAAAGGGTTAAAATAGTTTAGTATTGTCTAAAGCATTATAGAATGTTCAAGAGACTAAGTGCTGTTGACAATATGTAGAAGTTTCTAGAATTCTCAAGAGCACTTGGCCTTACCTATAAATAGATCAAACCCCCTCATTTGTATATCAAGCTCTTGGGAGCAAAGTAATAAAGTATTAGAGCATTCGAGCCAAATTCTCTATAAAGTTTACTCTCTTTCCTTGTCTTCTCTTTCTAGTACTTAAAGAGTCTTGTAGCATAGACTAAACTAGTATTATCTCTTACTTAGCCTTAGAGGGTGCTAGTGCCGCAGGGGTTGTGTGTGTACAAAGAGGCAAACCCTTGACAAGGTACTAAAATGGTTATTTTAATATGCCAACAGGACCAAAAAAGGAAAAAAAAATGAGAAAAAAAAAATGAGAGAGAGAGAGAGAGAGAGAGAGAGAGAGAGAGAGGGAGAGTATCGCATTGTTCTTTGAAGCTTATTCAATTACTGCTGCAATAATGTTGTTAGTACTCTTCTCTCCTCTCTCCTCTCTCCTCCTTTTCTGCTTGTCTCTGCTGTTTGACAATAAAATAAGGAAACTCGAAAAGCAAGGTCCATGTGAGGTAGTGTCGCCTATTGTGCAGTATTGTCTTCTGGCTGAACGGTCACATGGGCAAACATTTTATATAAAACAATAACAAAAACTGTAGCAGAATGACTGATTAACATATCTTTAATAGTAAAAGATATAAGGGAACCCATAACTTTGTCACCATTCATGGACAAAAATCATTAAAAATCTCAGCTAATGTCCGAACTTTTCCCTTAAGAGGGTGAGTTGGAGGATCAACCAAGGGAGAGGACAATATGATGTCAAGACATAATCCTTATTTTGGCTCATCAGAAAGGGTGGAGAGGGGGAACCAGCATCTGTTATAAGCTCTGGACTGATATATATCTAGATTTAAATAAAGGGTCTTCCCGTTATGATGGGAGATGTTTAAAATTCATATAGCTTCAGCTACATCTTCACTTTGACATATCCAGATTTGCTATTTGATTTGAAACTTATGTAGTAATCTTGATGTTAAGATTACTCGTTTTCCTATTTGCTATGGGCTCTCCTCAGTGCACCCGCCAACCTCTAATTCGAACTAGATTTATTTATTATTTCCATAGGTGATTTCAGCTTCTTTCTTTTATTTTCTTTCCTTATTTAGATGGGTTGTCTATGGTTTTTTTTTCTTTTTTTTTTTTTCCAAAGTTTAGTTTAGTTGTTTAGGGCTATATAAACTCTTGTCATGCTTTTACTATGCTGGAGTTTGATTAATAAAACTAGGTTTCTCTCTCTAAATCTTGGATTGGGTTTTTAAGTTTTTGGTTTCTGGACTAAACAAACCCACCACGGAATTCCACTGCCTCATCAGAGAGGGCTCAAAGAGAGTAGTGTGGATGCGAACCAAGCTGGTGGAGATTCACAATGAGGGGTGGTTTTGTGTCATGGATCCACTTGATAGATTCAAACTCAATAGAGAATTTAACCTTCAATCTATTGGGTGGGAGAATCTATTAGACTTAAATACCATTTTATGATTTTATTGAAAATCAATATGGGATTCATGACATTACCCGCCCCTTACGTCCGGCTCCCACTCAGGACGGCTTTCACTCTAAACTCTTCACGACACCACGTAGCCCTTTCCTTTTTTTTTGGACGGCTCTCACTCTGACACCAGGTAACCCTTTTCCTCTTTGACAGCTCTCACTCTGACAATAGGTAGTCATTTTCCTTTGGATGACTCTTACTCTAACACATGGTAGCCCTTTTCCTTTTTGGATGGTTCTCACTCTGATATTAGGTAGTCATTTTCCTTTTATTGTACGGCTCTCACTCTGTACCAGATAGCTCTTTTCTTCTTTGGATGGCTCGCACTCTGACAGCAAGTAGTCATTTTCTCTTTAGATAGCTACACTCTAGGCCTTATCAAGTATCAGGTAGCCCTCCTCCAGATAGCTCTTTTCCATTTTTGTCTGGATCTAATACCAATTTGTCATGGATCCACTTGATAGATTCAAACTCAATAGAGAACTCAACCCAAAAGGTCAATCTATTGGGTGGAAGAATTTATTGGATTTAAGTATCATTTATAATTTTGTTGAAAATCAATGTGAGATTCATGACATTTTAGTGGGGATGTAGGGAAGTTTTTCATGCTAGGTAACCTTGAGAATATTGTTGAACACAAAGTGTTGAAATTTAAAAGTCAATACATCTATTAGTCATGAGTACGGGCCTCATTGAGTATGTGAAGAATATCAAAAGGCTAATTTATGTACTAGACAATTAACAAAAATATAAGGAGATGCATTCAATAAATGGTATATATATCTATAACGAGTGTCTTACGAGTCTATATAATGGGATTAACATGTCAAAAAGGTAAAACAACATATAAGAGAAAGAGAAGAGAGAGAAAGGAGAATAATCAATTATGAATATAGTGTGTTCGATAGACAGAGGACTCAAAAGTTGTAAGGAGCTCGAGCTCGATGATGTTATAATCATTTTAATTGATTAATTCTAATATATTATATATTCTTCTCATATACATTATAAATTACTTTTGGCACACATTTATTATTTATTGTTCCTTTATAGTATGGTTATTTGGCTGTGCACAATATTTTTCTCCTCCAAGTAAAAGAAAACAAGGGAGGAGAGACGCGGAGATTGAGTCCCATCATTCATGCTTTCTTTTCTCAATAGAAAAAGATTCGACCAAGAAGGGCTCCATTAGATGTTAATCGTAAATGGAAAGATATTTTTACAGAGAAACCTAAAAATGGATTCGTATTCATAATTTTTTCCTCTCTAAATTGTCCGAGGCCTATGCTTTTTTGAATCCAATCGTAGATGTTATGCCTGTCATACCTCATTCAAGATTTATTTTTGATCCAATCCGTAGGAATCAATAGAAAAGGAAAATCCCTTATAATACACTAGATCCGGCTCAGTTATTGAGAAGCCTTCAGCCCTTTATAGTATTATTCTTTGATCTTATTCTTTGGCTTCAATAAAAATAAAAATGAAGAATGAACCTTACAACTCATCAACTGAAGAAAGTCAAGACAGAAGCAAATAATAAACGAGAGTATTCTCTTCTCTAATATTAGGTGGAGCATCTTTGTCAAGTTCTTCATCGTGACATCTTCTAGGAAAACTATCGTGCTAGCTATCCTGATTTTTAGATGCGAAACAATGATTTACCTGAAACAATAATCATTTTATTTTATTTTATTTTGGTCCTAAGGGGCCATAGGCTGTCAGGAAGCATTGTCTTTCTCTTCGTGTCTCTTTCCTTTTGGTGATTCCATTTCAATGTGATTTTATTTGAATAAATATATATTTTATTGATTTGATATCGATATATAATATTTTTAAAAATTGATTCTAATTATTTTAATTTTCAATAGTTTTCTATAATAATGGCTTCTCGCAAGGCTTCCTCCTCTCATGTCATCCTCTTACAAAAATATTTTTAGTGTTCATATCTTCTTACAATAACGACAAGAAACAAAGTGTTAGAAAGTTCAGTGTAGTGGAAAATTAGGTGATTTTTTACTATCTCGATTAATATTGATATAGATGATGTAATCATTGCTTTGTTACTCAAAAGCCTTAGATTTTTAATTAGATCAGATATTAAAATGATCGGTGGTTATTGCCGATTAGTGATTATTATTAATATAAATATTAAAATATGTGAAATTTATATAAAAAAAAAAATTGTAAAAATTAGTTGTTGGCTATAGGATTTGTGTTGAATTGGCCATGGAAAAACTAAACATCACATTCGAACCAGCTATTAAAGTGGAGTATATTAAATTTATTTACCGTACATTGCAAATGACATATACTTGATACAAGGAAATGAATGTACCGACACAACCAAAAGCCTATTTTATACCGATACAATGAAGCCTAGTTGGTATAGTGGGGCACTGGTACATAAAATATATATCAGGAGAAATTTATCCTTTTAAGTGTCCAATCTGACTTCAATCAAATTTTATCAAATTCAAAGGAAATCGAAGAAGGGACACTTATCTCTATTGTACACAAAATCACACATTGACTGGATTAGCTATTAGACAAAGAGGAACTTTTTTGTGCACAGTTATCCCAACAGCTTCCTCCATATCCAAATCTTCAGTTTTCATCCCGTGGGGAAGTTGCCAGTCAAACTTGTATAAGAGATTTGCAAGAGCTAGCTCAATTATCTGCACTCCAAAGAAAATTCCTGGACAAACTCTTCTGCCAGCACCAAATGGCAAAAACTCAAAATTCTGTCCTTTAAATTCAATAGAACTTTCCATAAACCTTTCAGGGTAGAACTTATTTGGTTTGTCCCAATATTTTGGATCCATTGCTAGAGCTTTTGCAAGGAAAAGTACTCTTGTTTTTGCAGGAATTCTGTATCCTGCAATTATGCATTCCTCTGTAGTTTCTCTTGGAAGTAATAAGGGGGCCGGAGGATGGAGTCTAAGTGTTTCTTTCACTACTAAGCTTACGTAGTTGAGTCTTGAAAGATCGCTTTCATCAACTTTTCCCTTGTTTCCCACAACGCTTCTAACCTCGTCTTGTGCTTTTCTCATTACGGAGGGATTTTTTATGAGTTGTGTCATTGCCCAAACTATTGTGGCTGAACTCGTATCTGTTCCTGCAATGAAAATGCCCTGCAATATAGACCAATCTTTTTTCGTTGGTTCTTTTTTAAATACTAAAAACAATTATTCTGACTTTCTCAAGGCAACAATAGAAGTTTTTTAGTCCGTATTTTTCTTAAATTAAGTGACTTTCTTAAATATTAACCAATCAAAATATTTTACCTCCTTGAAACTTGACAAAACGCAGTTGCTATGAATTTCTACATAGGAAAAAGAAAATATACATACTGTTAGAACCCCTTTGATATGATTGATGGTAATGGTGGTTGCTTGAGTTGGATCCTTTTGGAGTTGAAGTAGCACATCTACAAGGTCTTCATGATCGGTTTTAGGCCTTGCTGGGTCAAGATGTTTGTTTATTACGTCATCATATATCTTGTCCAATGCTGTAAAAGTCTTCTCTAGCCTTGCATCCAAGCCATTGAACTTGTTTACCCATTCCAAACAAGGGAAGTAATCCGAAATACAAAATCCTCCAGTCAGGTTATGAAATTCACGAAGTATTTCATAAAAGTTTCCCATGCCATTGCCTCCCGCTTCGTATTTCTTCCCAAAAGTCACCTTGCCTACAATATTATTCGCAAGAAGAAGCATCACCTTACTTAGATTGATCGGACAATTTGATCGACAAAATTCTCGGAGCACGAGAGTGATTTCCTCATCTCTCACTTCCTTGAATGATTGGACTCTCTTGGTGCTCAAAAGCTCTAGTGTTGCTATTTTCCTCATCTCTCTCCAATGCTCACCGTAGGGAGCGAAAGCTATGTTTGAGCAATTGTAAGTTAGTTTCTTTACGGCATACAAACTTGGTCTATTAGAAAAAGCAAGATCGTGAAATTTGAAGATCTCTCTTGCTATGTGTGGAGAGGAGACCACCAAAGTTGGTACAAAGCCAAGTTGCAAAAACATGAGAGGACCGTATTGGCTTGAAAGCTTAAGAAGTGATCTCGGAAGAGAATCACCAAGCTGGTGCAAGTTACCTATCAGAGGTAGCCTCGGTGGACAAGGAGGAAGAGGATCTCTATTTCTTTTTCCATTTAACTTGCTTATGTTGTTCTTCCATAAAAGAAACAACAAAGATGCTATTACAAGGATCAAAAGCATCAAATTCGAATGAGAGGTAATAGAATAGCTACCTTGCAACAAGGAGAGAAGAAACCACATTTCTTGTTTTCTGGTTTTTTTTCTTTGTTGGGGGGGGGGTGTTTGGAAGAAGGCTTATCACAAAAAGGTCTCTTAAATAGACCAAGACGTCTTGTGTCCAGTTTGGGTCCAGTATGCTTGGTTTGTCACATGCACTACAAAAAAGTTGCCTTTTAGCAACAAAATTTGAGACAAATTTTTTAAAAAGATTCGTTGGAAAAACGATTTGCGACAAATTTAGCGACAAAATATTTTTTATCCGTATCAACTCGTCGCAAATTTTAGCAACCAAAAATTAAAATTCGTCGCTAATTTACGACAAATTCTGCGATGAACTCTGGTTCATCGCTAATCTACGACGAAAGGTGATTCGTTGCTAATATCCGACGAACCTTTTAGTCATAAATTTCATTGTAAATATATTTAGTAACGAATTTTATAACGAATCCGAGTATTTTGGTAAAAAATTTAGCAACAAATTTTATAACAAATTTGAAAATTTTGTAAATAAAAATCAAATTGAATTCTATAATTTGATCATTTTTCCTGTATACTTTGTTCCTGCCTCTCATCAAATATCAATAAAACAATCATTTAATAGTATCAACCAACTATTAAACAATACCACAATCAACCAACCATCCAATATCAATATCATCAACAAACCACAAGACAAAATTACAAACACAATATGATACAAATACAAATCACATTCAAAGATAATGTCAACAAATACAATACAAAGTCACATATTCAAATACAAAAATCACATTCAAGAACATCCCTTTTGCTAAAGGGCTAGTTAGGTAGGCTTTAGCCGAAGTAATATGCATTTTCTATTACTTTTATCATAAAAAGTATTAATAGAGGTTGATGTGTCAAACGGGATTGACATGCGTGCAACTGCAAATTTTTACATAAGTCTAATTCTTTTACAAATGGATGAGTAGTGAAAGATTCAGAACATCGCAGCAAAAAGGAACATGAAGATATATTGGATACCATTACCCTCCAAAACCCAATGATATCATGGAAAACCCCCTGGAATGTTCTCTTTTCCTAAGTTTACTTGTCTTATGATCATTGAAACTATCTATGATTAATCTTTAGTCAAGTGCAAGTATATTTCTCCAGTTTCAAAACATATATAGACACACACACAATATATATATATATATATATATATATATATATATATATATTAGAATATCTGGTTCATAAAATTTTTATTCATAAATCTATTATGGCGTGACCGTAGATGTGAAATATTATATTGTTAAAATCCAAGGTTGTGTTGGAAAAAGCAATTCTATTGGGAGGGTAGGCTACAGAACCCGAGATCATTGGAAGAACTTTTCTATTACAACTTGTCTTACTTGGCTTGGCTTACAGATGCAAATGAGACACCCCTTTACATGGTGCTCAATGTAAACTACTAGACCCTATAAATAATTACATAGAAACTTGTAGAACTTTTGAAATAGTGCCATTTACGATAGTCAGACTTTGAAATTGATGATTTCATGAACCAAGTTTAATAATTCGTTCTCCCACCTTGTGATTTTTGAAAATGATGATTCAAATGCAAAACTCCAACAGTTTGTGCAACATATTCTTTAAGATACAAACTTATAATGTAACATCAAAAATTCGATATTAGAGAAATTTTATTAAATTTTTAATATTCTCTATAAAAATACCGGAAGAAACTGATTATAATTGAATTTACAATTTATTCTTCCATAAAATTCTCAAAGAATTGGATGGCTTGGTAGTAGCAAATCTTTTTGGTGATATGGAATGCATAGGCTCAAATCTCCTTGAATGCATGACCGAGAGATTATTCCTATTTGGATGACTTGTGAGGGACAAGTTAGCTTGTGTATTGTTAAGTAAGCTTGTGTTATGAAATGTGAAGGATAATTTGGTTTGAGAGGTTGGTAAGTTGGCTTGTATGTATGAAGTGTGTGAGAGACAAGCCAACTTGTGTAGTTGTCTGGCTTATGTTAAGGGAATGCGTGAGACAAGTGGACTTGTGCTATGGTAAGCCAACTTGATTAGTGTATAGACGGGTTTTTAAGGTTTGGACGTGTCAAGTCGACTTGTGCAAATAGGCAAGTTAACTTGGTAAGTGTATAAAAAAGTGTCTGAGACTTAGTGTTCACAAGTCGACTTGGTTAATGTTTGGGTAGTGCTCAAGTTGACTTGACTTATCAATTCTAAGTCGATTTTCTTATACTTCAAGTAGACTTGACCTCTAAAAGCCCTAGACACACAAGTTTGACTTGTAAGGATTGCGAATAGACTTATGCCTATGAAATATAGTAAAATGATGAAAAAGGACAAACAAACTTGATTGAAACTTAACAATAAGGAGGGATAAGAGGGGAATTTCATATCCCATTATTAAGTAGGCTTAAACAAGCCTTCATTCTCATTCTCTCCTCTCATTCAACTCCCTCACTTCCCTCCCTCTTCTCTCTCACTCGACTCTCATCTCTCTTACTCTTGTCCATATCTCTCTCAATCTTTTACTTGAAATCAATCACCCCTCCACTAAAATCACTCCATTAAGTTTCCAAAAAACCCCATGTAAACTCGTGAATGGAGATGAATTTGGAGAAAACCTAGGTTTGCTCCACGAAAGGGAAAAGTTAGGGTTTTTGAATCCCATCGCCCAAAACTCAATCCAACCATGAAATTGAGGTAATTTCTTCCTTCTAAACTTGGGTTTAGCTTTCTCGCTGTAGATTTGTAAATTATTGTTGAGATTTGAGGAGTTCAATTTGCGGATTGTGGAGTTAGGGTTTGTAAATGAGGAAATTTGAGAAAGTTGTGAATGAAGATTGTATATAGATGTAAATTAAATATATATGATAGAATTAAAACATACAATCATGAATTTGAGAAATTAGAGTTTATGCTATATTGGGGAAAATTCATAAACCATAGAAATGGACATGATTTAATATTTAATTCATATGTATTGTCTTAGGATAAGACAATTGAAACTCGACAAAGGATTAATTTTGGATTGATTGTAAATTGGGAGTGCTCACCTTTCCAAAAGATAATTGATTTCATACTTATACTTAAATAAAAAAAATACTTTTACTGAAATTTCTAAATGATTTTGAAACTTGGATTTATCTGCTTTAGGGTGTGTGGAATATCTCAAAGGTTGAATTTTGAATTTTTATATATCCTATATGTGTTGAATGAACAAATGTGCTATGTAAATTTATTGATGATGAATATATTGGCTTGTTGACTGTTATTAAGAAATTGTTAAATTGATGACATATGAAATGGATCTATAATTTTTGTGAAATGGTGCAAAGGGTTTGTGAGGGAATAGCCGATCTCCAAAAAATGATTAGTCATTTCCTGTGAAGGCGTGACCCCATGGGATGACGTGATGGGATTAATAAATATGGTATCTCGCCGAGTGCAACAGTACATTCATATTCGAGTAACATGCTGCCTAAAAGGAATAAGACAGTTGGTTGCACCACTAACGAACACCATAACCAATGTCAAGGATGGAGATACTTTTAAACATAAAATACTAGAATGCTTGGTGGTTTCACTCTAGATTGTGGTAAACATTTGTTGGGAATAATAATTTTAGGTTGCCCCGTGTTTGAAAATGTGAATTAGTTGGATCCATATAAGATTAAATTATAATGATGGCGAATTATGATGATTTTGGAACCAATGGTTTGAGTTTATCTTTATTGAATGAATTTGAGAATGACATAATGGTTAGAGATATATACATTTGATAATTCCATCACACAAATTCTTAATTTTGTACAACTTATATATCACTCACTAGGTATAGTTTATACTCACCTCTCCATCTTCTATTTTTATAGAGGAAGCCTAATTTTGACTTGTGGACACTTAGGGTGATTTGAAAAAGCCTATTCTGTTGGATCCTTCTTCGAGTAATAGCTCTCTTTTGATTTAGATATTAGTAGACCCAAATAGAGGTACACTATGTAGTTATTTTGAAAAACTTTTTCTACTATGTTTATATGAATTTAAAATTTGATTATGCTTTGTATTCTTAAAAATAAGGACCTCTTTTTTATTTCCTTTAATTTGTTTGAGAAATATTTTTGGTAGAATTTGATATGGATCTCTTGAGTAGGGACTTGATTTATTATTTTTATTTTATACTTTGTGGATTTAAATTGAATGGCCGGGTTGGTCCGATGCATGCATGTTTTGGAATTGAGACGGACCAGGCCGGTATTTTGGTTGTGCGATAAATGCATGCTAGTTTGTTTTGATTCCTTGAATTATTTTAAAAAATGAATGGATATCGATTAAATGTCTTGCGCTATCCTGATATATGGATAGGGCATATTTGTATGCCAAGATAACACGGCGGTCATCGCGTGCTCGATCTGAGGGTCGAGGCATGACAATTTTATAGGTATCAGAGTTTAGGTTTTCAATTTGAGAATGTATAAAAATGTTGAAAAGTTTCTCAAATATTATAAAGATTTTCAATTATTTTCAAATTATTTTGACATGACAAAAAAACACAAATTTAGAGACGGATTTTAATGACGAAAAAAATTCATTGCTATTTTGCAATGAAATTTGTGACAAAAAAAGATTCATCGCCATTTTGTGACAAAATTAGCAACGAATAGTAATTCATTGCAGAATTAGCGACGAACAAAATATTGGTTGCTAAATTTGAGACGAACACAATATTTGTCCACAAATTTGCGATGAAAAGTGTTTTCGATTGCTAAATAAATGATGAAACATATTTCGGTCACTGAATTAGTAACAACTATAAGTGTTGATCACTAATTTAGTGATGAAAATTATATTGGTCGCAAAATCTGCGACAAGCAGCATCTTCGTCACTAAATCAGCGAAGAAAAGTAATGTTGGTCGCTGTATTAGTGACGAACATTTTGTTCATCGCTAATTTTGCGATGAATGTGTATTTTCATCACAGATTTAGCGATGAACCTCCTTGTTCATTGGTAAATCTTCGATAAAAACATTGTTCGTTATAGATATATTCTTAGAATTTTGAAATTTTTTGTGAAAATTAGGCAAGTCAAATGACTAAACTCAAATATATGATTCAAATAATTTTCAACGATAAAAGCCGCATAAATAAATTTAAATTATAATATATTAATAATGTAAAAATCTTTATATGTTGATATTTAATCAAAAATGTTTATCTCAAAATATATAATATATTAATAGGATTATATTGATTCTTGATGGTTTCTGTTTATTTTGTTTTCATGGATGGTTTTGGTAGAGGTCGAATTGGATCTGACAATATATTAGAAGTAGACAAAAGTAAGTAGAAATTAGAAATTTTTGTATGGATATAATAGCCCCAGGAGTATTGGAACACAAGCAAGCAAGAATTTAGACCATCTATTAAAGGGAAATTCAGGTATAGTGTGTTGAGATGATAAATTTTATGGTATACTTATACGACATTCTAGTATATAGTAGGTCAAATTAACTAAGTGATAGCGATATTTTTATACATTTGAATTTATTTTATTTTAGGCTTTATTTTATGACTTTTAGGACTATTTTTAGGTCTTATTTTGTCATTTTACATTGATTATTTTCGTGGGTTTTATTCTAGGATTATTGGTCTTATTTAAGGATATTAGACTATACAAATAGCTATTAGTATTTTGAGTATAACTTTCTATTCCAATATCTGACTGACCTGATTCTTATTGGGTTGAAAAGAAGACATCAAGGTCTATAAATCTTATGAAGACATCAGAGACTAGGTCAAACCAGAAAATATCTGAAATTTAAGTTGAAATTACTGTAGTGCTAGAAATCAAGGCTTGTGAGTTCCAAAAGCCCAAGTCCAAGTGAAATATCAAGCTATTATGCAGACCCACAAATTTTAAGTCATTTAAAACTCTTAGGACTTAGATTATAAGGAGGAGATATCCTTTACACAAGAGGAGGGAGAGGAGAAACCCTAGCAGCCACCTCCTTTGAAGGAGGATTCCTTCGGGTGCAAAGGAAATATTTAATTTACCTTTCTTGCTTTTCTTTATCATGTCTACTTAAATTCTTACTCTTAGGACTCGATGGATTTTGTTCTTTGATTAATAGTATGGGTTGATTTATTTCTTTTCCTTAAATCTTTATTGACATGTTCTTTCTTTGATGAGATTTTATCATTGAAGTTCATTCGTATAAGTACCTATGATTTGATAATTTGTGATTACATGCATGAGATTGAGAGAAGATTGCATGAAATCTGACCAATACAATAAAATCCATATAGGATTATGAGATCGACAGATGATTAACTCTGTATGTCGGGATCTTAGGGAAAACCCTAGATTTCAGATATTCCATAGATCTTAATACAGTTTGATCTAATCAAAATTGCATGACCATTGGGTTTTGGTTAGTCGAATTAAGTTTTTATTGCACGACTATTGGGTGAATCTAATTTATGAAAATCTGTTATTATCAAGAATGAATCATTAGTCAATAAACTTTAAAGGATTTGAAAATTTTCGACCATGTGAAAAAATTAGAGACAAATAAAATCGATGTCCTAGGGTCTTATAAAACTAGGCTTTTGTCTATCAATATTTCTATTTTTAATATTTTCGTAATTTTAACATTTTTATTATCTTGATTCGTTTTGTCTAACTTAAATAGGGTATTTTATATTTAGTAATACGTAATATCCTTGTAGGATCGACACTTGTTCTACACTATGCACAACACTCAACTATGGTATATTTATCCGAAATCGTAATACACCTAAATCGCATAATTGGCGTCATTGCCGGGGATATTCATGCATATCAATAAAAATCATCTTTTTTGAGATTAGACTCTTTTTTTATATATTTCTTGTCATTTCTTTGTTCTTGGTAAATAGGATACATAGATTTTAGAATTTTTCATATATTTCTTACTTATTCCATATAGAATTAGGTTTTTTAGGTTATTTTTTTCGGCTATTTGAAAATAGATTGAGGAATTAGGGTAAGTGATCACTTGTTTCGAAGGATTTCAACCTGTGGAACAAAACCTATAGCTTTAGCTATAGGCACCACCTTATTTTCATCAAATTTCGTTGTTTTCATACGATTTTCTATTTTTCTCTATTTTTTTCATGATTTTTAGAATTTTTTGATTGTCTTCTTGGGTGTCTTTTTGCATTATTTTGTCGTGTTTTTTCAATTTTTACATTTATATAGGTATTATAGATTTTCTTGTGTGGTTCTTGCAATTGGTTTTGAAGTTTGAATTTTGTGCTATTTTTGGTATCCGTACAGTGCATGCTACGATCCAAGAGTCTTGACCTTGTTGATTTCGATCCTGAGATTGAAAAGATATTAGGAACTATTCGTAGAGAAGTCAGGAAAGTTAAGGAGGAAGAAACAATGGCCTATGAGAATAGAGCAATAAGAGAATACTCGATGCCCAGATTTCAAGACATTTAGACTAGCATCGCACGGCCAACTGTGGAGGCAAACAATTTTGAACTCAAACCAAATCTCATCAGAATGGTGCAAGCAGATCAATTTGGTGGTGAAGCATTCGAAAACAACCACTTGAAAAATTTTTTTGGAGATCAGTGACATAATCAAACTAAATGGAGTCAGCTCAGATGCTATTAAGTTAAGGTTATTCCCTTTCTCTCTTAAGGGAAAGGCAAAGGTATGGTTAAACTCTTTTCTTGCTAATCATTTCATAACTTGAGAAATTCTTTCTCAGGTATTTTTAGATAAATATTTTCCACCTGGTAAGATAGCCAAACTACATAATGACATTACTAACTTTAGACAGTTTGAGGGTGAATCTTTATATAATGCTTGGGAACGGTCTAAGAATTTGATTAGGAGATGTCCATATCATGGTATTCCTGATTGGTTGATTTTGTAAATTTTTTATGGTGGCCTTTTAAATTCTATCAAAATTACAATTGATACTGTGGTTGGGGGTGCATTTATGAACAAGTCATATAATGAGGCATTGTCATTATTGGATGATATGGTTTCTAATCAATACGACTGGTCTAATGAGAGTGAGATTCCAAGGCAAAGTGTTGGCGTGTATGAGGTTGATAGTTTTATTATGTTCAATGCGAAAATTAACTCTTTAATTAATTGCAAGAAAACTAATCAACTTAATGTTGTGTCTAAGCAGACCTTATATTGTGATTATTGTGGTGATTCTACTCACGTAACTTTTGAGTGTCCATAGAAGCAGTATGCAAACTACATTTCTAATTTTGGCAGACCTCAGGATAACCCTTACCCCAACATGTATAACCATGGAAGGAGGAACTATATCAATTTTTCATGCAGTGAAGGAGAACCACAAAGAGTGAATCCACTAGATTTTCATTCAGGGAATCCACAACCAAGAGATAGTAAGGTATCATGGGAGTTGGCAATTGAACGTTTGGCAACTACAATAAATGAATGGTTTGAGAGGCTTGAAAATAAAATTGATTAATTAACTAATGCATTTCATTCTTATATGTCAGATAGATTGTCAAATGATATTGCGAAGAACCCCAGAGAGCAGACTAATGCAATCTCATTGATGAGAGAGAAAGAATTGCAAGAGGTACTAAATCTATCCAAGGATGAAGAGGATAAACAAGAGACAAAGGAAGAGATCTAACAGTTTATGAATAAGGAGGCTGAGACACTAGATTCTAAACAGGGAAGTGTTTTATGTTTTAGTGATTCTAAAACCCCTGTTCCTTTTCCTGGACACACGTTACGTGCAAAAGTACAATTTGAAAAATTTTTAAAAATTCTTAAGAAATTGTACATTAATATTCCTCTTTTAATTGTCATCAAACAAGTGCTGAGATACAGGAAATTTCTCAAGGAAGAGATCACTAATAAGAGGAAACTTAAGAAGATTTCAAAGGTCAAGCTTATATATGAGAATTCAATAATTGATAAGAGAATGACAAAGGCATGGTATGATACAATAAATGGACATATTGTGAAGATTTATGAGAAAATAAGAAATTGTTAAAGAAAAAGTTACAAGTTCACTGACTTAATCAGGAGAGTCTTTCTGTTCTCTTTTTTTAATTTTAGATTGATTTGCATTGCAGACAATGTTTGGATTAAGTGTGGGAGGATGCATTGCATTTTGATTTTTACGTATTTTATTTATTTTATCTTGATTTTTAGGACATTTTTTTTTTAGGAATTAGAACTTTTTTATTTAGGAATCATGATTTTTACTGAATTTCTTAAGATTTGAAAATTTTTTTCATGCCAACTAGATATTCTCGGGTTTTCTAATCCTTGTATGCTACTTATCTTGAATTGGATTGCATGACAGAGATTGGTATTAGTAGTTATTTGGTACATGAGTGGCTATTCATCTTTTTATAGTTGATTTGAATGATAGACATGCAAGATTTAATACCAAATTTACCTTAGTGAGGATTTGATCCTTATAGAGCAATTTTGCTTTCATCATTTTTTTTGTTAAACGTATATCACACATGATTTGGTCATTCTAAAACTTGCTTTGTTATGCATTTTGAGACCACATTCATGATTTTTATACACCAAAATGATTAAGACACTTAGATTTATACACTTTTAGCTTTCGAAAAATACCAACCAATTATTTTTTGCCCCCTAGTTAACCAATTTGAGTCTAGACATTTTCTTTCATATATTACCCACACCATTTACCCTATGACCTTTTTTTTTTCTAGATCCAATATTTGAATCCGAATTCAGTAATATACTTATACTTGACGGCATGATATTATGTTTTAAGGTATTATTGTTTTGTTCGAATTTTATATATGTTTTTAGTCATTGTATTGTTGAGTGAGTTATGAAAAAAAATAGCAAAAAAATAAAAAATAAAAAATAAGAAAAAAAAGAAAAGAAAAGTACTGGTTGAAAAAAAAGAGAAAAAATCGAAAAAAAATTGAAAAAGGAAAAAAAAGAGAAGAAAAAAAAATTTCATTCTTGATATTGTTCACTCTTATAGTGAAATCATTGTTATTTACTTTGAATAAGTGATATATTACATTACATGTTCGCAGTTATAGTTAGTATTTTCTTTGTCTTGATGTAACAATGTCATATTTTGATACTTAGATATACTTAGTGAATCATTTTAACCCTGCATCTTACCTATTATCCTATCCCTTACCATAGCCCCATTACAACCAATTAAAAGACCTTTTGATTGGCGTGTGGATTTCATATATAAGTGGTGGAGATTTGATATATGAGCAAACTTATGGTAATGTCATCTCTTTGTGTTGATTTGAGTAATACACGTACCCTTACATAAAATGAGTGCTTTGAGTAGATTAGTATCTTCTTTCATTCTATTGAGTGAATTGATTGTGAGGGTGGTTGAATCTTGTATTGTTCTTGATTTCAATGAGACTGTAGGAGATGCCATAGTTTTTCTAGTGCTGGATATTGCAAAGTATTGATTTTCTTGATTGTAATTTCGATTTGAACTTGTCATATGTATGGTTAAGGACTCGAGAGGTTGAATTGGTTTTGGAGAAAATTTATTCTTGCTTGAGGATAAGCAAATATTCAAGTGTGGGATATTTGATAGCGATATTTTTATACACTTGAATTTATTTTATTTTAGGCTTTATTTTATGACTTTTAAGACTATTTTTAGGTCTTATTTCATGATTTTACATTAATTATTTTCGTGAGATTTATTTTAGGATTATTGGGCTTATTTAAGGATATTGGACTATACAGACAGATTTTAGTATTTTGAGTATATCTTTCTGTTCTGATATCCGATTGACCTGATTCTTTTTGGGTTAGAAAGAAGACTTCAAGGCGTATAAATCTTATAAAGAGACTAGGTCAGACCAGAAGATATCTGAAATTTGAGTCAAAATTACTGCAGTGCTGGAAATCAAGGCTCATGAGTTCATAAAGCCCAAGTCTAAGTGAAATATCAAGTTATTATGAAGACCCACGAATTTTAAGTCATTTAGGACTCTTAGGACTTAGATTATAAGGATGAGATATCTTTTACACAAGAGGAGGGAGAAGAGAAACCCTAGCAGTCACCTCCTTTGGAGGAGGATTCCTTCGGGTGCAAAAGGGATGCTTTATTTACCTTTCTTGCTTTTCTTTATCATGTTTACTTAGATTCTTGTTCCTACAACTCGATGGATTTTGTTCTTTGATTAATAGCATGGGTTGATTTATTTCTTTCTCTTAAATCTTTATTGGCATGTTCTTTCTTTGATGGGATTTTATTATTGAAGTTAATGCTTCATTCGTATAGGTACCTACGATTTGATGATTTGTGATTACATGCATAAGATCGAGAGAATATTGCATGGAATCTGACCAATACAATAAAATCCATATAGGGTTATGAGATCGACGGATGATTAATTTTGTGTGTGGGGATCTTAAGAGAAACCCTAGATTACAGATATTCCATAGATCTTAATGCAGTTCGGTCTAATCAAGATTGCATAACCATTGGGTTTTGGTTAGTCGAATTAGGTTTTCATTACATAACCATTTGGTGAATCTAATTTAGAAAAATCTACCATCATCAAGAATGAATTTGTAATCAATAAACTTTAAGGGACTTCAAAAGATTTCAACCATGTGAAAAAATTAGAGACAAATGAAATCGATGTCCTAGGGTCTTATAAAACTAGGTTTTTGCCTATCAATATTTCTATTTTTAATATTTTCGTAATTTTAACATTTTTACTATCTTGATTCGTTTTGTCCAATTTAAATAGGATATTTTATATTTGGTAATACATAATATATTTGTGGGATCAACGCTTGTTCTGCACTATACACAACACTCGACTAGGGTATATTTGCCTGAAATCGTGATACACCTAAATCGCGTAACACCAAGGAAATAAATTGAGATTTTTAGCCTTTCTAAAAATATTTGTGGCTATTTGTGATACCTTTGGTGTTGGTATAAGTAAAATTCTTAATCAAGGAGGGCACTGTGTTGCGTACCTTAGTGAGAAACACGAAGAGTCAATGAGTGAAAAAGTACCCCTACTTATTAGATGTATGATTTGGTATTTAAATTTCCATAACGAAATTTCTTTCAAGGGAGTTAAGTGATGTAATACCGAAAATTTGGTGTTAGAGAAATTTCATTGAATTTTCAATGTTCTCTATAAAAATACCAGAGGAAACCTGTTGTAATTGAATTTTCAATCTATTCTCCCATAAAAATCTCAAAGATTTGGAAGACTTGATGGTAGCAAACCTTTTTGGTGACTTGGAATGCATGGGCTCAAATCTCCTTAGATGCATGACTGAGAGATTATCCCCATTTTGCATGACTTGTGAGGGACAAGTTGACTTGTATATTGTTAAGTAGGCTTGTGTTATGAAATGTGAAGGACAAGTTGGTTTGGGAGGTTGGTCCATTAACTTGTATGTATAAAGTGCGTGAGAGACAAGCCAACTTGTGTTATTGTCAAGTTAACTTGTGATGAGGGAATATGTGAGACAGGCAGACTTGTGCTATGGTAAGCTAACTTGAATAGTGTACAAACGGGTTTCTGTGGCTTAGACGTATCAAATCAACTTGTGCAAATGGGCAAGTTGACTTGGTAAGTATACAAAAAAGTGTTTAAGACTTAGTGTTCACAAGTCAACTTGGCTAATGCTTGGCTAGTGCTTAAGTCGACTTGACTTCTTAATTCTAAGTCGATTTGCTTATATTTAAAGTAGACTTGACTCCTTGAAGGCCCTAGACACACAAGTCAAATTGTAAGGCTTATGAATCGATTTGTGCCCATGAAATGTAGTGAAATGATGAAAAGGGACCAACAAACTTGATTGAAACTTAACAATAAGGAAGGATAAGAGGGGAATCTCACACCCAATTATTAAGAAGGGTTAAACAAACCTTCATTCTCATTCTTTCCTCTCATTCAACTCCCTCACTTCCCTCCCTCTTCTCTCGCACTTGACTCCCATCTCTCTCACTTTCGTCCATCACTCTCGCAATCTCTTCCTTGAAATCAATTGTCCCTCTACTAAAATTAATCCATTAAGTTTCCCAAAAATCCTAAGTAAACTCATAGATGAAGGTGGATTTGGAGAAAACCTAGGGTTGCACCACAAAAGGAAAAATTAGGGTTTTTAAAACCCGACGCCCAAAACTCAATCTAACCATGAAATTGAAGTAATTTTTTCCTTCTAAACTTGGGTTTAACTTTCTCGTAATAGATTTGTAAATTGTTGTTGAGATTTGAGGAGTTCAATTTGGTGATTGTGGAGTTAGGGTTTGTAAATGAGGAAATTTGGGAAAATTATGAATAAAGATTGCATATAGATGTAAATTAAATATATATGATGGAATTAGAATATACAATCATGAATTTAAGAAATTAGGGTTTAGGCTATATTGGAAAAAATTCATAAACATTAGAAATAGACATGATTTAACATTTAATTCATGTGTATTATCTTAGGAAAAGACAATTGGAATGCGAGAAAGGATTAACTTTGGATTGATTGTAAATTGGGGTTGTTTACCATCCAAAGAGATAAGTGATTACATACTTGTACTTAAATAAGTAAAATGCTTTTATTGAAATTTCTAAATGATTTTTGAAACTTGGATTTATATACTTTAGAATGTGTGGAATATCCCAAACATTGAATTTTGAACTCTTATGCATCTTATATGTGTTGAATGAATAAATGTGCCATGTGAATTTATTGATAATGAATACATTTGTAACACCGACACTACGGTGTCCGTACTGTACTCCTGTACTTGAAATTAATAAAAAAATATTTCCTCTGTTTATATATATATATATATATATATATAGAAAAATTTTAAATTTTATATTGATTTTTGATTTTGGGGTATTAAATTGAAATTTTTGTAATATTTAGAATATCAGTGTTTCCGATTCGGAGTACATTCTATTATAGTGATAAATTTAACGTTTTAATAAAAATGCAGGAATAAATATTTATTTATTTATTTATTTATTCAGTTAAAAAAAACAGAGAGAGAGAGAGGAGATGCTGCGTTTTGACCAAAACGTAGCATCCCCTCCCCCAAAATTCGATTAGGGCTAAAAGCCCTAATCTCACTCCCGTCTCTCTCTCTCTCTCTCTCTCTCTACTCTCTCTCTCCCGCGGCTCTCTCACTCCTTCTGCCATCCTCTCCGCCGCGAACGGCCATCGCCGCCGCCCACTCGGCTCCTCCACCGCCATCTCCGACCACCCCATTCTCTCTCACTCTCTCGGTTCCATCTCTCTCTATCTCTCTTTTCTCGTATCTGTCGTAAACTCCTCCGCCACATCGCAACCACTACCGCCGTCGCCGCTATCTTCCTTCAACACCACCAACCACCGTAGCCCCACTCTCTTTCTCTCTGTTTCTTCCTGTCTCTCTCCCTGCGCGCGCGATAGCGCCCGATAACTCCTTGCACGCGCAGCGTTGCTCTCTCTACCGAGAGCCTCTCTGTAACCTTCCCTACTCTCTGCGATGACAGCACTCTATCAGAAACCCTAGGCTGAGCTACGATTCCTTCTGTGTGCAGGTAAGGGCTGAGTTTAGATCTTAGTTCTAGGGTTTTGATTTCCATAGTGATTAAGTCTAATTGCTAAAATTTGCTTCAATTTGGAGACATTGCATGATTCTGAACTGAGTTGCGCACGGACGTTAGGGTTGTGAGTTATGAAATCCCTAGGTGAGGTAAAATTTCCAATTCCTTCGATAATTGAATGAGTTGAGGCTGAATTTAGGATGAGATTCTTGTATATGTCTTGAAAATGTGTGGAATTTGAAGAGAATGTATTTTCCTGAAAATTTATATGTGATTTCTAGGATTACATCTAAATTCTATATGAATTTAGGCGGATTAATATGAAAGAAACGTGTTTGATGAAATTAGAACTTTGTTAAGTTAATTAGAATAGCTCTTCTTAGAGTCGATTCGAAATATGCATGAAAAATATTAAGGTTGAGTCTAGTGTCTGATATGGAAAGAGAATGTTCCGGATGATAGAATCATGTTGACTTGATTTGAATGGTTGCTTTTAGAGTTTAATTTGACGAATGCATGAAAATAGTGGGAAATTGGGATTTGAGTTTAAGGATCGATGCGGTCTTTCTCATTATAAGTTGTCTTGCATATAGACAATCAAAATACAACTTCTATATTATGAAAATAGATTTCACTACCTTGAAAATGACATATGGTTTGAAGAAATCGGATGAGAATCGAAAAGTGTATGATTTTTCAAAGATTTTTCCAGTTCATAGGAAATTTATTTATTTTAAACGTATTTCCAATTTTGATTAGTTTTAGGATTGAATCAGACTTGATTTTGATTTGATTAATTATTTATAAATTGAATGAAATTGATGACATTAGAGTATATTTATAAATCGAAGAATTTGAATTTGTATAAAATTTGAGAAAATGGATAAAACTTAAAAATATTTAAAAATTGATGAAATGAGAATCTAGAAAGGTGATTGTGTAAATGTGTTGATTTTTGCTTAATTTGGGTGTAGAAATCAAGTAAATGGATGTTATAGTGTGCAGGAAATTTCAGTATATGAAATGTTTGATTTAAATCTTAAATGAACACATATTGAGGGGAGAAACCCTAAGGAAACATGTACTGAAAAATTTAGAACTTTGGGTATGAAATTTGATGGGTTTTAATGTGATTTTGAGTGTTAAAATGTGGATTTGATGTACTTGTGTGTGTGCTGGATTTTGGCATTGAAGTATGGTGTGTATATATGTGTATTAGTGAATGAAATGAGGAAGGAATGAGTGCAGAATTTTTTACACAAATGGAAACTAAAAAGGAAGTCATTTTCATGTGAAATATGTAGTGAAATGTAAGGAAAAATGGAATAAGAAAGTATGCAGAATTTTGTGATGTGTTATTGACTATATGTATGCTAAATTTTGGATAGAGGTTAGCGAGCATGTGGATGTAAAAATGTCTTGACCGAATCCATTGGAGAGATTGGGAATGAATCTAGTAAGCAAGATGGAGGCTTATATGTATATATAATAAGATATAAAAAGTGTATGCATATATAGTGATATTGGTGTGTTAAAGTGATATGAAAATGTGTAATTGTAAAGAATGAGCAAAAGCATGTGTTTGTATTTATATGATAAATGTATAGTATTGTATTGGTGTATTAAAGAGAAGAAATTGATAAAGAATTTTGAATAAGAGTGTGTTGGTGTATATGCAGACTCTTATGTGCGGCGAGAGATTGGATTGGTGTGAGCTTTGTGCAGGATTAGTTGAGTACCACCACTTGAGTCTTGTGGACATGTTGTAAGCATGAACAAAATATGAAGAGTTAAGGTAATGGCCTAAAAGACTTGACTTGACATTGGAAATTTGAAAGTGAAAAACATGTATTTTAGCCAATTGAACAGCATGTAGTCCTTTAGCATAACTTTCTCTACACAGCTCCAAATGATATAAGGTTTTCTGCTTTAGACACTAGACATCCTTAGCTTTAAAAATGAAATAAGAAACCCCTTGATTTGTAAATGTGTATTAGAAGTTATAGCCTATTTTCTATAACTGCGCAGGTTTGAAACTTACTGATTTTGTACATGCGTAAGTGTTGGATGTCTTGATTGAGGGGAATACATTTTCTTCGCTTTGTGGTATTATTGGGGAGTGCGCTACCCTCCCCCATACGGTGAGTGTGATTTATTTCAATGCTTTCGTTTAATATGTAAACCCTGTTTCACAACATTTTGATAAATGAGCATGATTTATCGTATGCTTGAAATGTTTTAACTGGTTTTGGAACTGACTTTTGTGAACCAATGGAGTGTCCAAAAATTGGTTGAATTATGAAAATATGCATCCATGTGGTTGAAATGTATAATGTGTCATTTTATGCTATATGTTGTATTTGGTTTGTGAACCTAATTTGCGGCACATGTTTGATACGATATTGATTTTGGCCTTGAGGGCTTTGGTATGTATTATTCCGTAGCTACGAAGGATACCGTGAGAGGCGCTTGGGTGGCGTCCGGATATGCCTAGACCTGGGGTATCCCATGAGTTGTCGAGATTATATTTACGACACGGTACTAGCCAGGTTGAACCCGAAAGGGGGAGGATTTGGATATTCTATCCAAGTCTAGCACCTGGACGAGGTTCGTCGCCAACGCCGGGGTAGGGAGCACTTTAAATAAAATCGCATATAACACCCCCGGTGCGCCTGTCATAGGTCGAGGTAGACCTCTGCTAGGATATTTTCGATTGGCAGCTCTATGATTTTAATGACAGTGTTTTGGATGCATATTTGATTTGATAATGCGTGCTAATGATATATTGTTGAAATGAAAAGTATGATGATTTGAAATACGATTTGTATACTTATGTATTGACACTCCAATTTCACACCCCATATTAGACGATTATATTGACCCACTCACTGAGTATTCTTCCCTGAGTACTCACCCCTCCTCTTTCCCTCCCTAGACAGGATTATGATGCTAGGGCGACGCATTTGGCTCTAGAGGGCTTGATAGCTTGTTGGTGGATTTGGTATTTATGACGGTGAAATTTAAGTTTTAATTGAAAATATGAATTTCATACTTTATGTCGACCCTGCGTAGTCTTGATATTGAGGTCCGTAGTTGGCAGTGTACATATTATGGGATGACTGTATAATTTTTGGACTTTTGTTTGTGAAACTCTCATATTTCACTTGTATTGAGACATTTGTAAATATTTAAAGTGTTAATTTGGGAATTTGTAATATATTTGTATAAATTTAGGTCCGCTCGGTGTGGCCGCTGCTCATGCTCTAGTTGGGCATGACAGTAGAGGTCTGTGGCTAGGACTGCTGGTAATTTATTTAGCATTGCGTTGTTCTGGATGTCGGTTATGGGATTTGTTGGTTTTGGAGAGGCCGGGATGACCATTTGTTTAATTTACAGGATGATTTTAAATTATATAGGTATACAGGTTTATTTGTACATGAGAGACCTCTGATTTATTGGGAGGTTCTGCCCGATTTTCTATAAATATACAGCCGACATCCAGGGCAACGAGCGGCTGTTCACGATTCCCAGTTCGGGGCGTGACAGTTCGGTTGGTATCAGAGCTCTAGGTTTGAGAGCTGTGTTTGATAAAATAGTTTGAAAGTATTCCCAAGTATGATTTAAAAGTCCTCAATGCATATGAGAGTTTCATTACAGTCATGAGATCCCAGTACATGGACTTAGGCATATGAGTTATTATTTTTAGGGGGTTAGATACGGTGCGTATCTAACCTAGCATGTTGGTTCTATCAATCTTCAACTTATAATTTTATTACTTTTAGGGGGTTTGTTACTTTGTAACTAACCCTAATCTTTGAATCATATCTAATTTAAGCTCTTTCTTTGTAAGATTATGATTACTAGACGAGGTACTAGATTTGTACCTGAGACATCTAAAATACTTGAGGATGTTTCCTCGTCAGGTGTACCCTTCTAGCACTCTCTCAGCCAGCTATTATAGCCACGGTTCCATTACCATCATTTGATACATTTAGGCAGGTGTATGAATGGTGCACCTCCCATTGGATTCAAATATCTTGATTCATAATTTGAATTCTATTTTAGGGGGTTAGTTACTCAGTAACTAACCCTAATCCTTGGTTTTATCTAATGAAACGGTGCTCTCCTTGCAGAACTATGTCGCCTAGACGTAGTAGGCATGGTGCACCATTAGAAAGTCCCTCAGTGACTGATGCACTTGTGGCACCTGAGACTTCACGAGTACCGGAGGGTGCTTTTTCTACTCACGCACCTTCCCCAGTGCCACTCCTAACACCTCCACTGGCTGGTACAGCCGAGATTTCTCCGCCACCACTCGACGCCTTGAGGCAGTGGCAGGAGTGGCTTAGTAGATATAGGGCGCAGATGCCCCCACCTCCACTAGAGACTCCAGCGACCGCACCTGCGGCCGTACCTGCTCCTACAGCACCGGTTCCTTCTCTGGTGGTCGGTCCTTCTATTTCTACTCCGATCGATGAGACGTCGGTTATCTTGAGACGCATCTATGAGCTTACTCAGCTGGTGACAGAGTTACGACAGCTCAGATACACAGACTTTTCAGGATCTAGTGATATCATAGCGGCGAAGCACTGGATCTATAGGATTCGCAGGATCCTTACTGATGTGGGATTGTCAGAGGAGCTTAGATTGAGAGTTATTGAGAGACTCCTCAACGGTGATGCCCTCACTTGGTGGGAGGCTATTTGTGACGAGGCTATTGACTCACTATGGTAAGAGGACTTCTTGAGGGAGTTCGACCGCAGAGATTTTACGGAGTCCTAGTAGGACCATAGAGAGTTGAGACCCAGACGAGCCAGAGCTCGAAGTGGGATAGGACTTCTAACTTTTAGGGATGCCCCTCTCACTTTACATCAACACAGTTTGGATAGGGACCACGTCCCTAAAGTTTTAGAGTATAGGCCCCTAGTGCCTCTAGTTATTCCACAGCACTGCACCATCCTATCTGTCGCGACTACGGCTGATGTCATTTTGGAGTTTGCGGAGCTCCCCTTAGATGATTCTAATATAGGAAGCAAGGACACATTTGGAGTACTTGTCCTGACCTAGGTTTCAGAGGTCAGGTGTCACAGACACACATGGGTAGACCATGGACAGGTTAGCAGGGAGCACCTGCACACTCAGTACACACCGCTCCACGAACTGCAGCCGGGAGCAATACTGCACTAGATCCTTTGCGATAGTAGCCGAGGGCATAGACCCGCATATATGGTATGACACAGGAGGACGCTTAGGTGAACCCAGATGTGATGGGTGATACTTCCACGGATTCTATTATTTAGGAGTTTATAGATACTCTCCTTTTTGAAATCATGTATATCATGATACCGATATACCGTCTTGACTAGTTAAAGCTCTAGAAGCTTAACTATTGTGATCCTCTTTTGAAACCATGCATCTCATGATGATATGTACGGTTATGACTGGTTAAAACCTTAGAGGCTTGACTACTTGATATATATATATACGTATATCTTTTGCGTATCCTATATTGGTTCCTTTTTCAATTTCTCGCATCATGAGTACCATGAAAATATTCAGAGTCGATGCCCTTGTTCTTATTGACACTGGTTCAGATTATTCTTATGTGAGAGTATTATTTCGCTCGACAGTTGGGTAGACTGTTATTGTCACTAGATGAGGATCTACTAGTTATCACTCCTCCTGATGATCAATTGGTCAGAAAATTCAGTGTATAGAGAGTGCTTATCTCTCTTGTTTGACGGGACCCCGTATATTAGGAGTTAGTTTGGTTAGTGATGATCGAGCAGCATTACTAGCTTGATTTGAAATGCGGTCGACCTTGCTCGACTGCATTAGAGAGATTTAGGGAGCAAATGAGGAGATCCAAGGTGTTCTTGATAGATCTGTAGAGATGATGACAGAGAGTTCCGAGTCCGTGATAACGGACTAGTAGTATATCGATAGCGGGTTTGCACTCCCGCCGACAGTGAATCTTCGTAGAGATATTCTAGAGGAAGCTCATTCCTCCATTTACGTTATGCATTTGAGAGGTACAAAAATGTACCTAACTATCCAAGATAGTTATTAGTAGTCTGGTATAAAGAGAGAGTTCGTTGCTTGATGCCTGGTTTGTTAATAGAGGATGGCCAAGCATCAGTGACCCACAGACACTTTGCAGCCTTTTCCCATTTTCGAGTGGAAGTAGAAACACGTCACAATGGATTTTGTGACAAGGATTGCCGCAGACTTCAGCACGATACAATGCTAATTGGGTGATCATCAATAGATTCACCAAGTCCACACATTCTGTTCCGATTCATGCTGATTATTCCTTAGAGGTATTAATAAGCCTCTATATTGACACGATTATCAGGCTTCATGGGGTATCAATGTCAATAGCATCGAATGGAGACCCCAGATTCACTTCTAGATTTTGGTCCAGATTATAGGGAACATTGGGTACTAGATTGAGTTTTAGTATCGCATACCACCCCTAAAGCACATGCTGAGAGCATGTATTAGGGATTTCTGGAGTAGTTGGGATCGGCATCTTCCAATGGTTGAATTTGCATATCATAGCAGCTAATAGGCCAGTATCAGGATGCCCCATATGAGGCACTGTATGGCAGGGAGTGCCGCACCCCGATATGTTGGGGTGAGGTCGTAGAACGACATCTCAACAATGTTGAGTTGATTAGGAAATGAAAGATAAGGTTAGGGTCATCCGTGGGCGGATGAGAGCCGCCCAGGACCGGCAGAAGGTATATGCCGATCATAGACGGCGACACCTTGAGTTTGCCACAGGAGATATGATTTTCTTGAGGATATTTCCTTTAAAAGGAGTTATATTGTTCAGGCAGCGGGGCAATCTGAGTCCCAGATATATTTGTACCCTTTCGTATCCTTGAGAGGGTCGGAAGTGTGGCACACAGTTTGGAGTTGCCAAATGAACTATCTCGTATTCATAATGTCTTTCATGTCTCAGTACTAAGGAAGTACCTAGCTGATCCTTCTCATGTACTTGAGCCTCCACCTGTTGAGTTGCGTGAGGACCTTAGTCTTCTAGTTCAGCCCGTGGCTATTCTAAATCAGTAGGTCAGAAAGCTGCAGAGCAAGGAAGGTTCATTGGTCAGAGTCTTGTGGAGTAGTGATCAAGTTGAGGAAGAAATCTCAAAGCCCGATGAAGCTATAAGGAGACAGTACCCTCATTTGTTTATTGTTTAGCTTCCTTTTAGTTTCGAGGACGAAACTTGTTTTTAGGGGGTTAGAAAATGTAACACCAACACTACGGTGTCCGTACTGTACTCATGTACTTGAAATTAATAAAAAAATATTTCCTCTGTTTATATATATATATATATATATATATAGAATAATTTTAAATTTTATATCGATTTTTGATTTTGGGGTATTAAATTGAAATTTTTGGTATATTTAGAATATCCGTGTTTCCAATTCGGAGTACATTCTATTATAGTGATAAATTTAGAGTTTTAATAAAAATACAGGAATAAATATTTATTTATTTATTTATTTATTCAGTTAAAAAAAAAGAGAGTGGAGATGCTGCGTTTTGGCCAAAACGCAGCATCCCCTCCCCCAAAATTCGATTAGGGCTAAAAGCCCTAATCTCACTCCCGTCTCTCTTTCTCTCTCTACTCCCTCTCTCCCGCAGCTCTCTCACTCCCTCCGCCATCCTCTCCGCCGCGAACGGCAATCGCCGCCGCCCACTCGGCTCCTCCATCGCTATCTCCGACCACCCCATTCTTTCTCACTCTCTCGGTTCCATCTCTCTCTATCTCTCTCTTCTCGAATCTGTCGTAAACTCCTCCGCCGCATCGCAACCACCACCGCCGCCACCGCTGTCTTCCTTCAACACCACCAACCACCGTAGCCCCACTCCCTCTCTCTGTTTCTCCCTGTCTCTCTCCCTGCGAGCGTGATAGCGCGCGACAGCTCCTTGCGTGCGGGCGACTGTGAGAGACACGCATGCGGCTGCAGCGCGCTACAGCTCCTTGCACGCGCGGCGTTGTTCTCTCTACCGAGTGCCTCTCTATAACCTTCCCTGCTCTCTGCCATGACAGCACTCTGTCAGAAACCCTAGGCTGAGCTACGATTCCTTCTGTGTGCAGGTAAGGGCTGAGTTTAGATCTTAGTTCTAGGGTTTTGATTTCCATAGTGATTAAGTCTAATTGCTAAAATTTGCTTCAATTTGGAGACATTGCAGGATTCCGAACTGAGTTGCGCACAGACGTTAGGGTTGTGAGGTATGAAAACCCTAAATGAGGTAAAATTTCCAATTCCTTCGATAATTGAATGAGTTGAGGCTGAATTTAGGATGAGATTCTTGTATATGTCTTGAAAATGTGTGGAATTTGAAGAGAATGTATTTTCCTGAAAATTTATATGTGATTTCTAGGGTTACATCTAAATTCTATATGAATTTAGGTGGATTAATATGAAAGAAACGTGTTTGATGAAATTAGAACTTTGTTGAGTTAATTAGAATAGCTCTTCTTAGAGTCGATTCGAAATGTGCATGAAAAATATTAAGGTTGAGTCTAGTGTCTGATATGGAAAGAGAATATTCCGGATCATAGAAACATGTTGACTTGATTTGAATGGTTGCTTTTAGAGTTTAATTTGATGAATGCATGAAAATAGTGGGAAATTGGGATTTGAGTTTAAGGATCGATGCGGTCTTTCTCATTATAAGTTGTCTTGCATATAGGCAATCAAAATACAACTTCTATATTATGAAAATAGACTTCACTACCTTGAAAATGACATATGCTTTGAAGAAATCGGATGAGAATCGAAAAGTGTATGATTTTTCAAAGATTTTTCCAGTTCGTAGGAAACTTATTTATTTTAAGTGTATTTCTAATTTTGATTGGTTTTAGGATTGAATCAGACTTGATTTTGATTTGATTAATTATTTATAAATGGAATGAAATTGATGACATTAGAGTATATTTATAAATCGAAGAATTTGGATTTGTATAAAATTTGAGAAAACGGATAAAACTTAAAAATATTTAAAAATTGATTAAACGAGAATCAAGAAAGGTGATTATGTAAATGTGTTGATTTTTGCTTAATTTGAGTGTAGAAATCAAGTAAATGGATGTTATAGTGTGCAGAAAATTTCAGTATATGAAATGTTTGATTTAAGTCTTAAATGAACACATATTGAGTGGAGAAACCCTAAGGAAACATATACTGGAAAATTTAGAACTTTGGGTATGAAATTTGATGGGTTTTAATGTGATTTTGAGTGTTAAAATGTGGATTTGATGTACTTGTGTGTGTGCTGGATTTTGGCATTGAAGTATGGTGTGTATATATGTGTATTAGTGAATGAAATGAGGAAGGAATGAGTGCAGAATTTTCTACACAAATGGAAACTAAAAAGGAAGTCATTTTCATGTGAAATATGTAGTGAAATGTAACGAAAAATAGAATAAGAAAGTATGCAGAATTTTGTGGTGTGTTATTGACTATATGTATGCTGAATTTTGGATAGAGGTTAGCGAGCATGTGGATGTAAAAATGTCTTGACCGAATCCATTGGAGAGATTGGGAATGAATCTAGTAAGCAAGATGGAGGCTTATATGTGTATATAATAAGGTATAAAAAGTATATGAATATATAGTGATATTGGTGTGTTAAAGTGATATGAAAATGTGTAATTGTAAAGAATGAGCAAAAGCAAGTGTTTGTATTTATATGATAAATGTATAGTATTGTATTGGTGTATTGAAGAGAAGAAATTGATAAAGAATTTTGAATAAGAGTGTGTTGGTGTATATAATGGCTCTAATGTGCGGCGAAAGATTGGATTGGTGTGAACTTTGTGCAGGATTGGTTGAGTACCACCACTTGAGTCTTGTGGACATGTTGTAAGCATGAACAAAATATGAACAGTTAAGGTAATGGCCTAAAAGACTTGACTTGATATTGGAAATTTGAAAGTGAAAAACATGCATTTTAGCCAATTAAACAGTATGTAGTCCTTTAGCATAACTTTCTCTACACAGCTCCAAATGACATGAGGTTTTCTACCTTAGACACTAGACATCCTTAGCTTTAAAAATGAAATAAGAAACCCCTTGATTTGTAAAGGTGTATTAGAAGTTATGGCTTATTTTCGATAACTGCGCAGGTTTGAAACTTGCTGATTTTGTACATGCGTAAGTGTTGGATGTCTTGATTGAGGGGAACACTTTTTCTTCGCTTCGTGGTATTATAGGGGAGTGCGCTACCCTCCCCCATACGGTGTGTGAAATTTATTTCAATGTTTTCGTTTAATATGTAAACCCTATTTTATAACATTTTGATAAATGAGTATGATTTATCGTGTGCTTGAAATGTTTTGACTGGCTTTGGAACTGACTTTTGTGAACCAATGGAGTGTCCAAAAATTGGTTGAATTATGAAAATATGCATCCATATGGTTGAAATGTATAATATGTCATTTTATGCTATATGTTGCATTTGGTTTGTGAACCTGATTTACGGCACATGTTTGATACGATATTGATTTTGGCCTTGAGGGCTTTGATTTGTATTATTCCGTAGCTACGAAGGACACCGTGAGAGGCGATTGGGTGGCGTCCGGATATGCCTAGGCCTGGGGTACCCTATGAGTTGTCGAGATTATATTTACGACATGGTACTAGCCAGGTTGAACCCGAAAGGGGGAGGATTTGGATACTCTCTCCAAGTCTAGCCCTTGGATAAGGTCCGTCGCCAACGCCGGGGTAGGGAGCACGTTAAATAAAATAGCATATAACACCCCCAGTGCATCTGTCATAGGTCGAGGTAGACCTCTGCTAGGACATTTTCGGCTGGCAGCTCTATGATTTTAATGACAGTGTTTTGGATGCATATTTAATTTGATAATACGTGCTAATGATATATTGTTGAAATGAAAAACATGATGATTTGAAATACGATTTGTATACTTATACTTTAACACTCTAGTTTCACACCCCATATTAGACGATTACATTGACTCACTCACTCACTAAGTATTCTTCCCTGAGTACTCACCCCTCCTCTTTCCCTCCCCAGACAGGATTATGGTGCTAGAGCAATGCATTTGGCTCTAGAGGGCTTGATAGCTTGTTGGTGGATTTTGTATTTACGACGGTGAGATTTAAGTTTTAATTGAAAATATGAATTTCATACTTTATGTCGACCCTGCGTGGTCTTGATATTGAGGTCCGTAGTTGGCCGTGTATATATTATGAGATGACTGTATAATTTTTGGACTTTTGTTTGTGAAACTCTCATATTTCACTTGTATTGAGACATTTGTAAATATTTAAAGTGTTAACTTGGGAATTTGTAATATATTTGTATAAATTTAGGCCCGCTCGGTGTGGCGGCTGCTCATGCTCTAGTTGGACATGACAGTAGAGGTCTGTGGCTAGGACTGCTGGTAATTTATTTAGCCTTGCGTTGTTTTGGATGTCGGTTATGGGATTTGTTGGTTTTGGAGAGGCCGGGATGACCATTTGTTTAATTTACAGGATGATTTTAAATTATACAGGTATACAGGTTTATTTATACATGGGAGACCTCCGATTTATGGGGAGGTTCTGCCCGATTTTTTGTAAAAATACAGTCGGCATCCAGGGCAACGGGCGGCTGTTCACGATTCCCAGTTTGGGGCGTGACAACATTGGTGTGTTAACTACTATTGAGAAATTATTAAATTGATGATATATGAAATGGATCTATAATTTTTACGAAATGGTGCAAAGAGCTTGTGTGGGAATAGCTGATCCCCGAGAAATGACTTATTATTTCTCGCCACGGTGTGACCCGATCGGGTGGCGTGGTGGGGTTAATACACATGGTATATAGTCGAGTACGACGGTACATTCATGATCGAATAATATACTGCCTAAAGGGCATGAAACAGTTGGTTACACCACCAACCAGCACCATAACCAACACCAAGGATAAGGATATTTTTAAACATCAATTACTAGAACTCTTGGCGGTCCCCTCCTAGGTCGTGGTAGACTTTTGTTGGGAATAATAATTTTAGATTGTCCCGTGTGTGAAAATGTGAATTAACTGGATGTATGTGATATGATAATTGTGAATTATGATGATTTTGGAAATAATGGTTTGAGTTTATATTTATTGAATGAATTTGAGAACGACATGATAGTTTAAAATATATACATTTGATATATCCACTATATAAATTCTTAATTTTGTACTTGTATATTACTCACTGGATATAGTGTATACCTACCCCTCTATCTTTCATTTTTACAGAAGAAGTCTAATTGTGACTTGTGGACACTTAGGGTGATTTGAAGAAGCTTATTCTTTTGGACCCTTTTTCGGGTAATAGTTCTCTTTTTGACTAAGGTATTAACAAATCCAAGTGGTGGTACACTGTGTAATTATTTTGAAAACCTATTTTCTATTATATTTATATAAATTTAAAATTTGATTATGGTTTGTATTCCTAAAAATGAGGAGCTCCCTTTTTATTTCCTTGAATTTGTTTTAAAAATATTTTTTGTGGAATTTGATAAGCATCCCTTGAGTAGGGTCTTGCTTTATTTATTATTATTTTTTTATAATATGTGGATTTCAATTGAATGCCCGGGTTGGCCCGATGTATGCATGTTTTGGAATAGAGACAAATCGGCTGAGTCCTTTGATTGTGTGATTAATGCATGCTGACTTGTTTTTATTCATTGAATTATTTTGAAAAATAAATAGAGATCGATGAATGTTTTGTGCTATCTCGATATACAATAGAGCTTATTTGTATATCGAGATATCATGACGGTTGTCGTATGCTCGATCTGAAAATTGGGGCATCACATATAATATCCTTAATAGTTTGATAATCTTTCGCCAAGTTTATACTTTATGATATTTTACTATTTTTTTTTTTTTACTTTGAAGACGCACATAAATCTAATAAAAAATAAGAGAAATGGGAACTTAAGGGGTGTGAGCGAAGATTATATCCACAATTTCTTGATTCCTATTTTTATTGAATACTCCAAATGTATGGCTCCTCGGAGTGGGAAATGACAAGGATGAAGTTATGGGAGATTTCGCTTCAAATTCCAAGAATTTGGAGGTCGCAGAAAACTCAAAATTTAAAAACTCATGACCCATGTCATGAGTTTGGGTTTTTGGTTGTATGAATAGTTCAGTAAAATATTAAATCATATAAGCTCACAAAGACTTACTCTTCTGTACTATCAACATTACCTCGGCTTTTAGAGTAGTAAAGGAGATCCATTTGATGGAGTATGTAATCTTAGAAAAAATAATTTAAGAGTCTTAGAGTGTAAATTAGATTTTAGAGTCTTCAAGCAGCAAAGGACTGGCAGTATGAAATCTTAGAGTATATTTGGTCACAGACTTTAGGAATTCCATTTGATGGAGATAGTGCATTCTTTCCCACAATTCTTCTTACCTCCTCTTGCGTATTCATCATTAGAGATGAAGTTGAAATGTTTCCTCCAGCTAGTATGTCATACAGTTTAAAGCAAACATGCGAGTTTAGTTAAGTTAAATGGGGCTTTACATGCCCAACATTTGCAATAAAAGAGATACCAGAAGGATTCCTTTGGTGGAGTTTTGGGTGGCACAGCGGCCTCTAAAATATCATTCTTAATATTAAGAAGAAACTAAATGAAATTTTTTTCTCCAACGGCATGCTGTTTTTCTTCAAGTGCTTCTATTCTTTGATTACATCAATCGGGAAATTGATCAACTGCTTTAAAAGTCTCTCTTAATTTCCTGTCCAACCCTGTGAATTTATCCATCCATCTAATGGAGAGGAAATAGTCTTGGAAGCTGAAAGCTGTCAAGAGATCCAAAATCCACTAGTAATTTTCCCAATTTAGGCCCATCATCTCCCAGGAACTTTTGACCAAGAAAACACCTGCAAATTATGTTGGTTGTCGTATCATTTATCACCCGACCTAGATTAATTGGAACCTTCAAAAAATTCAGTAATCTTGTATAGATCTGCTGTTCCTTCTTCTCGTGTGTAGCCAAATAATCGAAGGCTTCTTTCGTTTAGCTCATTAATGAACAACATCCTTAAGTTCCGCCAGCTGTCACGGTAAGGAGAAAAGACTGTTTCCTTGCATCCATAGAGAATCCTTGCATCCATAGAGAAGTTCCCTCGTAGTCCATGTAGTATGCCTATTTGCAAACTCTGCATTGGTGGATAAAACCACAAGAGTTGGAGCATGTCCCAAGTGGAAGAGCATTAGAGGGCCATACTTGTGAGAGAGGGCTTGAAGATTGTGGCATGGAAGGGAACCAAGTTGGTGGAGATTGCCAAAAGAAGTACCTTTTGTGGGGATGCATGTCACGCCCCAATCCGAGGTCGTGAACAGCCTTCCTTATCCTATACGTTACCCATCACAGGACACACATACCAAGACAATGAAGGTTAAAACAATCACTTGTTCAAAACTGTTTAAAACCTATTTTTACTCAAAAAAATATCATTTCTCAAATAAAGAATGTAGAATGCAAGACAATGTCTTAATGCATAATTATATAACACTGGTGAGAGTTTCTATTACATTACATAACAAAATTTCAGTCATCCCGATAAATGTATATAATGGTCATTCTATAGACCTCAAATGTACATCATCATCAAATATATCAATACGGAAGAATGGTCGATACCATACCCAAGTCCAAGGTCTCCAAATATGAATCAAATATGTCGAACTCTCTCGACAAGTCTCCCTGCCAAGTCTATAACTGCAATCAAAGATAAGTGAGGGGCTGAGTATTTTAATACTCAGTGAGTGAGGGGATCGATAATATGTTTTCAATAATAAGTGTGAATATAGAGTGTCAAAATACATTTCAAATGATATCAAAACCAAGCATGTCATTATCATAAATCAGGTGATCACATATTACACATCATAGTATCAAAATATGCATCCATTTATATTTCTAAAATCATTTAGAATTTGCAAAGAAAATAACCTCGGCAAAGGTCTACCTTGAGCAATGTCGGATGCGTTGGGGGTTTTTCATATGCAAGTATATATATAAAAATTTAGCTCTCTACCCCAATGTTGGCCACGAGTCTCACCAAGTGCTAGATAGTGGCTCGCGCATGTCCTCCCCTTTCGGTTCAACTTGATTAACCCATGTCTATGCGCATATAAATAATCAACCATGTATAGAATCCCACCCGAAACTAGACAGTGGCGTCACACATGTCCTCCCTGATTTGGTTCATCCGGCCGCAACTATATATATGGCATTTGGGGATACCTCCTGCAGAAGCGTATCCGGACACAATGGGTGCCTCAACAAACGCCCTTCGTAGCTACGGAAATCCATCAAGAATATCATCACATCAACATATCACAGGTAGGCATTCGGCCTACATATATCATCAAATCATATCAAATCCGCGTGCCAATATATTTCATCAAATCATTTCAAATCAATGTGCTAATGCAATTGTAGCATATAAATCATGTCAAGATTTCAAAGAGTGGTACGATATCATTTCATTACAAAACGTGGATGCATAATATTCAAATCAATCATTTGAGGCACTCCAATGAATCACAAAAGCCATCATTTATAATATATAGTCAAAATCATATGTTTTCACACATGTCTTAAAACATGTCATTTGAAAAATTATAACACATGAATTTGTTCAATCGAAAATATAACATCAAATCCCACTCATCGTACTAGGAAAGATAGTCACTCCTGGACGTCTCTGCAGTGAATGTCCTGCCTTGTTCAGTTTTCGGCAACTCCTAAGGGACATAACAAAGTATCCACCATCATCAATATCAGTTCTTTTAAGAAAACCCAAAACCCTAACATTAAATACATAAATCTTTCTCTCACTTACAGTGACTCAAAACCCACCAATTCTTTTTCATCAAATTTCAGCATAACTCTAAAGTCATGAAAGAGAAAAAATAAACCTAAACTAAAATTAAAAATATTTCTTAAATTTCAATCTTCGATTTGTCTCAAGTCGAATCATGATTAAACCCTAGATTTTCTCTCACTAGAAACCTCAACTCTCTCACTAGCTTCAACTTAATAGAGGTTGGGTCATGAGTTTTGGAAATTTTAGAGTGCGGGTCTAAAGATATTTTCATTGATCGTTGGAAGAAATAGGAAGAAAGAGAGAGAGAAGGTGTGAACCAAGAGAGAAAAGGAAGAAGAAGAAAAATTGAGTTTAGCTTTCATGGGTTCTAATGTCCCACCACTGCTCTTCATTTATAACTCATTTTCAATATTTGCCTAATAGCCCTCATCTACTTTCTATCTGCACGAATACCCAACATGGTCACTAGAGTTGTTAAGAAAGTTAACACAATAGGTTAAATATTTTTTTAGTGCTGTTCGGTTGAGAAAGTACGTTCGGTGACCGACAAGGGAATGAAATGAGTAGCATAAATTTACAGGAAACAAACCGGAAATTTTGGTACATTTTAAAATAAGAATATGATATAAATTTTGTAGCATAAAATTGAAATCATTGAATGGCACGGTGGTAATATGTCTTTTTGGACTAAGCCAAGTCATGGGTTCAAATCTAAGGAATGGCATGCACGAAGGTTAGATGTCCATTTAAAGCAAATCCATTTAAAGCAAATTGATTTGTCTTCATTGGTGGGTTAAGAGAAAATGAAATAAACATGTGTGTGTGTACTCATTGACAGGAGGAAATTTTGAAATTGTTAGAAGCCATAAGTGAATGCAAATTTAACGAGAAGCAAAATGAAAATAAAATTAGTAAATGCACTGACCAAAGGAGGGAAATGTTGTGAAGTACAATGTACCAATCAATGGAAAGAAAAGAAAAGAAAAGAAAAGAAAAGAAAAGAAAAGAAAAGAAACAAGTAAATAAATATGTGTGTATATGTGCCGATTTGATTGGGCGGTCGGCTGAAATAATCATCAACAAACTAAGATCACCGAATGACCAATGAAAATAAATTACTGATCAGGAGTGGAAAATTTATTTAGTGTTTGGTGAACATTGGGTACTCGGTGAAGATGGGTGTTCGGTTAATTAGATACACAGTGACCGAATGGGTATGTGATAATCAAAGAGGGCACCAAACAGGTAAATGAAAATATATTGTACCGAACGGTCAAAAGTGATTAAAAGTCTCATATTACCGATTGTACACACTGCCAGTCATGAATTCACACTACCTATCGATGACAAAATAATCGAATAGTTTAAATGGAAGTCTAGTGTACCAAATGAAAATGTTGAAAATCAGTAAAATAAACATCATGAACTGAATGAATATACCAACAGAAGGAATAGAGTAAAATACCGATAAGGGTTCTTAATTGGTAAAATAACCGTCGGTTATCAATAGATAGAAACTACCGATCACCCGTCAAAAATCAAAAATTGAAAAGTTAATCTATCAAATGCATAGCTTTACTAGGGAAGCAGTTTTCCACCGACACCTCAATTTCTTCTGAATACTGAATATAATTTAACTCTACCGAACGCTAACTCTCTACTAACCGATCACTTAAAATTTAAAATATCTGTTGATCAATACCTGATGGATTTTCTGAACAACCTCAAGAGTAGAATTTTATATTTCTTTTTAAAATCAACTACTCTTCCAAAATTTTACAAAACATAGGGATTTTTCAAATAATGACATTTAGAGTATATTTTTATAAATTCGGACTTGTCCAGTATTACAATACAGGCAAAGATCTCTAGCTAGGTAACCTTAAGAGCTTAGTTGAAAGTAAAAAAAAAAAAAAAAAAAAAAAAGAAAACAAGGCAAAAGATGATGAGGTCATCAAGGCTGCAAGGAATTCACAAGATCCAACTCAAGTTTCAGTTGGACCGGTGACAAAGGCTTGAGTTAAAAAGTTCAAAAAAACACTGAATAACTTAATTTAGAGGGTTTTACAACAAGAAATTGGAGGTCAAATGAATGAAGAACCAAAGGGACCTTAATTATGCTCATACAAGCCCAATTGGAAGAATAAAAAGCTCAAAACTACCCAACACCAAGGAAGGATGAAAATAAAGAAAAATAACAGTTAGACTTGGTCAAAATAATTTGGTTTATTTAGTTCCTAATTCCTTTTTATAGTTTATATTTTAGTTTCCTATTTTTTTAATTGTTTAAGGAGTTACTAAATTTTTAGTTGTCAATTTAGTCTTTACTTTTGGCCATAAATAGGTCATTACACATTGTGTAAAATATAACTTTTGAGAGAATTAATAAAATTGTGAGATTTCTTCACACAAGTTTTGTTCTTTTGAGAACTTTTGAACTTATTCAAGATAAGAGTATTGTTTAGTTTTTTGACTTATCAATCTAGGTTTCGAACCATCTAGGTTGTGGCGTCATTCATTCCATCTTTATACGAAGATTCTTGTTTTAGTGAGCAACGGATCTAAGGTCATATACCTTAGGTTCTTCCTCCTTTAGGGTAAGGGTTGAGGTCTTTATTTTTCACCAGTTCAAATTATTCGTTTGGAAGATTATTGGGCTATATTACTTGTTCGTGGGTTCAAGGGTTTCCATACCTATTGGGTTCACATCAGTTGGTCTGATACCAAATGATGAGATCATCAAGGTTGTTAGGAATTCACAAGATCTAACTCAAATTTTAGTTGGGCCAGTGACAAAGACTCAAATTAAAAAGTTCAAAAAAATACTGAATAATTTAATTCAAAGGGTTTTACAACAAGAAATTGGAATCCAAATAAATGAAGAACCAAAAGTGACCTTAATTATGCTTATACAAATCCAATTGGAAGAATAAAGGCCCCAAAACTACCCAACACCAAGAGAGGACGAAAATTAAAAAAAAACAATAGCAGCAAGACTTGGTTAAAGTAGTTTGGTTTATTTAGTTTCCTAATTCTTCTTTATAGTTTATGTTTTAGTTTCCTATTTTTTTAATTGTTTAAGGAGTTACTAAATTTTTAGTTGCCAATTTAGTTTTTACTTGTAACCATAAATAGGCTATTACACATTGTGTAAAATACAACTTTTGAGAGAATTAATAAAATTATGGGGTTTTTTCACACAAGTTTTGTTCTTTTGAGAACTTTTGAACTTGTTCAAGATAAGACTCTTGTTTAGCTTTTTGACTTATCAATTTAGGCTTCGAACCACCTAAGTTGTGGTATCATTCATTCCATCTTTATACCAAAGTTCTTGTTTTAGTGAAAAACGGATCTAAGGTCATATACCTTAGATTCTGCCTCCTTTAGGGCAAGGGTTGGGGTCCTTATTTTCTATCGGTTCAAAATATTCGTTGGAAAGATTCTTGGGCTATATTACTTGTTCATGGATTCTAGGGTATTTCATTCTTTATTTTATGCTGTCATAGTTCAAAACAAAGAGAGACCATTAAAAAAAAAAAAAGAGGCAAAAACAAGGAAGGGCCAAAAAAAAGAGAGGCCGAAAAAAAAAAAGAGGCTAAGAAAAAGAGAAAAAAAAAAAGGGCAGCTTCCAAATTTTGCATCTTGTTCTCAAAATTGATAATTGTTCATTTTGATGTTATTCAAATTTGACAACTTTTTAAATTGTTATTACCAAATTTGAATTTGAATTTTCTAAATTTTTGTGTGTTGAATTTGAAATATTTTCTTGTCTGTGCACTTTCTTATATTTGTGCATTTACCTAAATTCAAAACTTTCCATATTTGTTCTCCTTTTTAAACTCCTTCCTTATTTATTTACCTTCCTTATTTGTCCCATTCCTTATCTATTTCCTTTCTAACTTGGGATTTTTTTCAAATTTATGACTTTCCTTATTTCTCACTTTTTCTTTCATTTTTCTTGCTATTCTTGTTATACTTTCTTCCATATAAGTCATTGAATTTCACAAGGTACTTATTTTTGAGTTGAGTTCTCGAGTTCAACAAAGAACTTGACTAAATGAAATAGAGTGGTAAAAGGCAAGAGAGAATTCATTAAAGATAAAAGCCAAATTCAAAGAGCGAAACACGATTGGATTTGAGTAAATCATTATTTTTGAGTAAAACATGTGAGCGAGTGTGGTAAGGTTCTTTCCTATTTTACTCTAATATTGTCTTGCAGATTCCAATCATGTCTCAAAATCAAAAAGATAACACAAGTAAGGAGGTTCAACCACACGTTAGACCGAATCTACAACTACAAGCATTTATGAGGGAGATGAGACGGATAATGAAGAGGGAGTTAGATGTTATACATGAAAGGTTGGATAGGGTAGAAGAGGGATCGCAAAGGAGGTAGTCATCAATAGGGCCGAAACCCTTAAAAAGGAATAGGATTCATCAAAGAGAAGATGAAATTGTAGATGAGTTTGAAGGGGATGGATTAAAGGAGGAGTTTGATAGGTTATCAGTGGCTAGTCATAGGAGACTTGGTCGAGATAGAGAAGTTAAGAATCGGGTAGACAATAACTTAGGTAGCATCAAGTGAAAATTCCGTCGTTTCAAAATAAAAGTGATTCCGAAACATATCTTGAGTGGGAAAAGAAGATTGAATTAGTTTTTAACTGTCACAACTATTCCGAATTGAAAAAATCAAAACTTACTGTTATTGAGTTTACTGATTATGTAATTGTATGATGGGATCAGTTGTGCATCAATAGAAGACAGAATGGGGATCGACCTATTGAAACTTGGGATAAGATGAAGAAGGTGATGAGACGACGATTTGTGCTGAGTCATTACTATAGGGATTTATATCTCAAGTTGCAGAGTCTCCACCAAGGTAACCGAAGCGTAGATGAGTATTACAAAGAGATAGAGATAGCTATGATTAGAGCCAATGTAGAAGAAGATAGAGAGATAATGATGGCTAGATTTCTGAATAGTTTAAATTGAGCGATTGCTAACACGATCGAGTTTCACCATTATGTGGAGTTAGAGGATTTAGTACATATGGCAATTAAGGTTGAGAGACAGCTCAAGAGAGGTAACACAAGGCCAAGACCAGCTCCATAGATTTCGAATGCAACATCTTGGAGAACGAGTAACCTGAAGAAAGAAGAAAATTCAGCTATCTCCAAAGTTAAACCTGAACATAAACTAGCTACCTCCACCATAACGTCTTAAGGTAAGCTAGCCTCCACTTCAACTCATTCTAGTGAGATTAAATGCTTCAGGTGTTAGAGAAGGGGATATATAGCTAACCAATGTCCAAACAAATGAGTTATGGTGATTCGGGAAAATGGTGCAATCAAGTCTGAAGATGAAGATGACATTGATTGTATTCCACCATTGGAAGATGTCACCATCGGAGATGAGGAGTACGGAGCTGAACACGCTGAGATGTTAGCACTAGTTACATGTCGAGTCTAAAGCCTACAATCTAGAGAAAATGAAAAAGAAGTATAACGGGAAAATATCTTTTACACTCGTTACCATGTAAAAGACAAGGTATGTATTTTGATTATTGATGGTGGTAGTTTTATTAATGTTACGAGTAAGACTTTAGTAGAAAAACTGAATTTGCCAACCACTAAACATTCTCAACCATACAAGCTATAATGGTTAAATGATAGTGGAGAAGTGAAGGTTATAAAGCAAGTCGTTGTGTCATTTCAGATTGGGAAATATGAAGATGAGGTGTTATGTGATGTGGTGCCAATGCAAGCTTGGCATATTTTGTTAGAAAAGCCTTGGCAATTTGATCGACATGTGCAACATGACGGCTTCACCAACAAGTATTCATTTATATTCAATCAACGAAAAATCACTCTAATTTTGATGATACCAAAACAAGTCTATGAAGACCAAGTGAAATTGTAAAAATTAAGTGAACAAAAGAAACTGAGAGATCAAAATGAATTGAGAGAATGAAGAAATGAGAGAAAAGAAGAGAGAGAAGTCAAATTTGGTGAGAAATAGAAAAGAGAGAAAAGTTTGGCTAATAAGGTAAAATTAGAGAGAAAACAAAAGAATTTTTATGCCAAAACAAGTGAGATTAAGTGAACAATGTTCTCTAAACGACCAATGATTGTACTTATATACAAGGAAACCTTTTTAAGCACTAAACAATTTAACCCTTCTTTACCTAGTGCTGTTGTTTCTCTCTTGTAGGAATTTGAAGATGTATTTCCCGAAGAGCTACCCCAAGGTTTGCCACCTATCCGATGGATTGAATATCAAATCGATTTCATACCCGATGCATCAATTCTAAATCGTCTAGCATATAAAAACAATCTAGAAGAGGCAAAGGAGCTACAAAAGCAAATCGAAGAGTTGATGGAAAAAGGATATGTGAAGAAAGCATGAGTCCATGTGCAGTTCCGGTGATTTTGGTGCCTAAGAAAGATGGGACATGGAGGATGTGTGTCATACCCCGATTTGTGATCTAGAGGCCGTGAACAGTCATCCGTTAACTCAGACACCGGCCCAACCCCACCCCGTATCCTCAAGTTAACGCAAGGCTAATCATAATTTTAGTTGTAAATATTTGATTAGTATTTAAAATGCAAAAGTTCTCAAATATATATATATGTATATACTACAAATGAAAGTTCTTTTGTTTCATACAGTCATTCTAACATGATTAACTAATATCCTCAAAGATACAGTGGAAGTTTCATACCGTGATACGTCTCTAACGATAGTCTCTGGAATTTGCGTACGTCGATGTCTATCAACGTGTCCCTCTAAATACTATCTCTGTAAAATTTAAGGGAGTGAGGGATGAGTAAAATTATTTACTCAATGAGTGAATAATCGTAACATGTAGTTAATAAGTGGTGTGAAAATGGAGTATTAAAACCATATATATATATATATATATATTATACCATATTTCAAGTATGTATGACAATTTCAAGCACATTTCTCTAACATCATCATCCATAAAACATATGCATCCAATTTCATATCATAAATCATAGAGTCATGCCAAAACAAGCTCTTGGCAAGGGTCTGCCTCGACTAATGACGAGCCACCAAGGGTTTTTCTTTTAAACAGATAAACGACCCTAACCTTGGTGTTGGCGTCAGGCCTCCCCAAGTGCTAAACTGAAACATCATTCAGTCCTCCCCTTTTCAGTTTAACTTGGCTAGTCCAAAAATCTAGTATCGTGTATACGCTACCTAACCATGTGGAGTGTCTGCGTCTCGATGACATCGCAATCATGCGACTATCTATATAACGAGACGGTTTTGTTATAGCATCTGAGACGAGTCTGCGCGGGACAATGCTTATTGTATCATAATATCATGGCTATAAGTACTATCCCCGATCTACGATCAAGGGAATTCAGGTACTAATGCCAGAACACCTAATCTCGTTTCAAAATCATCAATCAAACAATCGTGTCATATATGTCAAGGGAAAATTATGAAATCCGATATTTCATGTATTTCCATATATATATCATCAAAGTGCATTTCATGCTTCAAAATATGACACATATTTTTCATCAAAATTCATGGATGCATATTAAAAGAAATTTTGGGATACTCCATTTATCACAAAATCGTTACCAAATCATTTAACAAGTCATTTCATAATTATTTCATAAAATCGTATTTTAAAAGCGATAGAATATGGTTTTGTCATTAACAACATGGCAACAGTAAAACCCACTCACCTATACAGGAAGGGCACATCACTCCCCTAAAGCCTCGATACTTAATGGAGTCACCCCTCGAGTGTAGTATAGTCGTCTATTCCTAAGACAACAATATATATATGTCAATCCCCCTATTTCTTTCAATAATTTCATCCTAGTTTGATTAAGCCCAATTCTAATTCACTCTAGTTTGTTTAAACCCATACATCAACAAATTCAGTTTTTTTCAGTTCTACTCTTGTGCAGTCTTAGGAAAATGTCATAACTTTCTCTATATAACTCGGAATTAAGTGATTTAAATTGCTACTGAACGGTAAGAGACATCCCTACAACTTTCATGTTAAGCATTTCATCAAATTCCAAATGCAAAATTTCAGAAAAACCTATTTCTGTCTCTGTTTAAATCTTAATTCATGTTCTATCATGTTTCAATAAAATACCATAACTTCTAGCACACTACTCCGGTTTGAGTGAAATTTACCTCATTTTAAAGATAAGACCGAGAGCTAAAACTTTGATGTTTTAAGTTTCTCTAAATTTCATACAGAAGACATTTTAAAAATTTATAAAATTTACTAACCGTATAGAGGATGAAAAATAGAACATGTCATTTTGCTGTCCCATTCCAAAAATCATTATAAATCACATTGTTAATGGAAATTTTCATGCCATACCTTATTTTAAAGTTAGGGAGTCTAGTTTACTTAGGAAGAAATAGTTTAAAATTTTGAGTCCTACACAATGAGATATCATGGCAAGACTACACATAGCTCAAATCTGAAACATTCATATCTAGCATGCTAGTACATGCATTTAATTTCACTACTTGTAAAGACTTCAAATTTGAGTATTTTACCTTCTTTTGTATGATCCTTTGCTAACTAATACTTATCACCTTGATTTTGATTTTCTTAAAATCTTGATCACCTTAGCACCATAGTAACATAATTCATCAAACATCAATCTCTACACAATCCCTATACTATCTCAATCAACTAGAGATATAAAGTCAATAATGTTCTTACCTCTTTTACTTGTGTTCCTTCTCCAATGCTCTAAGAATTCCACTTGAACATTCAGCAATCCCTCTTTCCTTACTAAAATTTTCGGCCAAGTGAGGTGAATAGAAGAGAAAATGGTTGGTTTTGATCTTTTTATAAACATAATCAAACTATCTTGACCCTTGATTCATTTTGTATGCTTTATCTCATCCTACACTTGTCAAGACTCATTTTATGTGCTTGAAATGGCAGAAACAACTACCATGCATGCAAAAGAAGTGTCCAAGTTGGCCAAGAGGAAAGAAATCACAAGAAATCCACTAAAATCTCATCTAACCACATTTCATGCATTAATTTTGTTCTTTACAAGCAACCTTCTTCCAACTTTGTTAGTGGAATATCCTATGTGGCCACTAATAGTCTTGGTGTCCTCTTGTCCAATCATTTGGATCCAAATGTCCATCCTTGAGTGTTTTACAATTTAGTCTCACCACATTCCTTATTTGCATTTAGAACCTTAACTTTTAACGATTTGCATTTTTGGTCCCTATGAAATTTTGTTCAAAATTTTTTAAATATGTGAAATTTCATTTAATTATATCTATTTAAGTTTGTAGACCTTCTATTAGCCATTTTTTACTTCTTTAGGTCTTGTCAGTGCTTGCCTAGAAGGTTTTCAGCTTACCGATAAGATTTTCGGTTTTAGCAATTTTGAGGCGAAACCTCAAAATAAATAAATAAATAATTAAAATTTCAGTTTAGATACCTCAAAAGGATGTTAATATATATAGAACCATGAGTAGTGGTATATGATACACAGCCACTGAAAAACGGTGTTACAATGTGTGTTGATTGTCGAACCATCAACAATATAACGGTAAGATATCGATACCCTATTCCTTGATTAGATGATATGTTAGATGAATTGCATGGTGTTTGTGTATTTTCTAAGATTGACCTTAAGAGTGGGTATCATCAAATACGAATGAAAGAAGGAGATGAATGAAAAACAATATTTAAACCTAAAAAAGGATTGTATGAATTGTTAGTCATGCCTTTTGGATTAACCAATGCTCCTAGTACATTCATGCGCTTAATGAATCATGTTTTATGTGTTTTCATTGGTAAATTCGTAGTTGTTTATTTTGATGATATTTGGTTTATAGTAAAAGTTTGCATGATCATATCTCACATTTGCATTCAGTTTTGGATGTGCTTAAAGAGGAAAAGTTATATACTAACCTCAAAAAATATACTTTCTGCACCGATAAGTTTTTTTTTCTAAGTCTTATTGTGAGTGCTAAAGGTATCGAGGTTGATGAAGAGAAAATCAAAACCATCGAAGATTAGCCGACCCCCTCAAATATAGGTGACGTTAAAAGTTTTCAAGGGCTTGATTATTTTTACAAAAGGTTCATGAAAGATTTTAGCACTATCGTTGCACCACTTACACAAGTCATCAAGAAGACCGTTACGTTCCAATGGGGTGAAGAACAAGAGAAGGCATTTCAACTTATTAAACATAAACTTACTCATCCTCCTTTACTTGCTTTACCTAATTTTTCTAAAACGTTTGAAATTGAATGTGATGCTTTTGGTGTAGGTATAGGTGATGTTCTTATGTAGGATAAAAGACCACTTGCATACTTTAGCGAAAAATTAAACGGGGCTGCACTTAACTATCCTACCTATGACAAAAAATTGTATGCCTTGGTTCGAGCTTTGGAGACATGGCAACACTATTTGCGGCCGAAAGAATTTGTTATTCGTATGAATCACGAATCCTTAAAGCATTTGAAAAGTCAACATAAGTTGAATAAGAGACATGCTCGATGGATGGAATTCATCGAAACTTTTCCTTACATCATTCTATATAAACAAGGTAAGGAGAATGTAATCGCGGATACACTTTCTCATAGATATGCCTTAATCTCTACTCTTGATGTTAAATTTCTTGGTTTTGAGCATATTAAGGAACTTTATCATGATGACCATGATTTTGGAGAAATTTATAGTGCTTGTAAAAAATCTATAGAGGGAGAATTCTATAAGCATGAGAACTTTTTGTTTAGAGAAAATAAGTTGTGCGTGCCAAATTGTTCATTGAGGGATTTGTTAGTTCAAGAATTTCATAGTAGAGGGTTAATGGGACATTTTGGAGTCGCCAAGACCTTGGCTATTTTACAGGAGCACTTTTATTGGCCACACATGAAGCGAGACGTTGAGAGATTTTGTGGTAGATATATTACCTATAGGCAAGCTAAATCTAGGGTTCAACCTAATGATCTTTACACACCCCTACCTATTCCTAGTTCACCTTGGATTGATATTTTGATGGATTTTGTTTTAGGTTTACCTAAGAATATATATGGATAGGATTCAATCTTTGTGATTGTAGATAGGTTTTCTAATATGGCTCATTTTATTCCTTATCATAAGTCTGATGATGCTTCTCATATTGCAGATTTATTCTTTAGGGAGATTGTGAGGTTACATGGGATGCCTAGAACAATCGTTTTAGATCGGGATGCTAAGTTCTTGAGTTATTTTGGAAGACATTATGAGGAAAGTTATGAACGAAACTTTTATTTTCAATAACTTGTCATTCTCAAACTGATGGTAAACAGAAGTAGTCAACAGGACTTTATCCACTTTATTGAAAGCTGTCATTAATAAAAATATTAAAACTTAGGAAGAATGTTTGCCACATGTTGATTTTGCATATAATCGTACCGTTCACTCTGTTATTAAGTTCTCACCGTTTGAAATTATTTATGGTTTTAATCCTTTAACTCTTTTGGAATTATTACATTTACCTATTTCTGAGCAAGTGAATTTAGATGGTAAGAAAAAGGCAGAATTTATGAAGCAACTCTATAAAAAATTATAGTTCAACATAGAGAGGAGAACCGAACAATAAATCAAGCAAGCTAACAAGGGACATCACAAGCTGATTTTTGAATCCGGTGATTGAGTTTGGTTACATATGTGAAAAGAAAGATTTCTAAAACAAAAACGTTTTAAATTGTTACCCCAAGGAGTTGGTCATTTTCCAGTGTTAGAACAGATCAACGACAATGCTTACAAACTTGATTTACCAGTTAAGTATAATGTTAGTGCTACTTTCAATATTACTGACTTGAGTCCTTATGACATAGGTGACGATTTGAGGACAAATCCTTCTCAAGGAGGGGGAATGATGAGGTCATCAAGGCTACAAGGAATTCACAAGATCCAACTCAAGTTCCAGTTAGGTCGGTAACAAAGGCTCGAATTAAAAAGTTCAAAGAAGAATTGAATAACTTAATTCAGAGGATTTTACAACAAGAAATTGGAGGCCAAATGAATGAAGAACCAAAAGGGAACTTAATTCTGCTCATACAAATTCAATTGGAAGAACAAAAGGGCCAAAACTACCCAACACCAAGGGAGGATGAAAATAAAGAAAAATAGCAGCAACACTTGGTCAAAATAGTTTGGTTTATTTAGTTTCTTAATTTTTCTTTATATTTTATATTTTATTTTCCTATTTTTTTTAATTGTTTAAGGAGTTACTAAATTTTTAATTACCAATTTAATTTTTTCTTTTAGCCAAAAATAGGTCATTACACATTGTGTAAAATATAACTTTTGAGAGAATTAATAAAATTATAAGGTTTCTTCACATAAGTCTTGTTCTTTTGAAAACTTTTGAATTTATTCAAGATAAGACTTTTGTTTAGTTCTTTGACTTATCAATCTAGGTTTAGAACCACCTACGTTGTGGCATCATTTATTCCATCTTTATACCAAGATTCTTGTTTTAGTGAGAAAATGGTTTAAAGTCATATACCTTAGGTTCTTCCTCCATTAGGGCAGGGGTTGAGATCCTTATTTTCTACCAGTTCAAATTATTCGTTGACAAGATTCTTGGGCTATATTACTTGTTTGTGGGTTCTAGCATTTCTATACTCATTGGGTTCACATCAGTTGGTATAAGAACAAATCCAAATTTTTTTTCCTTTAAATTATTCTTATTTTTTTCTTTCTTTTGTTCTTGTTTGTGTCTAAAAACACTAATTCCAATCTCGGTTCATTATCTCAACCAAAATTCTTCATACGTTGGTTTACTTCTTGTTTTCGGTATATTTCATTCTTTATTTTATGCTATCATAGTTCAAAAAAAAAAGAGGCCATTAAAAAAAAAAAGGCCAAAAAAAAGAGAAAAAAAAAAAGACAACTTCCAAATTTTGCATCTTGTTCTCAAAATTGATAATTGTTCATTTTGATCTTATTCAAATTTGGCAAGTTTCTAAATTGTAATTATCAAATTTGAATTTGAACTTTCTAAATTTTTGTGTGTTGAATTTGAAATATTTTATTATCTACGCACTTTCCTATATTTGTGCACTTACTCAAATTCAAAACTTTTTATATTTGTTCTCCTTTTTGAACTCCTTCCTTATTTGTTTACTTTTCTTATTTGCCACTTTCCCTATCTATTTCCTTTCTAACTTGGGATTCTTTTTCAAATTTGCGACTTTCCTTGTTTCTCACTTTTTCTTTCCTTTTTCTTGCTATTCTTGTTATACTTTCTTCCATATAAGTCATTGAATTTCACAAGGTACTTATTTTTAAGTTGAATTCTTGAGTTCAATAAAGAACTTGACTAAGTGAAATAGAATAGTAAAAGACAAGAGAGAATTCATTAAAGATAAAAGCCAAATTCAAAAAGTGAGACAAGAGTGGATTTGAGAAAATCATTATTTTTGAGTGAAACATATGAGAAAGTGTGGTGAGATTCTTTCCTATTTTATTCTAACATTGTCTTACAAATTCAAATCATATCTCAAAATCAAAAAGATAACACAAGTGAGGAGGTTCAACCACACGTCGGGTTGAATCTACAACTACAAGAATTTATGGGGGAGATGAGACGGATGATAAAGATAGAGTTAGATCTTATATATGAAAGGTTAGATAGGGTAGAAGAGGGATCGCAAAGGGGACAGTTATCAATAGGGCCAAACCCCTCAAGAAAGAATCGAATTCATCAAAGGGAAGATGAAATTGTAGATGAGTTTGAAGGGGGTGGGTTAGAGGTGAAGTTTGATAGGTTATCAGTGAGTAGACATAGGAAACTTGGTCGGGACAGAGAAGTTAAGAATCGGGTAAACAATAACTTAGGTAGTAACAAGATGAAAATTCCAACATTTCAAACTATAAGTGATTCCGAAGCATATCATGAGTGAGAAAAGAAGAAGGAGTTAGTTTTTTATTATCATAACTATTCTGAATTGAAGAAGGTAAAATTGTTGTTATTGAGATTACTAATTTGCAATTGTATGGTGGGATCAGTTGTACATCAATAGAAGGCAGAATAGGGATAAAAATTGTTGTTATTAAGTTTACTAATTATGCAATTATATGGTGGGATCAGTTGTACATCAATAGAAGGCGGAATGGGGATTGACCTATTGAAACTTGGGATAAGATGAAGAGGGTGATGAGACGACGAATTGTGCTGAGTCATTACTATAGGGATTTATATCTCAAGTTGCAGAGTCTCTACCAAGGTAACCGAAGCGTAGACGAGTATTACAAAAAGATGGAGATAGCTATGATTAGAGCCAATGTGGAAGAAGATAGAGAGGCGATAATGGCTAGATTTTTGAATGGTTTAAATCGAGAGATTGCCAACACGATCGAGCTTCACCATTATGTGGAGTTAGAGGATTTAGTACATATGGCAATCAAGGTTGACAGGAAGCTCAAGAGAGGCAATACACGGTGAACACCAGCCCCACAGATTCCGAATGCAACATCTTGGAGAATGAATAACCCAAAGAAAGAAGAAAATTCAGTCATTTCCAACGTTAAGTCTAAACATAAACCAGCTGCCTCCAACATAACTTCTCAAGTTAATATAGCTTCCACTTCAACTCGTTCTAGTGAGATTAAATGCTTCAGGTGTCAGGGAATGAGACATATAGCTAACTAATGTCCAAACAAACAAATTACGGTGATTCGGGAAAATGGTGCAATCGAGTGTGAAGATGAAGATGACATTGATTATATTCCACCATTGGAAGATGTCACCATCGATGATGAGGAGTACGGAGCTAAACACGGTGCGATGTTAGCACTAGTTACATGCTGAGCCTTAAGCTTATAAGCCAGAGGAGATGAAGAAGAAGTACTACGGGAGAATATCTTTCACACTTGTTGCATGTGAAAGACAAGGTATGTATTTTGATTATTGATGGTGGTAATTTTACTAATGGTGAGAGTACGACTTTAATGGAAAAGCTGAATTTGGCAACCACTAAATATTGTCAACCATACAAGCTACAATGATAATAGAGAAGTGAGGACTATAAAGCAAGTTGTTGTGCCATTCCGGATTGGAAAATATGAAGATGAGGTGTTATATGATGTGGTGCCAATGCAAGCTGGGCATATTTTGTTAGGAAGGCCTTGGTAATTTGACCAATATGTGTAACATGATGGTTTCACCAATAAGTATTCATTCATATTCAATCAACGAAATATCACTCTAATTCCGATGACACCAAAACAAGTCTATGAAGACCGAGTGAAATTGTAAAAATTGAGTAAACAAAAGAAATTGACATATCAAAATGAGTTGAGAGAACAAAAAATAGAGAGAAAAGAAGAGAGAGAAGTCAAATTTGGTGAGAAAGAGAAAAGAGAGAAAAGTTTGGCTAATGAGGTAAAATCAGAGAGAAAACAAAAGAATTTTTATACCAAAACAAGTGAGTTTAAGTGAGCAATGTTCTCTAAACGACCAATGATTATACTTATGTATAAGGAGACCTTTTTAAGTACTGAACAATTTAACCCTTCTTTACCTAGTGGTGTTGTTTCTCTCTTATAGGAATTTGAAGATGTGTTTCTCAAAAAGCTACCCCAAGGTTTGTCACCTATCTGAGGGATTGAACATCAAATCGATTAAATACCCGATGCATCAATTCCAAATCGTCCAACATATAGGAGCAATCCAGAAGAAGCAAAGGAGGTACAAAGGCAAATCGAAAAGTTGATGGAAAAAGGATATGTGAGAGAAAGCATGACTCCATGGGCAGTTCCGATGATTTTGGTGCCTAAAAAAGATTGGACATGGAGGATTTGTGTTGATTGCCGAGCCATCAATAATATAACGGTAAGATATCGACACCTTATTCCTCAATTAGATGACATGTTAGATGAATTGCATGTGTTTGTATATTTTCTAAGATTGACCTTAAGAGTTGGTATCATCAAATACGAATGAAAGAATGAGATGAATGGAAAATAGCATTTAAAACTAAATATGGATTATATGAATGGTTAGTCATGCCTTTTGAATTAACTAATACTCCTAGTACATTCATGCGCTTAATAAATTATGTTTTACGTGCTTTCATTGGTAAATTCGTAATTGTTTATTTTGATAATATTTCGGTTTATCATTATAGCTTGCATGATCATGTCTCACATTTGCATTCGGTTTTGGATATGCTTAGAGAGGAAAAGTTATATGCTAATCTCAAAAAGTGTATTTTCTGCACCGATAAACTTGTTTTTCTAGGTTTTGTTGTGAGTGCTAAAGGTATCGAGATTGATGAAGAGAAGACCAAAGGCATCCAAGATTGGCCGACCCCCTAAAGTATAGGTGATGCTAGAAGTTTTCATGGGCTGGCTAGTTTTTACAGGAGGTTCGTCAAAGATTTTAGCACTATCGTTGTACCACTTACACAAGTCATCAAGAAGAACGTTACATTCCATTAGGGCGAAGAACTAGAGAAGGCTTTTCAACTTATTAAACATAAACTTACTCATACTCATTTACCTGCTTTACCTAATTTTTCTAAAATGTTTGAAATTGAATGTGATGTTTCTGATGTAGGTATAGGCGTTGTTCTTATGTAGAATGAAAGACCACTTGCGTATTTTGGCGAAAAGTTAAACGGGACTGTACGTAACTATCCTACCTATGACAAATAATTGTATGCTTTGGCTTGAGCTTTAGAGACATGGCAACACTATTTGGGGCCGAAAGAATTTATGATTCGTATGGATCATAAATTCTTGAAACATTTGAAAAGTCAACATAAGTTGAATAAGAGACATGCACGATAGATGGAATTTATCGAAACTTTTTCTTATGTCATTTGATATAAACAAAGTAAAAAGAATGTGGTCGCCAATGCATTTCACGCAGGTATGCCTTAATCTCTACTCTTGATGCTAAATTTCTTGGTTTTGAGCATATTAAGGAACTTTATCATATGACCATGATTTTGGAGAAATTTATAGTGTTTGTGAAAAATCTGCAGAGGGCAAAATCTATAGGCATGAGAACTTTTTGTTTAGAGAAAATAAGTTATGCGTGGCAAATTGTTCATTGAGAGATTTATTAGTTTGGGAATCTCATAGTGGAGGGTTAATGGGATATTTTGGAGTCGTTAAAACCTTGACTATTTTATAGGAGCACTTTTATTGGCTACACATGAAGTGAGACGTTGAGAGATTTTGTAGTAGATGTATTACCTGTGGGCAAGCTAAATCTAGGGTTTAACCTAATAGTTTTTACACACCCCTACCTATTCCTAGTTCACCTTGGATTGACATTTTGATGGATTTTGTTTTAGGTTTACCTAGGAATAGATACAGATGGGATTCGATCTTTGTGGTTGTAGATCAGTTTTCTGAGATGGCTTATTTTATTTCTTGTCATAAGTCTGATGATGCTTCTCATGTTACGGATTTATTCTTTAGAGAGATTGTGAGGTTACATGGGATGCCTAGAACAATCATTTCAGATCGGGATGCTAAGTTCTTGTGTTAGTTTTGGAAGACATTATGGGGAAAGTTAGGAACGACACTTTTATTTTCAACAACTTGTCATCCTCAAACTGATGGTCAAATAGAAGTAGTCAACAGGACTTTATCCACTTTGTTGAGGGCTGTCATTAGTAAAAAATATTAAAACTTGGGAAGAATGTTTGCTATATGTTGTGTTTGCATATAATCGTACTATTCACTCTATTACTAAATTCTCACCGTTTGAAATTATTTATGGTTTTAATCCTTTAACTCTTTTGGATTTATTACCTTCATGTATTTCTGAGCAAGTGAATTTAAATGGTAAGAAAAAGGCAGAATTTGTGATGCAATTTCATGAGAAAGTATGGTTCAACATAGAGAGGAGGACCAAACAATACATCAAGCAAGTTAACAAGGGACGTCACAAGCTAATTTTTGAACCCGGTGGTTGGGTTTGGTTACATATGCGAAAATAAAGATTTCCAACATGAAAACATTCTAATTTGTTACCCCAAGAAGATGGTCCTTTTCAAGTGTTAAAACGGATCAACGACAATACTTACAGACTTGATTTACCAGATGAGTATAATGTTAGTGCTATTTTCAATATTACTGACTTGAGTCCTTATGATATAGACGACGATTTAAGGAAAAATCCTTCTCAAGAGGGGGGGAATGGCGAGGTCATCAAGACTGCAAGGAATTCACAAGATCCAACTCAAGTTCCAATTGGGCTGGTGCTCGATTTAAAAAGTTCAAAGAAGCACTGAATAACTTAATTCAGATGGCTTTACAACAAGAAATTTGAGCTCAAATGAATGAAAAACCAAAAGGGAGCTTAATTATACTCATACAAGCCCAATTGGAAGAATAAAGGGTTCAAAACTATCCAACACCAAGGGAGGATAAAAAAAAATAGCAGCAAGATTTGGTCAAAGTAGTTTGGTTTATTTAGTTTCCTAATTCTTCTTTATAGTTTATATTTTAGTTTCCTATTTTTTTAATTATTTAAGGAGTTATTAAATTTTTAGTTGTCAATTTAGTATTTACTTTTAGTCATAAATAGGTCATTACACATTGTGTAAAATACAACTTTTTAGAGAATTAATAAAATTGTAAGTTTTCTTCACACAATTTTTATTCTTTTGAGAACTTTTGAAATTATTCAAGATAAAACTGTTGTTTAGTTCTTCGACTTATCAATGTAGGTTTCGAATCACCTAAGTTGTGCCATCATTCATTCCATTTTTATACCAAGATTCTTATTTTAGTGAGAAACGAATTTAAAGTCATATACCTTAGGTTCTTCCTCATTTAGGGCAAAGATTGAGATCCTTATTTTCCACCGGTTTAAATCATTCGTTAGGAAGATTCTTGGGCTATATTACTTATTCGTGAATTTTAGGGTTTTTATACCCATTGAGTTCATATCAGAAGATGGAGGGACTAAGTAGCGTTCTTCTTTGCAGCTCTTGAAAATATTGCTGGAATGACATTAGTTTCAATAAAAAAAAAAAACAATATAATATAGTTTATTCAAAAACTTAGATTTATTCATGTTTGTTTAGAATGCCCAAGAAGGGCATTTTAGACATTGTTAAAGGGTTAGTGGGATAACTCCCACTAACCCACGTTAACTTAACCTCTCATTAATTCTCTCTAATTAAGAGTTATACTTGTGGTAGGAGACTAACATCTCCATCTTGGGTATTCTATGAGATTTATGATGCAATTTTGTGCGTGAGTTGCTTGAGAGAAAATATAGAGGATTTGAGAAAAATTCCGAGTAAGGAATTTTTCGTGTTATTCGGATCACCGGAATGAGGGTTGCGGTGTCGTGATATTGCGGTGGTGGTTCGATTAACTTGTGATCACCATTATGGCCGCGAGATCCAATCAAAGGATTTGCCAGTTCGATCGATTTTTGGGAGATCCTACACGTCGAGATACATACCCTATACCTGATCCCTATTTTATTTTTTAAAAAATTATTATATACTTCCGCTATACATGAGAACCCTAATTAATATCCAACATTGGTATCAGAGTTATTACTGGATTAATTAAAAATAATTTTCATAATTATTTTCGGGTATAAAAATATAGGGTAACAAATTTAGGGTTCAGATCACAGATGAGTTTTATGAATACGAGATCGCCACTGTGTTGCCTATGATCCGTAGAGTATGAAAATAATTTTTATTGAATTTTTTTAGCATAATAGGGCCATGAAAATTGAGATTAAATTTCTCAGCCTAAATATTGACCGGACCTTTAGATCTTAGATCTATCGAGTTCAAGGATGTGTTGATCTAAAGAAATGGTTGATATGTCTTCTATATGTGCTGATCTATGTTTTGATATATATATTATGCATTGTCATTTCTGGAAAATTGAGTTTCCAACGATGGCCGCGAAGGGCCACGACTTTGGGTTCTTGATTTGACAAATTTGGGCTTTAATCCTTCATAAAATCAAGTTAGGATGAATGGAGGAGGTCCGAATTGCAAGTTTCAGTCAAAATTCGTAAGAAAATCAAGCCGAAAATGAGTTTTCTGGCAACCGAGTTGAATGACCCGATTATAAAGAATTCGGGCGAAGAAGACCCGGCCCAGACCCATAGGCGCATGGCGTGCACGCGGGCTGAGGTACGTGATGCCCGTGGGTGCGAGCGTGTGTACTCCACGCACGGGTGAGGCGTGTGGATGGGTTGGGGTGGTCCGGGTCAGTTTCGACCTGGACCCGTGTCCCCGACCCGCGCCCCGACCCGAGTATCGACCCGGCAGGTGGGTCACAAGCTTATAGGCGCGTGACCCACGTGCCTGCACATCTGGCGCATGACCCACGTGCCTGAACGTCAGGCACATGTGCATGCCAGACATGCTGAGCATCTAGCACGCGCCCCAGGCTTCCCCCGACTCGTGCAGGAGCATGGGGTAGTGTGGCCAGCTAGTGGCGAAGCGTGGGACCGCCAACGGTGAGTGAGGTTGTCCAGAATTGGAATTTTTCCAATTTTTTAGGGTCTTACCTCCATAAATCTGACTTTTTATGGGTTTCTATATACCGAATCCTAATTCGAATGATGAGATGGAATCCCAGATTGTGGTGTATGATGTCCGTTGACTCATACGCTAGTTTTGAGATCTGTACTCAAGTCATTTGGGTCTTGATGATTCGTAGGGTGCACAAAATGTGAGAATAAGCATCGATAAGTCACTAAAATCTCTAAGACTGCTTCAAAATTATTGTATTAGATCTTTGTAAGGGGGATAAAACTGAATTGTGATAATTACGAGATTTTATATCAGTAGATTCAATTTATCCTTGAGGAGTAAGATCTAACTGAAATTCTGAGGCATGAGATAGTGGACTCCGGGGAGGGTGCCACATCTTAGAGAGATGGGATTATAAGGCATTACGTGCATGAAAGAGAAAGGATGGCCGAGTTAGGGCAATCCTCCTGAGTTCCATGCACGATGATATGATCCCAATCTATGTGCAATATCCTACGGTTTTGTCAGTTTGGCTCACCTTAAAAAGAGCATTGTGGTGCTCTTATAGATCTTGAGATGAGGATACTAACTTATAAGTTTAATAACTTATAAGAAAAGGGTTGATCATACGATGATGCAACATTTGATAAAAATGTCAAACATGATCGCCGAGTTGGGGAAAGTGAACAAGCCTATTTCGGATGTGTTTTCTAATACTGGATTGATCCAGTCTTTACCAGATTCATGGGAAACCATAAAAAACCTATTTCACATACGATGAGAGTATTCGTACTTTCACTAATGTGAATAGGCATAGTGAGCTCGAGTAGGAGCATCTGGAAGCGAGTAGGCCATACTCGGGTCATGCTTACTCAATGGAGTTGAGCAAAGACTTCCATGTCACCAAATACAAATGGCATAATCATAAGTAAAAGACTCGAGATTCAAGTAGGAAGAAACCATCCAAGAAAATCAATAACTAAATATTAAAGTGTAGAAAGAAAGAGCTCGATAAGACCAAGGTGTAGTGCTACATTCGTAGTAAACTTGGTCATTTCGCTCATAAGAGTGACGAGCAGAAATTAACTCTTTCTTCTTTACATGGTTTGAGATGCTCACTATTTTCTCTCCTTTGTGGATTGTAGACATAGGAGCAATCGACTACGTAGCTCGAGACAGGAGTGCACATATATAGTTCCGCTGAGTGAGTCCTCAAGTAGAAGGATTTACATATGGAACGAAGCATTTTGTCGATAACAGAGGGAATGACACTTGCAAGTTAGAGTTGAAAAGTTGCCAAACTCTATATGTCATTTATGCTCCGGATATTTAACGGAACTTAATCTCAGCCTAGGATATGCTCTGTTAATTTAGAAATTTTATAGTTTCCATTAATTATGACAATTTTTTTGATTGGTTCTGGTTTAGTCCATGATGGACTATATGCACTGAAAGTGAATCCTTCTAATGGTGTTTCTTATTATCCTCCTAATGTGAGAGAGGATGAACCGATTAACAGTGAGTGGTCTATAGGGTCCGCTAACCAGTCTTGCCTACACGGCAAAATTATAAGAAAACTATTCGACAATACAATGAGAGCTGGGACTCCATTGTAGTCGATTCACTCTGATATCTGTGGCCTTGTGAACGAGAGAACCCTAAATGGAGTTGGGTACTCTATTATGTTTATAGATAATTACACGTATTTCGGTTACATCGATCTGATCTTGAACAAGTCTGAGGCATTGAGATGCTTTAGGAGGTTTATTAGCAAGGTTTAGAATCAGTTAGACTTGAGAGTAGAGACTCTTAGAACTGATCAAGGGCGTAAGTATTTGTCGGAAGAGTTTTGTTTTGAGAAGGGTATTACGAGATAGCTGACTATTCTTGCTACTCAGTAGAGTAGAGTAGCCGAGAGAGGAATAGGACTTTGTTTGAGACGGTGAGATCGATAATGGCGCGTGCCAATTTGTTCGTTTCTCATTGGGGAGATGCGTTATTGGATGCAGCCTACATCCTCAATCGTGTTCCATTGAAGTCCACAATCAGTACCCCATATGAGTTTTGGACAGGGAAGTAGCCTGACCTTAGCCACTTGAGGTTATAGGATTGTGTTACATATGTTCACGGTTTCTTACATCTACACAGCAAGTTAGGCCTGCAAGAAAAGAGGTATATCTCTATGAGACACTCAGAACACTCCAGGGGGAATGAGTTCTAATGAGCATACAGATGGCACTATCTTTGAATTGAGTCTCGTGATGCCGAGTTTCTTGAAATGATTTCATTATGAGAGGTGAAATCGATTGGGACTTTACCTTATATGAGATGGGTGAGTCTAGTGGCTTAGTAGATCCCAGCGACAGGACCTCAAAATCCATTATGGATCTCGGTCCAAATGGGAGTGATCTATCTAGAGGTGAAAAGGTTTTCCCTCCTCGTAAAAGTAGTCAAGAACGCATATCTAACCGTCGCTTCCCGATTGAGGGAGAGACTCTTATTGTGACTATTGAGGATGATGAGAAATCTTAAACAGTCCTAGAGGCTCTTGATGGTTCTGTGAAGGATCATTGGTTAAAGGCCATAGATGTGAGAAGAAGTTGATGAGAATCAATGGGATCTGGGATCTAGTTGATTTTTCTAAGGGTAGTAAGACCATTGAGAACAAGTAGGTTCTCAAGATCAAGAGAAAGGCTGACGGATCGGTGGAGAGGTATAAGGTCTGTCTGATAACCAGGGGTTATACTCAGACTAAGGGCGAGATTACCTCAATTCGTTTACCTTTAGCGATTGTCGTGGGCATGACAGGTATTTGGAGTGAGACCGGATGAATGTTGAGACTGCCTTGCTGAGTGGTAGTTTGGATGAGGAGATCTATAAGGATCAACCATCTGGCTTTATTCCTATAGATCATGATGATAAGATCTGTTGACTTCGGAAGTCAACACATGACCTTAATCATCAATCCAGGCATTGGTACTTAAGATTTCACTAGGAAGTGATATCTTATGATTTCGTAATGACCGAGGAGGATCATCGCATATACCTTATACGTTCTTATGATTCTTTTGATATCATGTTCTTGTATGAAAATGACATTCTATTGGCTGGGAACAATAAAGAGTATCTGATGACCATGATGATATGGATATTGTCGAGTCTTGATATGAAGGATATGGGTGTGGATCAGTTCTTCCTTGAAGTTAAGATCCAAAGGGATCACTCGAGACAGGTGTTGGCTCTTTTACAAGAGTCCAATATCAAGAGAGTTCTCGAGCGCTTCGAGAAAAATGATTACAACCCTATAAATACTCTTACCACTAAAAGGTTAAAACCTAATTTTTGATAGTATTCTATGACTCAGGAAAAGACAGAAGATAAGTAAAATCCCTTGTACCAGTGTACTGAGTAATCTGATGTATGTAGTGTTACGTACACGATCAAACATTTGTTTTGTAATTAGTATGGTAATTAGGTATCGATTGAATCCTAGAAGGGAAAACTGGAGAGTAGTAAAAGGATTCCGAGATATCTCGAGAGAACTGTAGGTCTCTCTTTGTGTTACGGAGGAGGTGATTTGCATTTTGTTGGGTATTCATAGGCCGACTGAGATGGTGATCTGGATAGATGCAAATCGACAGGTTTTGTGAGAAATCTGTGTATCTCTATCTACGATAGAGGCTGAACTTGTGGCATGTTCAGCAGCAATTCAGGAGAGTGTTTGGTTCTGGAGATTTTCAGATGTCTTAGGAGTTGTGGCAGATAGTGGGAGGCAATGATGATTTATTGAGAAAATCAGACTGGCATTAATCACACTTGAGACCCTAAGTATTACAATAAGACCAAACACGTTGATACCTAATATTACATTGTGAGAGACATCGCCGAAAAGGGTGAAGTAACAAATTAAGTACATTACTATACAGCGTATTGGCTGATCCCTACAATAAACCCATTATGAGAGATTCTTATATAAAATATAGGAATCATTGGGTTTATATATATTATTAATATTTCTCACCTTGTACTGATGCTTATTGTGCTTTATATATATGACATGTATGCATGTTTGAGTCACAAGTTTATTTATTACATTATTTTAATTGTCATATATTTTGTGATTTACTTTGATAAATGATATGTCAAGTAGGTGTAGTCAACTCTCTCACACGAGTAATCACCTCCAACTCTGAGTGAGCGGAGATGAGACGGTTTCTAGTTATAAGAGGCTATAAGAGTGGCCCTGCTAAAATATAAGTTGTCTTGATACGTGTTCAGGATGAGGTCATATGCGATATGACCGACATGGACGTATCCACATCCATGTTGTCTGTAAGTAGTCAAGTTTGAGATCTCAGATATCACCTGCGACTAGTGATATTGTCTCTGAGATATCTCTCTTACATCTCTAGGTAAAATTTTATGTGTACACTGAATTCCGTACTTGCACAGTATTAGAGAAATCTGAGATATGCCTTTTGAGAGATGAGGGAATAACACTGTGGCACGTGTTTCATACCGCGTGTGATATGTCGACCAGGGATAATGGGACTATTATTTGAGATATTGATATGATTTAGATCCTCGTTCTTACTGTGTGAGTCCCGAGATCCATTGGGTGGGATCTCTTATACCCTTATCACTTTCGACTGTTTCTAGAGGTCTCATGTCATGCTCCGATTCTCGATCAGAGACCGTGAACAGCCACCCATCACCCCGTATGCTACCACCACTTGACACGCATACTGAGGCAACGAAGGCCAACATCAATACTTGTATAAATCCTATTTCCTCAAAATATCATTTTTCCAAGTAAAGAATGTAAAATGCAAGACATTTGCCTCAATACATAGGTATACAATATGTCTGAGAGTTTCAACTACATTACATAACAAAATTCCAGTCATCCCAATAAATACATACAATGGTCATACTATAGACCTCAAATGGGCATATATATATATATATATATATATATATATATATATATATATATATATATATATATATATATATATCATCCAACATCATCAAATACTTCACTACGAAAGAATGGTCGATACCATACCCAAAGTCCAAGGTTTCCAATACAAATCAAATATGTCAAACTCTCTCGACACGTTTTCCTATCAATCTATCTCTAAAATCAGGGAAAAGTGAAGGGTGAGTATTATGGGAAAATACTCAGTGAGTGAGGGGATCGACAATATGTTCTCAATAATAAGTGTGAATATGGAGTATCAAAATACATTTCAAAACCATAATGATATCAAAACCAAGCATGTCATTTCCAGAAATCAGGTGATCGCAAATCACACATCATAGTATCAAAGTATGCATCCATTTATATTTCCAAATCATTTAGAGTTTGCTAATAAAACATTCCCTGCAGTAGTCTACCTCGACCAGTGAAGGGCGCATTGGGGGTTTTTCATATGCAAGTATATAAAATTTAACTCTCTACCTCAACGTTGGTCACAGGCCTCACCAAGTGCTAAACAGTGGCATAACACGTGTCCTCCCCTCATTTAGTTCAACCGGCTAGCCTGTCTTTATACGCATATCAACAATCAAGTATAGTACCTCACTCGGAGCTAGATTGTGGCGTAACACACGTCCTCTCCAATTTGGTTCATCCGAGTGCAACTATACATACCCAATAATCAAGTATAGTAACTCACTCGGAGCTAGACTGTGGCGTAACACACGTCCTCCCCAATTTGGTTCATCCGAGCGCAACTATACATATGGCGTTTGGGGGATACCTCCTGCAGAAGCGTATCCGGACACAATGGGTGCCTCTGCCAAAACCCTTCGTAGCTACGGAAATCCATCAAGGATGTCATCACATCATCATATCACAGGTAGGCATCCCGCCCACATATATATCATCAAATCATATCAAAATCATGTGCCAATATGTTTCATCAAACATTTCAAATTGGTGCCAATGCAATGGTGGCATATAAATCATATCAAGATTTCAAAGAGTGGCACGATATCATTTTATTTCAAACCGTGGATACATAATATTCAAATCAATCATTTTGGGACACTCCAATGAATCACAAAAGAATATTTATAAAACATAGTTCAAATCATCTGTACTCACACATGCTATGAAACATGTTATTTGGAAAGTTATATAACATGAGTTTGTTTCAATCGAAAACATAGCATCAAAGTCCCACTCACTGTACTAGCGACGATAGTTACTCCCGAACATCTCTACAGTGAATGTCTTGCCTTGTTCAACTTTCGGCAACTCCTAAGGGACATAACCAAGTATCCACCATCATCAATATAAATCCCTTCAAGAAAACCCAAAACTCTAACGTAGGATACCCAATCTTCCTCTTACATACGGTGACTCAAAACCTACCAAATTTATTTCATCAAATTTCAGTATAACTCCAGAGTCATAAAAGAGGAAAATAAATCTAAACTAAAATTAAAAATATTACCTAAATTTCAGTCTCCAAAAATCCTTTCCCGTTCGGGTTACGTCGAACCCTAGAATTTTACTCTTCCTTGTGACAGCATTTAGATCCTCAAGATTTTCTAATATCAAGGCTAGAATCTGATTATTGAAGTGCTAGATAAGAAATTTGGAACCTTAAATCTTAGGTTTGTTAGTAGATCGATCGAGTTTAGGAAGAGAAAAGAAAATGGTTTAGAGAGAAAAATAATGTTGGTTTACGTAAATCTTCTGTAATCTCACCCCATTTATGTCCTTTTATTCTCAACCCATTTTCTCACATTCGATAAATAGCCATTGTTTATTCCTAAATTACATATTTTCCCAATCATGTTCTCCTCTCTCGGACTTTGGAGAGTGTCAAAGCTATGAGTTAAGTATTGAGAGTTGGGTCCAGCTGGTGACAATGTGCTTACCGATGGGTAGAGAAAATTTAAAAATGGGATTTGCCATCTATGTAAATGAATTTAGAAATATTAATATTTGGAATGTATATAATAAAGGAAGTAATATATAATTAAAAGCTTTGGATGGCTTGGTGGTAATTATTCTTTTTGGAGACTTGTAGGTCATGGGTTCAATTCCTAAGTGTGCATGTGCCGATGGGTTTTTAGTGAAATTCAAGTGTTTGGAGGAAAATTGCAAATTGTTGGAAGCAATATGTTCACTCAAATGAAGAAAAGTGATTGATCAACGAAGGCAAGGATTGAAGATGCAAGACATAAGTGATGTTCAGTTACGGATGGCAAAGTGAATGATCGAAGAAAATTTAGCAACTGTACACATTGACCGATGGCTAGTGCAAGCTTAGGAGCCGATGAGAATTCTCACCGTTAGGAAATGGCGACCAATAAAATTTTGAAAAGTAGGTCAAGATAATCGATGTAGAATTTAAATTAAAATAAAATAATAATAAATAAAAAAATGAAAGGTAATCATAGATAACATGCACTGATCGAATTCTCAATAACAATAAAGTACAGTAAAAATAAACAAACTGACCAAACAGCAAGATAGCAAACAATGACCGAACAAGAAAATGAAAATAGGGAACCGAACGACTAAATGAGCACCGAATAGGGAAATGTAAATTTTTAACAAATACTGACAAATATTAGAAATTAGGAGAGATTGTACTGAACAGCCAAGAGGTGGTAAAGCAAATCTCACATTACCGATGGATAGTGAAAATGAAATTCACAAGTCTGATATCACCGATGGTACATATTACCGATTGTAGATTTACATTACCGATCGGTAACAAAATAATCATTAGAAATTTCATGGGTATCTTATAAAAATAAAATAGAAATTCAAAATTGGATATCACTGACAGTCAACCCATCTGTTTCATAATGTACCAATGGGATGGTTTAAATATCCAAACGGAGAAGTTTCAGAGTATTATTACTGATCGGTTATTTCAAAATCAATACTGAAGGACATTACTAACCAAGACTAATAAATAAAATAAAATAAAATAAAATAATAAATTGAAGGCAAAACATTCACTTGTTGATGTTTGTCGAACATAAAATTTGAAAAGTCAACTGAACAGATATTGAAAGGAATGTTGGATATGGGTACCGATAGAGAAGGTGATCGGACGGGTATGGAAAATGAGCCCAACAATATACCGATGGGCTCTTTATATACCGACGGGAGTTCTAATACCAACTGGTGAGTAAATGACCAACAAGAGTTTAGGAACCTAGTACTAATAGATATAAACTTCATCTTTACAATACCGATAGATATCTCATAATTATCGATCGACAGATAATTACCATCGATTACTGACTGGGAAACCAAAAATTTGAGGGACTGTTTACTAAATTTAAATTTCTATCGAACACTAAAATTCCTTTGAGTACCAAACGGTTAAAATCCACCAAGTACCGATTGTCGAATACCTAAATAACCAACGGCTCTAGTGATCAGGACTCCAATGATCGATAACTTAGAAATTTTAAAATCTATTAACTAAGTGTTTTAAAAAGTCCTGACTATTCTGAATGACAAAAATTTATATTTTTATTCCAATAAATTATTCTCTCATATTTTCACATATATAAAAATTGTTTAATTATCCATTTAAAACAAAATCACAATCCGGACATGTCCGATGTTACATCTCAACTCAGTGTTTATTACTTTAGTCTGTTTATCGATGGTCCGAAAGATAAATTGAGATCTGAGGGATAGGTCTAGGAAAGTACCTGAATTGAGACTAATAGATTTGATTTTGGGAAAAGAAATACCAATTGACATTATACCATTGTGTTGTATTCACCGGTTAGCCTATTATGCCTGTCCACATTGGGATGTAAACATAATAGTCGATACACAGTCGAGCGTTTATTAGGGATTGTTTTTTATGAGGAAAGTAGCTTGATGGATGTAATTAGTCTTGGATCTGGGGTGCAGCGAGTTATTTTTGATACTGACGATGGCTTCTCGATCATTCTAAAAGGTGTATCGAGGGGTCTTTACCTGCAGCTGTACTCGCCGGTCGCACGACGTTCAATTCTATATGAAAGTCCAGTAGGGTGATATCACTACAAAATTAAAGCAATATATAGACAATGACTTTTATTATCGGTGAATTTTAGTAACGGTTTTTTATGATTTTTAGAAACACTTTTGACGAAATCGTTAGGAAATGTATACATTTTCTGATGATATAAAATTTTCAGTCAGAAAAAGTTTATCAACCGTTAGTAAAGTAGCAAAACCGTCTATAAAAACTGATATTCAATTTTGACGACTAGTAGTTGTAGTCCTTAAATATAGCAGTGTATAAAGATAATTTAAAAACAATCACTATATAATTCTTCTTTTCTGTCACTTAACAATACCGTTTGTATAAATTTTTCATCTATACTGACTAATATATTTTACCGTTTGTAAATGTCATCTATCATTCAGACGGTTATCATTTGTCATCGACAAATGTGACAATTTTTAGTGATAGTTTGGAAAAAGTTACTATATGAGTTTTTTTAGTAACGGTTAAATCATATCATTGATATAAATTTATACTTATACTAACCTAATTATTGCACCGTTTATAAAAGGGATATTTAATTAAAATAATTATTAATTATCGTCAACACTATAGGTAGAGGTAATATTGTAATTTTATAATAAATTATGTTCATAACTAGTAATAATATAGTGATAACTAAAATTGTGATAAGTTTAAGATAACTAATAGTAATATAGTAATAATTTTAATTGTGTTAAGTTTTTTATAATTAGTAGTAATATAGTTATAACTAATAGTAATCAGTGGTAAGTTTAAATTGTGGTATAATATAATCAGCAGTAATATAATGGTAACTAATAGAAATATAGTGGTAATTAGTAGTAAAATGTAGTAAGTTTATAATAACTAGTGTATAGTTATAACTAATAATAATTAGTAGTAATATATAGTGATAATTTAAATTGTTCTTACCCGCCTTCGATTTTCGCTTCCCGCCTTCGATTCCCGCCACCCGCTTCCCGCATTCAATTCCCGCTTCCTGCCTTCGATTCCCTTTTAAATTGTCATACAATTTTTTTTTTAAATATAACTTCTTCTTTCGATTCTCTTTTCTCTTTCAAAACCTAACTTTTCTATATAATTTTTCGCTCTTCATAACTTCTCGCCTTTAATCCCCTCTAATTCTATTTCATCCTATTGTTTATCCTAAATATCCATTTAAGAGTTCGTTCTAATTACCTCTCAATCATTGGATCAAAAACAGAGAGTTTGTCCATCATTGGTTGAAATGAAATTTATACAATTTAGAATTAATACCTGAACAGAATAAATGAACTAATTTGAATTGTTTTTGTGGTATACAAAAGCACCATTAACATAATATGAATATACATTACTACATTATTATATGTAATGCTATTTAAGATAAACTCAAAAGTGCCGTATCATTGTGGAGTACTATTATAATATGAAATCATGTAACTAATTAATACATAATATATAGTCTTACTTTGACAATTCTTACATAATTCATTAATAAATTGGATATTATTAATTTAAATAATAGTACATGATATTCAATATTAGTAATTAGATAAAATTGTAATGAAAATTAATATTAGTAGTATTAGTAATTTAAATAATACTATATAATTATATAAATTAGTAATTATCAATATTATTTAATCTAATAATCAATATCCAATATCCATCCATTTTAAAGTTTGGTTAAGACAATAAAATGTGATTTATCCGATTGGAATTTATCAAACTAGTTAGCATAGTTAGCTGATATAAAATAGTTTACTTCTTTCTCAAGGTACATTATAATATCTCTTCACTTAGATTAATTTTTTATATGATTAGTTATTGTTATGTTATATTATAAATTTTTTGATTTTATTTAATCAATTATATTATTATTAATATTATGAATAATATTATATATGTTAAAAATAAAGAAAGAAATTATTTATGGTAATGCGGGTGTCTGTGCACCCTCACGAGCACCGCGTGCTAATGGTAAGTAGTGATAATTTATGATAAGTAGTAGTATGGTAGTGGTAAGTAGTGATAATTGGTGGTAAGTAGTGGTAATGCAGATATCCAGGTAGTAAGTAGTGGTAACTAACAATACGTAGTGGTAATGCAGTGATCATGTGGTATCAGTAAGTAATAACTATGGTGGTAAGTAATGGTAAATGTCATTTCCACTACTCTTATTTTTAAAAATCATTAAAAACAAAAAAAGGTAAATTCTAAGAATTAATTATATCAAATTCTAAAAATTAATTATATGATATAATTTTATATAAATTTCAACAAAAATAACAAATAAAAAAAAGAAAATATTATATAATTTTATATAAAATCTGAAACTAATCTATCAATATAATTAATTAAACTAATATAATTAAATAATATTAAATATCATGTATTTAATTATACTCACATAATCACATAATTAATTACACTATTACATTCTAAATTGTAAATAAAATTATAAAATAATTACTATTATATTATTTAGTTGAGACATTTAGACTAACTTGTAAAATAATTACTATTATATTAATATATATTTCTATATAATACTAATATATTAGTATAACTTATTGTTATATTATATATTAATATATTATATTATAACAAATATTATTATTATATTAATATTATATACATAATATTATATTTTATATTATTATATTACATATTATTATATTATATTTTAACACATTAACATTAAATTATATACTAATGTATTATATTATGACAAATTATAATATATTTTATAAATTACTAATTAAATTATAATATAATTTTAATTATATTATATGTTCTACGGTGATCTAATATTTTATTTTTTCTGACAAAATAATTAGAAAAATAAAATAATAAAAAGAAAAAAAGAAAAAAAAATAGTGGGGGGGCCAGGCAGCCTTGCCTGGCGCCGCCCTTTGTTGTTTTGCAAAGGGGCGGGCGCCCGCCCCTGTCTCTTTGGTTTTTTTTGTTTTTTTTTTGTTTTTCTTTTTAATCTAATCTAAACCACTAAATAATTATATTTAATTACATAAATTAATTATTTTTAATTATTTTAGCTTTAAATCATTTGTTAATAATTATTATATTTAAACAATTATTGTATGACATAGTATTATATTTAAACAATTATTATTACATAATTAATTAATAATTATTTATCTTTAATTATATATTATTTTATATATTATTTTTTAAAATTAAAAATAGAAAATAATAAAAGAAAAAGAGGTCGGGCGCCCACCCTTCACTATATACATAATTATATGAAAAAAATCTAATTCTAAAATTAATTATGATTATTATTTTATTTTATAAAAATTCTAAAAAATAATTAACAATAATAATTTTAATTAATAATTTTTCGATAAAAAAATTGGCGCACAGAACCGAGCCTATAGAGTAACATATAGTAACCAATGATACATAATATAATCAGAGCGCCTGGCGCCCGTCCCTATTAGTGCCTCTATTAGCGGGCGCCCGCCATAGGGGGGTCCTGGCGCCCGCCCTTCTCATTTGCAAAACACAAAGGGCAGGCGCCAGGCAGCCCTTGCCTGGCGCCCGCCCTATTTGTTTGTTTGTTTTTTTTTTTTTTTTTTTTTTTTTTACATATAATCTAATCACAATATAAATAATTATATTATAATTGTTACTCTATAATATATATTAATTCAATATATTTTTAAAGATAAAATAGTTAAGTAAATAATTATATTTAATTATATAAATTAATTATTTTTAATTGTTTTACCTTTAAAAGATAATTATTATATTTAAATAATTATTATATTACAACATAGTATTATATTTAAACAATTATTATACAATATAGTGTTATAAAATTAACTTAAGGAAAGACATGTGAACGACTAAAAATATATGAAAAATATAAAATGATTAGAAATGGTAAGGATTGTAATATAAAAAAGGCGGTTAAAGTATGAAAAAATTACTCGTAAAAAAAAAAAAGCGGGCAAAAAATATGAAAAAAATTGAAAAAAAATCGCGGGATTCTCCTTCCCTCCAAAAAGCTCTCCTCTCAAAATGCTTCCCTCTAAAAAACTTTCCTCTCAAAATCTATAAAAACTTATAATTTGATCAAAGTTTTTCTTCCTATAACTTATCTAAACCTCTCACTCAAATACCAACAACTTTGCAAAAATTTTACAAAAAGGTAATTGCTTTTTTTTTCTAAAAAAAAAATTATTCTGGGTTCTACTACATTCTTCTTCTAAAAGATTTTGAATTTTTTTAGTTATGATTATGTGATGAAATAAACGACAGCTGACCATTTTTAGGTTTCTTCAATACCTGGGAGTGCAGATAAAATCCAACCATCATTATCACCGTCTGAATCCATCCAAAAGGTAATATTTTATTTACAACCATTTTTTACTATGTATTATGTAATTATATTCATTTCACCATTAATTTTTATTGATTTTTATTAACAGATTGACAGGATTGTGAATAAAGTTGTTCGTCTGCTTAGATTTGATACTCAGATTATGCCTTCAAAAGAGACATGCAGTTGCAATTGTGGGACATGCGATCTTTTTTTTTATCATATATGTATTCCTCATTCTACTTAATATATCAATCATTCTCGTATTTCAATACACATTTATATTATTTTTATAATTTTTGTTATTTTATGGTCACAACACTATATTAAAAAAACCCCTATTATATCTTGTCTCTCATACGCAGCATCCGCCAAGGGGGACTGGCGCCCGCCCCTCATACGCGGGCGCCCGCCAAGGGGGTGGCCTGGCGCCTGCCCCCCATACGCGGGCGCCCGCCAAGGGGGTGGCCTGGCGCCCGGCCCCCATACGCGGGCGCCCGCCAAGGGGGTGGCCTGGCGCCCGCCCCCCATACGCGGGCGCCCGCCATGGGTGGGGCCTGGCGCCCTCTCCCATACGCGGGCGCCCGCCAAGGGGGTGGCCTGGCGCCCGCCCCCCATACGCGGGCGCCCGCCATGGGTGGGGCCTGGCGCCCTCTCCCATACGCAGGCGCCCGCCAAGGGGTTGGCCTGGCACCCGCTCTTCATACACGGGCGCCCGTCCCACACACTGATCAAGCAACAGCAACCATGTTAAAAAATCGATGTTAAAAGTAGTAATATTTTGTAACAGACATGGATAATTGATGATAAAATCAAAATTTCCTAATTCAATGACAACAGATGATCGATGGTAACCAATGATAACCCTAATAATAACATATCGTAACCGATGATAAAATCACTAATTTTTCCTAACTCAATAGTAACCGATGATAAAAATAATAACATCTCGTAACATATAATAACCGATGATAAAATCAGTGATATTTTCTAATACAATGGTAATTGACGATGAAAGTAGTAACATTTCATAACATATGGTAATCAATGATAAAACTAGTTGGTGATTTTTCCTAACACAATGTAATTGACAATGAAAGTAGTAGTATCTTATAACACATAATAACCGATAATAATATTAATGGCATTTCCTAACTCAATGTTAACTGATGATAAAATTAGTAACATTTTGTAACATATAGTAATCGATCATAAAAGTCTATTTTTCCTAACACTATTGACTGACTGACGATACAACCATTAACTATCTTGACACTTTTTAAACGTCACAATATATATATTACATGCTACAACAGTTGCATAAACAATCAAAATACATCTATCCCGACTGGTATATACTCAACTGATATTCTATCCGTTGGAGAAAGTATTACCGACGCTTTTTATGTATTTTGCTGACGGTTTTTTACCGACTTTACAATGCTCTTATTTTGTAGTGTATGAAAGATCGTATGAGTTGTGATCTTCTGACGAATGTAAAATGTTTTTACGTGCAAGTGGGAGATGTTTGTTTAGAATGTCCGAGAAGGACATTTTAGACATTGTTAAAGGGTTAGTGGGATAACTCCCACTTACCCATGTTAACCTCTCTTTAATTCTCTCTAATTAAGAGTTATACTTGTGGTAGGAGACTAACATCTCCATTTTGGGTATTCTGTGAGATTTACGATGCAATTTTGTGTATGAGTTGCTTGAGAGAAAATATAGAAGGTTTGAGAAAAATTTCGAGTAGGAAATTTTTCGTGTCATTCGGATCATCGGATTGAAGGTTGAGCGTCATGACATTACGGTGGTAATTCGATTAATCTCGTGTTCACCATCCCGGTCACGAGATCCAATCGAGAGATTTGCCGGTTCGATCGATTTTTGGGAGACCCTACATGTAGAGATACATACCCTATATCCGATCCCTATTTTATTTTTCAAAAAAATTATTGTATACTTCCACTACACATCAAAATCCTAATTAATATCCAACAATTCCTACAACCAGGACGAAAAAATAGGAGAGTTTCAATGGTTTAATTGCTACAAGAAAGCAGCATAATATATTATCTTGAATGATTAAGGATCGTAAAGTTTTTGTACTAAGTAAAGGGGATTTGTCTTCTTAACAACGATTCCATAGGTTTCGGTCACATCTAAGTCCTCCCTAGTTTCTCCTACTGGTAGATTCCAATCAGGTTGGCAAGCGCATACTCCATTGTTACACTAGCAAATAATATTCCTGGGCAACTCGTTCAATTAATTTTTTTATTCAATTGTTCTTTGTTTAATGAATTCTTGATTTGATTGAGCTTAGTCAGATTTATTGATTCTTTGTTTTGATTGGTTTCTAATTAGATTTTATATCTTTAAGTTTGATTTTGTGTTTTTAATTGTATCTGGATCTTGTTTGGCTTTTAGTTCAATCAAAAATTCCACTCATGCAACTTATAATGGAATAGCATTTGTCATTTATCGACTCCAATCTTCTTTGAAAAAAAAAACAATCTAATAATTTATACTCTATTACCAAAATAAATTTTGAATGAGTTCATAATCCATAATATTACTATTAAAAATATATTTTATATTTTATTTATATATATATATATACACTCGATTGATTAAATTATATTTTGAATACAATTATTTTGTCAAACTTGATCTTTTCACTCTTTTTCCTTTAATCATTTAGGTTGAAATCGAACAATATCTTATTTTATTTTATTTTTATTTTGCTCCAACGGGGCCTGAGGCTGTCTGGAAACATTGCCTTTTTATTCATGTCTCTTTCCTTTTGGTGATTCTATTTCAATGTAATTTTATTTGAATAAATATATATTCATCTGACACCGAGTTTTTTACTAAAATATTGTTGTTAAGAAATTAAAGAGGCCAATGCCTTTCATATTAAAAAATAATAATAAAAATAATAATAAAGGTTTTGATTCATGAGTTACAAGTGACTATAAAATTTTATTATTTTTCTTTGAGAGTCTGTAATTTCATAGTAGATACAAATAATTAAAATGTGCGACATAAAGAAAAAAATAAATCTATTCTCTTTTTTGTATATATAGTATTTACTATTTAAAATATATGGAGAAAATGGTCCTAATTCATGATTTGGAATTGATCGATAATTATTTTCAACTAATTACTAAAGCTTAGCTAAAAATAATAATAACCAACTCAATTAATCCGAGTATTATCGGAATCAATTTAGAAAAAACTCTCCCATTATGGTGTTCGATTCTCAAATTTTAAATCTGAGACATGATTAAGGGATTTAATACCCTTTTTCATTAACCTAACTGTCCGTTGGTGGCCTAACTTTACTCTGTTGTTAGACCTATTGTCTTTCTTTTTTTTGTTAATAAACCACCAACGTCTGATAATCAAACTGAGTATGATTAAATCTGCTTCGAGTCAGATTAGACTCTTAAAGATCAAAAATCTCCTGATGTCTATTTTTTCTGCACATAAAATTTAAATCTGAGATCATATTTAAGAAGCATAAGGGTCTAATCACTAATTTGATTGATTTTTCTTTTAAATTTCTCAATTTATTTAAGATTTTGCAATACAAGTAATTTTTTAGTATTATAAAAGAATAAAGAGTTTAATTTAGAATTTTTTTTTTTTACTTTTTTGTTTAATGCACGTTCAGTATTTTTTATCATAAACTTTATATATTTCATTTTTGTGTCAACCACTAAGAAAATATCTCGGCTGAGCAGGATAACAAAAAGAAATGAGAAAAATATCTTTTTTTTTTTTTTGAACATCTATAAAAATAAAAATCTCAAAAGAAAAGAAATGAGATGGATAAAAAATATATAAATATCTTTTTTAGAATTCGAAATGTTTATCTTTCTTAGGTCATAATTGGGCTAAGATAATAGTGATGAATATGAAATAATTTTCAAACTTAAAGCATCTACTCTTCTAAACGTTGCATTCCGGTGCATCTCATGTGACAACGCCTTTTTTTTTTTTTTTGTTTTAATAACAGTAGAAAGAAAAAAAAAAACTGTATTTATTTTTTATTGGTATTTAAACTTTCCCAAAATCTATTTTCAATAAAACTTTTTTTTGGAGATAAAACATTAATATGGGTCTCACTAAATCCCGAGTTGGGTGGACTCTTAAAGGATAAAATTATCCTGACGATTCTTTTCTCTATACATAAAACTCACATCCAAAACCTTATTTAAGGGGAGTCAATATTCAATCACTAGATCAACTAGACATTGGTATCATAATATTCCATTATTTCATTGAAACATTATAATATGTTGCATTTATATAGAAAATTCAAATATAGAAATAAATATTATAAATAAAGAAATAAAAAATTAAATATTTTTTAAATAAAATTGATAACTGATTTGATTTTTATATATAATATTTTTAAAATATATAATATTTTTTAACGATTGGTTTTTGATGGGACATGGCCATAGACCCAACTCGAAAGGGTCATCATCAATAAAGCCTACACGCCAGACCCACAAAGGGATAGCTATCGACCAATGTTAAATATTCCTGATGACTATTCACCTAAGGGTCTCAATCGCTCAGATCTCACGAACGATAGGGACTCAGTTGCTCAGATCTCCTGAATGCTACGGTCTTAGTCGTCTCGCCAACCGAACGAAATTCATCAATCAAAGGTAACTACCCCGATTGGGTATTCAATCGTCTGTCCATCAAGCGAACGAACTCTGAAGACCCTTAATCGGTTGAATGACCAGCCGATAGCTATCAGTTCTAACGATTCCAAGAAAAGGTCAAAATACCCTATCGGCTCCAATTCCCCATTTGAAAGCAGTGTATTTAGGATCTTTCAGTTAAGAAAAGAACCTCATCAGAAGACGAAAGTTCTCCAAAAAGAAGAGAATCACAATCAATTTAGAATATTGAACTCCGAGATTTCTGGATCGATTCAGTAAGGAAAGTAGGGTTGAAGTACTCCGACGGCGTACGATTCTCGCTGGTATAAGATATCCTAAAATTTTCTAAATCAGGTATACTCTCTTGGTCTCACACATTGAGCACTCTGATCACAGGGAACCACTCCCTTGAGTTCTCAGTCTGCTTTTCTTTCATTCGAAAATCGCTCTTTCTGACTTGAGTGTCGGAGTCTCCCCATCGGAGCATCCTCTGACGGTTTTTGTAGGTACTACATCCTTTCAACGGCAACTGTTCAAGTCTACAAGGAGTCGGTATTTGTGGAGCCACAACCTGCCACCAACAGATTGGCGCTGTCTGTAGGAAACAGACTAATTTTTTGAAAACTTGTGACGATGTCTACTACGATCACCCCCAGCGCAGCGCCAGCCAAGAGAAGAAGGCTAGTGATAGTTTTTGACGATGATGATTTGTCAGGGGTAGATATCCATCGTAACGACCCCATAGTTATTACCCCCAAGATAGAATCTCACACTGTGAAGAGAGTTCTTGTTAATCAGGGGGATGCCTTTTGGTTTAAAAAATGCTAGAGTCTCTTTCTAAAGGCTAGTCAATACGGTCTTCAAAGACCAGCTAGGCAGGAACATTGAAGCCTATGTTGATGAGATGTTATTCAAAAGTGTCACTGTAAAAGCCCATGTAGTGGATCTTAAAGAAACCTTCTAGACTTTGGAACACTACAACATGCGGTTGAACCCAGCAAAGTGTACCTTTGGGATTGCCTCTAGGAAGTTCCTAGGCTTCATGATCACCGATTGAGGGATAGAGGCCAACTCTGAGAAGATACAGGTGATATTAGATATAACGCCTCCCCAGATACTAAAGAAAATGCAACGTCTAGCTGGTCGGATAGCGGCTCTAAGCCGATTCATGTCCAGGGTCGGTGAGAAATACAAGCCCATATTCGACGCACTGAAGAGGTCTTGATGGTTCGAATGGATATCTAAATGTCAGGCAGCCTTCGAGCGATTGAAAGAATACCTGACGAAACCACCACTACTCTCGCGGGCCATCCTTGGGAAGAACTTTATCTGTATCTAGCTACCTCCAAATGAGCACTTTGCTTCGTGATGGTAAGACAAGAATCCACTGCCTAGAAGTCAGTATACTATATTAGTAGGATACTAAAAGAGTCCGAGATTAACTACCAACCGATCGAGAAGATAGCCTACACCTTAGTCATTTCAGTGAGATGCCTTCGACCATACTTCCAGACCCATACCATTGTGATGCTCACCGACCAACTACTAGAGCAAATCCTCTAAAAAAGAGACACTTCCGATCGGCTTATCAAGTGGAGTATGGAATTGGACGAATTCGATATCCAGTATCGACCACAACTAGCAATAAAGGATCAAGCACTGGCCGATTTTATTCTTGAATGTACTTTGCCTATGATGTCTGAAGACCAACCTCCCAACCTTTAAGAAGATTGGTCGACCCCAGAGTGGACCATTCATGTTGACGGATCATCAAATTCCTTAGGAAGTGGCACCGGGCTTATACTAGTAAGACCAAACGATTTCAAGGCAGAACACGCCCTTCGGTTCGATCTCTAGGCCACCAACAACCAAGCAGAGTATGAAACCTTACTAACAGGCCTTCGGATTGCCATTGACATGGGGGCACAAAGCGTCAGGGTGTTCACTGACAGCCAGTTGGTCGTGAAGCAAATCGAAGGGGTCTATAAAACCAAAGACCCAATCATGGCTAAATATTTGGGTAAATTACGCGAAACGATGGAACAATTAGGTAAGGTTGACATCCAGCAAATCTCTTGGTCGGAGAATGCATGGGTTAATACTCTATCGAAATTGGCTAGTTCCGATTCAGTTGCTTCTAATCGAACTATATATATCAAGAGCCTGTATCCCAGCATGGATGAGTCCAAAAAGGCTCTCTCTATCAATCAGTCCCCTAGTTGGAAAGATCCTATAAAAGAATATCTAAGGCATGATCGTCTACCAGAGTCCCCAAACGAAGCAATGAAACTGAAGTGAAAGACAGCACACTACACCATGATCAATGAATTCTTTACCGGAAGTCATTTACCCACCCATATCTGCGATGCCTAACGCCCGAAGAAGGGGACTATATCCTCCAAGAGATTCATGAGGGGATCTGTGGTAATCACCTAGGCGCTCGGAACCTAGTCTATAAAGCCCTTCGTAAAGGGTATCACTGTCCAACCATGAGGGTCAATTCTGACAATTATGTAAAGCGATGCAACAAGTGCCAACGCTTCTCCTCAGTACCTCGGCTACCTTCCACCGATCTCAACCCTATATCTAGCCCCTGGCCATTTGCATAGTGGGGCATGGGTATCCTCAAACCGTTTCCCCCAGCCACAAGGCAGCGAAAATTCCTTATAGTAGCAATAGACTATTTTACCAAGTAGGTGGAAGTCGGACCTTTAGTAAAGATCACAACAACCAAGGTTCAATCATTCGTGTGGGCTCATATTATCACCCGGTTCGGTATACCGCGTGTCCTCATCATGGACAACGGGAAACAATTCGACAACAAGCACTCTGAGAGTTCTACAAAAAACTCGAGATTCAACACCAATTTTCATCAGTCGCTCACCCACAAACCAACGGATTGGCTGAGATAACCAACCGAACAATCCTACAGGGATTAAAGACGATGCTAGACGATGCTAAGGGGTAGTGGGTCGAAGAGCTTTACGGTATCCTCTAGTCGTATTGCACTACACCCTGAAAAGCAATGGGAGAAACACAGTTCAGCTTAACTTATAGAAGCGAGGCAGTCACACTTGTGGAGATAGGTATTTACTCACATCGGGTAACTCAATACGACGGTGGGAAAAATGAACGTATGTTGCTTGAAAGACTGGACTTATTCCAGAGTTACGAGAATCCACAGCGGCACGAATGACGGCCTATCAACAACAAATGACATAATATCACAACCGTAGAGTCAAGAACCGAACGTTCAGACCCTGTGAACTAGTACTAAGAAAGGTGGAAGCTACTGGTCAACCCCAGCCTGGGGGAAAACTCACTCCTAATTGGGAAGGTCCATATCGAGTATGTTTTGTGGTCTGACTGGGAAATTATCGTCTCGACAATCTAGACGGATCGGCAATGCCTAGGATCTAGAACTCAGAAAACCTATGCATATACTATCAGTAAACTTTAGAACTGTCTAACAATCAGAGAACCAACCCAGAGAGAATCAAGCGATTCCTCCTATAGCTCGGAGGGCCTAAGCCGCCCAACTGCTATCATTCGTACGCATCGTCAATAAGGGATGGAACTCCTCGAATAGGTGGATGCAGCCCCTCTATTTAAAGATTTCCTATTGCTCGGAGGGCCTAAGTCGTCCAGTTTCTATTGTTTGTACGCATCGTCAATAAGGGATGGAACTCCCCGAACGGGTAGACGTAGCCCCTCTATCTAAAGATTTCCTATCTCTCGGAGGGCCTAAGTCGCCCAACTCCTATCGCTCGTACACATCGTCAATAAGGGATGGAACTCCCTGAACGGGTGGACGCGGCCCTCTATCTAAGGATTTCCTATCGCTTGGAGGGTCTAAGTCACCCAGCTCATATCGTTCGTACACGTCGTCAATAAGGGATGGAACTCCCTAAACGGGTGGACGCGACCCCTCTATCTAAAGATATTTTATCGCTCAGAGGATCTAACTCGCCTAACTTCTATCGTTTGTACACGTCATCAATAAGAGATGAAACTCCCTGAACGGGTGGACACGACCCCTCTATTTAAAGATTTCTTATCGCTCGGAAGGTCTAAGTCACCTAGCTCCTATCGTAATACGTGTTATCAATAAGGGATGGAACTCTCCGAACGGGTGGATGCGGTCCCTCTATCTAAAGATTTCCTATCACTCGGAGGGTCTAAGTCATCCAGCTCCTATCATTCGTATGCGTCATTAATAAGGGATGGAACTCCCCAAACAGGTGGATGCGACCCCTCTATCTAAAGATTTTCTATCACTCGGAGGGTCTAAATCGCCTAGATCCTATCGTTCGTACACGTTGTCAATACAGGAAGGAACTCCCCGAACGGGTGGATATGACCCCTATATCTAAAAGTTTTCCTCTCGCATGGTAGGCCAAAGTCGTCCAATCCCTATCGGTCAAGCGTATAAGAGATGGAGTTTCCCGAACGAATGAGCACGATCCCTCGACCTAACTACTGAACGTCTGGTGGCTCGATAGACCGATATTACTCAACCTCTCAGTATGGAGCGTGAAATTAGAATTGAATTTACTTTAACGAGAGTTGAAGAAAGCGCATGGCCAGACACGAGAACAAAGACAAAACTCGAGTAAGTAAAGCACCACCCTTTATTTATCCTTATGCAAGAAGTACATTCAGTTACATTAGTATATATACAAGTCCTTAGATCAGACCGACTACACCTAGAAGTACATAACAGGGTCACTCAAAAATATAAAGACCCCCAGTCCCTACGCTGGAGAGTACAAAAATAAATGTAGTGCCAGGAATAGGAGAAGGCGAGCTTGGATTTTGCCACCCCAAACAATCTAAACCCGACCTACTAATCCAAAAACGGCACGAGAGACATCCCCACTACATTTGGATGATGGAGACGAACCCGGACAGATTATTCAAAGTGGTACAAGATGCACCCCCATTGGTGATGGATGATCTCACCATGTCAACTGAATAATGGCAGACATAATGAGATCTCAATCCGATCGTCCCCTTCCTTAATGAGATCTCATTCCAGCAGAAGTCACTCGAGCCATAGAGCTTTGCATACCAAAACCCTTCACAAGGCAACTCTGGAAAAAGAGCCACTCTCAGAAAAACTCCCAAATAGAGAAAAAAGCCTCAATTCTTTACAAGAGAAAACAAATACTCATCATAGCTATTTATAGCAGCAGAGAGACAGGCCCTAATTAACTCAGGGTAGGTGAAATGGATCGTCAAGGATGGCTTCTCATAAATAGAGAAATAAATTATTTTCGATTCCCCATGAAGGAGTCACTTCCGATGAGACAAACCCACGTTCATGGTAAGAAAGTGGAATGGGTTAGGACTGGCCTAACACCCCTATGTTTCTATAACGTATAGGTCATTACTCATGGTGCCTTTTTACCAAGAAGGCCATGAGTCGGGGGGAAGTGATGGGATATAACCCTATGCCCAACTCGGAAGGGTCACATCAATAAAGCCTATATGCGAGGCCCGCAAAGGGACAACTATCAACCAATGTTAAATATTCCTAATGACTATTCACCGAAGGGCCTCAGTCGCCCAGATTTCACGAATGATAGGGTCTCAGTCGCCTAAACCGCCCGAACGATAGGGCCATAGTCACCCTGCCAACCGAACGAGATTCATCATTCGAAGGTAACCGCCTTAATCGGGTATTCAATCGTCGGTCCATCAAATGAACGAATTCTGAAGACCCTTCATTGGTCAAACAACCGATCGATAGCCAACAACTCTAACGATTCCAAAGGAAGGTCAAAATACCCTATCGGCTCTGATTCCCTATTTGAAAGCAGCGTATTTAGGATCTTTCAGTTAAGGAAAGAACGTCATCTGAAGACAAAAGTTTCCCAAAAAGAATAGAATCACAATCAATTCAAAATATTGAACTCCAAGATTTCTGGATCGATTCAGTAAGGAAAGTAGGGTTGAAATACCCCAACGACGTAAGACTCTCACAGGTATAAAATATCCTAAAATTCTCTAAGTCAGGTACGCTCTCTTGGCCTCACACATTGGGCACGGGAACCACTCCCTTGAGCTCTCAGTCTATTTATTTTTTATTCGAAAACCGTTCTTTACAGGTACTACATCTTTTCGACGGCAACTGTTCAAGTCTACAATGAGTCGATATCTGTAGATCTGCAACTCACCTCCAACAGTTTTAATTATTTAAATTTTCAATAATTTTTTTATGATGATGGCTTCCTGCAGTGGCGTCTTTTATGAATGTTTCTTTAGCTTCATATTTTCTGACAAGAAAGAAATTGTTAGAAAGTTCAATATTTAGTGGAAAATTAAGTGGCCATATCTTCCTAGTAGAAAATTATTTGTTAAAAATTAAATCTTTAATTGACTGATATTAATATATAATTTTTTAAAAATATTCTTAAAATATATAATATTTTCTAATAATTGTTTTTAATTATTTAAATTTTCAATAATTTTCTATGTTAATGGCTTCTCGTAGTGGCATTCTCCTTTTATGTCATCCTTTCATGAAAATATCCTTAGTGATCATATCTTCTTAGAGGTCACATTCAAAAGTGGGAAAGAAGAGTCATTGAAGTTATAAAAGCGACTATCCTCCTTAGTTTCAAATTGACCCAAAATTGCCTCCTCTCATTCTAAGGCAATTTTCTTGTTCTTCTCTCTCTTGTAATATTTATTAAAATTAGTGAATTATTATTTTGGTAGTGTATGAAAAAATAACATATTTGAATGAATCTCGTTAAATTTTGATTTTCTTTATTTGTCTATTTAATAGCTATTGTCAGATATAATTATAGTGATATTTTATACTATTAAATTACTAGTCTTAGTAATATTCTATCTAAGGATGGTGATACTTAAATGGGATCATTTTGACCCCACCACTCCTTTTTAGGAATCTTTCTTGGGGTGATTTTTAGTATATATTTCACACTCTATTCACTTGTACAATAACTCTCATGGTAAATAGATTATTTTGGTATAAATAACCCAAACTTTCACAACAATTGATATCATAGCCATGTTTATTTTAGTATGCTTTGTGGTTGCAATTTAATTTGATCTTCCACATCAAAAAGGATTTTCTTGGTTTAATCGACATTGAGTTCAGTTTATCTTAGTATATTCTGTGGTTGCGATTGAGTCTGATCTTTTACATTAGAAAACATTTTCTTGGGCTAATCGACATTTCACATCGACTGTTGTTAAATAGTATTTGTGGCAAAAATGGCTGATAACACAAAATCATCATATCGACATCATCAATTCTTGCAAAAACAACTGTGATAAATGTTAGATTTGCAGTAGAGATTTTTTATGGAACTGGTCATTTCAGCATATGGTAAAGTGAGGACCTAAATGCTCTTTTTTTGGCAAGGTCTAGACATTGCCATTAAAGAAGAGAAACCAGATAATGTTTAGGAGAAAGGATGAAAGACTATGAACATATTAGCATGTGGCATAATTCAATCATGGCAATCTAGAGAGTAGAAGTATGCATTTTCGAAAGAAATTTCTACAAGTAATTGCAGTACACTGTAGAAGAAAAATTCTTAAAGGACAGTTGTCAAAACAAGTGTCACATGAAGAAAAGGGTGTTTCGCTTTAATTATATTTCGGGTAACACTATGAATGATTACATCACCAGCTCTAATCAATTGGTTATTGAACATGGATGAGACTTTTAAAGATAAAGATCTGGCTCTAATGTTGTTAGTATCTCTTCCTAATAAGTTTAAATATCTATACTTCACGGGAAAGCTACTACGTCTCTTAGTAAAATAAGTGTTGCATTGTACAGTTATGAACTAAGAATGAAAGAAAAGCAAGAAAGCACAAGTAAAGAAGTAGAAACTCTAATTGTTAGAGGCCATTCATAGAGCCAAAATAAAGGAATGAGAGGGAGATCCAAGTCAAGGTCTAGACCAAAGAAAGATGAATATGCCTTTTATCAGAAAATGGCACCGTCCTAAGTTAAAAATAAAGGCAAACCTGACAATGGAAAGACTATTTTAGATTCAAATGTAATTAAGTGTGATGATACGGACTCAGACCTCTCAATTACTATTGTGACATCTACTAGTCATCCTAACACATGGTTACTAGATTCAACTTGTAGCCACCATTTGTCCTCCCAATCGACAATGGTTCTTTGATTTAAAAGAACTAAAAGGTGGAGTTATCTACATAGCAAATAACATCTCTCTTACCACATATGGAATTGTGTTGAGTAAAATAGATTTTGATGATGATTAAATACAATTAAAGATAATTAAAGTTAATTAAATATGAATTTAGAAGACTAGAAAAATTGTTAGAAATAAACCTAATGCAAGAAAGTCAAACTGCACAAAAAAATAAGTCTACTTGGGATGAAAGACAAGTTAACTTGACATTTTAGGTCTCAAAAAATGACTTCTATAAAATTCATTAGTTGACCTACATAGAATAACAAGTCGACTTGAGAAATCAAGTCTCAGAAATCACAATTTGTAAAATAGATGAGTCAACCTATAGAAATAATGAGTCGACCAGCCTCTAGTTGGACATGTGCTCGAGTCAACTTAGACTAAGAACAAGTCAATTGACAAATAGAAAAAGGCCTAAGCTAAGTCAACCCATAGCTATTTTGTTAAAGAAGTCGACTTAACCAAAAGACAAGTCGACCTACAAAATTTAGTCTCAGAAACACTAATTCTAAAATTTAAGCAAGTCAACCTGAATAAAACATAAATCAACTCAGTAAGAAAAATAAGTCGACCTAAGAATTTTAACCTCAGAAAAATTAAGTTTGAAACTTAACAAAATCGACCTAAAACTAGACCAAACCAACCTAAAAGAGTTAGCAAGTCCACTTAAGAGAATGGATAAGTCGACTTGATAAATCAAGCCTCAGAAAGTCTATTTGTAATATAGATAAGTTGACCTAGGGAATATGTAAGTCAACTCATTAACATTTGTAAGACGACCTAGTATCAACCAATAGAATAGACAAGTTGACCTAAGAGTAGCAAGAAATTAACCTATCGACTTGACTCTCAGAAAATTAAGTTTGAAACATAATTGTGTCAACCTAGGGCTATATCAAGTCGACTTACTAATATTTTTAAGTCGACCTAGTAGAAAATCAAGTTGACTTATGTATAAAATTCATTAATGTTATGTTGACTTAGTCAAATTTCTAAGACGACCCAACTTAACACTGAGCAAGCCAACTCAATACATTCATAGATTGCATACAAGTCGACTCACCTTTTGTACCAAGTCAAACTAGATAACCCATAATTCAAAGACAAGTTGACCCAAATCTTAGAGTCGACCCATTGTGCCTAGTGACTGTATGCTCAGAGAAAGTTGATTGAAAATTTATTAAAATTTCAACTGCTTCCAACAACTGTTGCGATGCATTCAATGGCTATTAATGTTGCTCAACTGTTATTTCACCTTCCACAACTATAAATACAACTCAAGCATTGATGGATGAGAATCTTGGTCCTTTGAATGATCTTGCAATGTTAAAGCATTCATCCTCTCTTTTTCATTTCTTAGTTACATTTTGTTTTGAGCTTGTAACGGGCATATTCAAAGCTCAAAACTTCAATTTGCACTTCAATTTCACTTTGTAATTCATGTGAAAGATCAGAAAATTGGTATTCTTGATTTGGGTTTAAGTTGTAACAAGTAAAAAACAAGTAAAACATGGTTGGATTTGCTTGCTCCTAGGAAAGGCAAGTGTGAATATTTTGAAAAACAATACTTGTAAGGTTTACTAACACCTGAAAAGGTAGTTGTATGTATTATTGATAATAATATTTTTATACACTTAATTATATTTTTTAGTATTTATTTATGTGTTTTAAGACTAATTTAAACTATATTTTATGATATTACACTGATTTAATTTCGTAGTTAATGATTCAAGAAACTTTAAGCTTACTTTCTAAAATTGAATTGGACGAGTAGTTATTGGTATTTTGGCCATAACTTTCTATTCTGACATCCAATTGAGGTGATTTTTGTGGTATTGGAAAGAAAATTCGAGCCCTACAAATTTTGTGATGACCTCAGAGGCTGATACAGGCAGAAACTTGTCCGAAATCAGGGTCGAATTCACTATACACCGGAAAAAGGAATCCTCTATTGAAAAAAGAAACTGGGTGCTAGAATTTCAGAAATTATGTTACTGATAATTTCATAATTTATTCTTGGATTAAGATAAAAAGGAAGCTTTCAAATTTCTAGAGAAGTAAAGAGATTCTTATCAACAACAAGTTTCCAAATCAAAGTAAAATTCCAAGTTTCCAAAAAATACAATTTTCCAAGTCCTTTTAGGGTCGTAGTTCTCTACATATAGCATTGCTTGGACAGCCGCGGGACTGACTCATCATTCACACCTCTTTCTTTATTTTCCATCATTCCTCCACCAATTAAAAACCCTAGCAGCTGCCTTCTTAGGTCTTCGACGTCCATGTTCGTGCAAATAAGGGTTGTAAAATTTCAACTTACAAAAGAAAAGAAAACAAGAGGAGATAATAACCAAATCAACCAACATTCGTAGGAGTACAAGGATCAAGAACCCTTTCTCATATCAACCAACATTCAAATTATAAAAGAAAACAACTAACAAGAGAATTTACAACTCAAACTCATTGCAGATAACAACTAACATTCACTTTACACAACAAATTATAAGTGACAAGAGAGCCACTGCAATGGAGACAACCACAAGCCTCTTGATCATACTCAAATTTCTTTCCATACTTTGTATCCATGCCAAATCATTTTCATCTTCATGTATTGCACCATTAATACTTGGACTCTTGAATGAGCTACCAGTACTCCAAGAACCTACATTTGCTCTGCTGAAATGCTTCGATATTGGTACCCTTTCCCTTTCTCTAGTTATCGGCCGGCACCATGCAAAGAAGCTGCATTCATTTCTTTCACAAACAAAATAAAGCAACCCCTTTGGAAGTTTCTCAGATTCCACTATCTTTAGAATAACTCTGTTGTCACAATCAAACTTTCAATACTGATATCTAAGTTCTCTTGGTCCTCTGCCGGTGCTTGAAAAAGACATTCTGAATGGATGTTGATGAAAATCTGGGCATAATATGAAAAAAAAATAGAGAGAGAGAGAGAGAGAAACATAACACACATTACACCACGAAAAAGATTTGAAGAAAAGTGTAAAGCCCCCAAATTTTGATATAATATTTTATAAGAACAAAAAGAAATCTAGACATCAGATGCTACCTTCACGGATCTTGAAGAAATGTTTCAAAATTTTGAACAAAATATACTTAGATTTTCAAAAAATGTTTAGAAGATTTTAAGAAAATAGGATACCTTTGTTCAGCTTTAGAGAAACAAGCTTTGTTCTGAGTGGAATAACATTTATTTTGAATTAGGGGTAATTTTGGGATTTAAAGTTACATGTGGACCATCTGATGCAAAAACCCATGCGTGCGTCACAAGCTCCTTAACGACTGTTTAGTTCCATCTGTATTCCACACTTTTTAAAACCATAAGGGTATATATTTGGCATTTTTTCACCATTAGGGAAATATGAGGATTTCGGTCAAATCACAAAGGGAAGTTGATAATTTACCCAAAAATAAATTATTACAAGTGTAAAATACTTACAAAATAGAAATAATAATTTACTTTTTTGACCAAATCTATTTTATTATAATCATCAACCTTTTTATGTAACTCATATCTATGTGATGAGCTATCTTTCATTTTCTCAATAAGAAATGGGTAGACAAATGACCAGTAGGTCTAGTAATAGTACACTAAAATCTCTTAATCAAAATTTCAACTTCAAGTCTTGAAAATAGAAAAACAGGCGTAGAGAGAGTCAACCCCTAAATTGAATCTCGCAACTACTTGAACTAAATTAGTCATATTTTCGGATACTCTGATCAACAACAAAAAAATGGATAGGTAATAAAATAATTAAAATACAAAAACTTATGGATATTTAACTAATATGATCAATTGAAAAAAATTTTATAAAGTTATTTTTAATGACATAATAAAAAAGGAGGGTAAAATTTTTAAATATGGTATCATCTCAACAATAATGGGAGCCTTTATTGCTTCTTAACAATTAATAAAAGTTAACTAATATTAAAGGCTCTTGATTAACATGCAAAAAGTATGAGCCCATACATATTCTAAGATTTTTACCCAATAATGGAAAGAAATGGAAAAGGTTGGAAAAAGGAAAGTATAATGTCTAAGATTTTAATTCATTCTAAATATATATATATATATATATATATTTATATATATATTTGATGTGTGAAAATGTTGTCTCTATAAATACATAAGTTGGTGTTTGGCCCAAAGACGGTTCGCCAAGAGTAAGAGTAAGAGCATGGCGCAAGAGAGAGGGCAAAAAGGTAAAGGTGCCCTAAAAGGATTTATCGAAGGACTATAATTCCCATGAATAATGACAATATAATCAACCTCTGGCATTTTGAAGCTCCCTTGACTTCACAACTATCCTCCTCTTCAAAGAATCACAATGTGATACAGAGGAGAGAGAAGGCTTGAAATGATTTCCGGCAACTGGAATTGGGACTCACTTTTTAACCCCTTTAATAAAGTAATAATAATAGTTTCCTTAAAAAAAAATGCAAAAACAAAACAAAGGAAGAGAGACCTCGTGATCCATGCAAACAGTTGATAGAAATTTTTTAAAGTGTTAGAAGCCTTTAGTTGGGAGGAGGATGTAAGTGAGGAGGCTAATATGAGTTACAAGACAAGCCAGAACGCTTGGCCTAAGAACTGCCATGAAATGTCCTAATACTTGAGATGAAGATATTTTTGGCCACCACTAGCTCTGATCAATGGGCTTGATTGTCTAGGTCGCCCAAGGCAAAATATATGTTAGAGGTAGGTCTTGACTCCACAGATCCAGCTCCTTATTGACTCGAATAGTGAATTGAATGGAGGATTTAAAACCAGTAAAAAATCGCCAGAAAGTGCTCCGCTTGGGGAGACTCCGACGCTCAAGTCAAAAAAAGTGGTGGAATTAGAGCAGACTGAGAGAGGAAGAGCAAATCTCCCTATGACTTGTATACCGAGTGTTGAGTCAAGGGAACTTACTCGAGTTACTGTGTATCGAAGGCCTTTATAGGATGTTCCATGGGAGTAGTGTGTAATCAAGGTGTTACAACCTCAGTTTCTTTTTTTTTTATTGTTATGAAAAGAATATATAACAAAAAAAAAAGAAGTACTACACAGGTATCAAGATAAGCCTTGAGATACCTAAAAGAACAACAGACCAAGATGGCCTTACAAAAAATAAAAGAAAAACTACGTCCTAGTCGTAACTGGAGAATGGACTATGCTAGCAAATGCTGTAATGGTACGCTGGGGAAGACAGCGCTCTCCTACCCTCCGCTTATTCCTTTCTATTCAAATATAGTAAACACAAGCGCTAAGGAGGCATTTAAAGACCCCATTCATTTGGTGGGGGTGCCTCGCTGGGGAAAGGAGAATCCCACGAATACCAGACCATGGGATAGGAAAGTTACTAGGTACATGTTGTGTCATCGTCAGATGACACACCTCTCTCAAGAAGGAACATCGAAAGAAGAGGTGATCAAGGGTCTCTCTCCGGTTGGAGCATAAATGGCAAGTCGAGGAAGACGCAACTCTAATCCTGAATAGGTTATTACTCATCTGCAATCTCTCCATAAAAACAAGCCATACGATGAAAGCGAAATGAGGAATCGCTCCTGAAGACCAAATCAAATCTGACCAAGGAACGTAGCCATAAGAACATCTGAGGTGCCTCTATGCTAAAGCAATTGAGAACTCTCTACTAGAAGTGATCGTCCACACAATCCTGTCGAGACTAGTAGAAGGGAGATCAGATTCTGAGATATACTCACGTATGCTATCAAAAAAGATTCGCATTGATCTCAAAATCCGTTGCTCCCGTATATACTCCAACCAATGGGAGCTGGAAAATACATCCTAAACAGAGCAGGAGTCCATAAAACCAGACCTCTCCATAGCTTGTCTCCCCAGAACCTCTATTAAAGGGCTTGTAGAGAGCCAAGAGTCATACAAGAAGGAAATACGACTACCATCACCCATCCTCCAAGCCACAAGCTCCCAAACTAATTGACGAAGAGAAATGAGCTTCCTCCATATCCAAGAGTATCTATCCGGAATTTGAACATACCAGAAACTATGGCCCCGAAGAAGATAAGTTCTCACCTATCGACTCCACACATTATTCTCTGGGTCTGAAAGGAGCTGCCAGATATGCTTAAGCTGAGTTGTCCTATTTCACTCCGTTACCCTTTTCAACCTTAAACCTCCCTCCTTCTTAGAGCAATAAACAAGGGACCATGCTACCTTGGTCCTATGGCGGTCTAAGGATACACCAGCCTATAAAAACCAAGACATAACCTACTCTAGCTCCTTGCAAACTGCCCTCGGAAGGAGAAACATCGAAGACCAATAAGTCTGGATGGAGAAGAGAACAGAACTAACCAGCTGCATTCGACCAATGCTAAATCCGAGTTGTCACCCTCTGAACAAGCTGAACACACTCTGAAGCAGAGAGCCTGGTTGACAAAAGAGGAACGTCTAGGTATCTGACAGGAAGACAACCCTGACAGAACCCCGAAATCCTCAAAATATCCTCCCGCACTCTCTGCTCAACCACCCCAAAGAAGATCTCACTCTTTTGACGGTTCATACGCAATCTAGAAAGAGACCCAAAATGAGCCAAGACATCCAAAATACACTACACAGAAGCTAAACTACCCCGAGAGAAAAGTATAAGGTCATCTACAAAACAAAGGTGGGACAGAGTCACCTCCTGGCATCTCTAGTGATACTCAAACACCAGCCCTTAGTGGCCCTATGCATCATGCCCGAGAAAACCTCTATAACTATCACGAAGAGCATGGGCGACAATGAATCTCCTTGCCAAAGCCCTCTCGAACTCCAAAAAAACTCCGTCAGCTCCCTATTAATAGATATAGCAAAACTCGCTATAGACACACATCATGATCCTATCAAAAAGCCAAGAAGGAAAGTGAATACACTCTAGAGCTAGTATGAGGAAATCTCACTCAATAGAATCATGTGCCTTCATGATGTCGACCTTTATCGCACAATAAGGAGAACCACGATCCAAGTGATAACCATAAAGAAGCTCATGAGCCAGAAATATTATCCCCAATTCTTCTACCTCTCAGAAAAGTAGACTGCTCGCTACCAATGATACTCAGCAAAACCTGACTCACTCTTGCTGCAATAACCCTGGATATGCACTTATACACCATATTACAGCAAGATATCGGTCTAAAGTCCATCAACGAAGTTGGGTTATTCTTCTTTGGGATAAGTGAGATGATAGTACCATTCACTTCTTTCAAAAGACTCCCGTAAGTAAAGAAATCCATGATCAGCCTCGTGACATCAAGAAGAACTATATCCCAACTATTGTGGAAAAACTCAACGCTATACCCATCTGGACCCAGAGCTTATGTCTCCCTAAGGAGAACATAGCCTCCCTCACTCAATCCATTGACACCGGATTCTCCAAGGCTTGAATCTGTGCTTCCGATAGAGTACCTCTAATCCTGGAAGCAATAAATCCAGCATCCAATTGATCCACCCAAGGTTGGTTCATAAACAAACCCCTAAAATATGAGACAGCCTCTCACCTAATAGCATTCAAATCAGAAATCCGAGTGCCATCCTCTCAGACTAAAGAGTAGATAGAATTTTGATTTCGCCTGCTCCTAACCATACTAAAGAAAAATACAGTGTTCCGATCACCCAACTGAAGCCATCGGATCCTAACCTTCTACCTAAGCATGTTCTCTTCCATCCGAGCTAGACTGTGATAATGAGAAGCAGCAGACCTCTCCTCCTCCCCTAAACCGACCTCCGGACCACTCGATAACAACTCTCGCTAGATCTGAAGAAGTCTCTCTCGGGCCTTCTGCACTTGGACAGACAAATCACTGAACTCCTAGTAGTTTAGCTACCTTAATCTCCGTCTCAACATCTTCAGTTTCCTGTAGAGGTGATACATCGGGGTTCCATAATTGATATCCTCCCAAGCCTTCAAAACTATCTCATGATATCGAGAATGCTCTATCCAGAACTCGAAAAACTTGAAGGGCACCTGACAGCACTGCTTCTCTCTCTAAATTCTTCCCACACATAGAGAATGATCAGAATCACCAGGCAGAAGAAAAACAACCTCAGAGAAAGGGTAAGAACTCAACCAATTAGCATTAATCAACACCCTATCCAGTTTCCTCCTGATCAGATCTTCAGTCTGCCTATTTCACCAAGTGAAAAAGGCTCCGGAGTAACTCAGATCCTCTAACTCTGCCTGCTGTATACACTCGTCCAACACACAATCTGCAACAGACCATCCTGCTTTACCCCCACTCTTCTCAGAGGGATATCTAACGGCGTTAAAGTCTTTGAGAACACGCCAAGGGGTGTCCATCCTCTTACCCACAAATCTCAGGAAATCCCAAAGCACACGTCAATCTCCTGACATGTTAGACCTATACACAACAGTAACCTACCAAAACAAATCAGAGCGAATAGCCTGGACCCTGCAATGAATCCACTACGTCTCATAGGCCAGCACATCCACCCTAACTTCCATCAGATCCCAACACACCCATATACGGCCAGTAGAGTTATGAGCATGAGCTACAATATAGTGCCAGTGAGGTAATAGGGACTGCTGAATACGTACCTCATTAGTAGCTCTCACCCAAGTCTCAATGAAGATAGCCAGTTGCAACCGATTCTGCATCACAAAATCCCTCACAGCCCTGATATGAATAGGGTCATTCAGACCCCTTATGTTCCAACAACCTATCATTAGGAACGAAAAGTGAGGGACACACCCCTCAAACACCTCAAGGTCACCCCTTCCTCCCCTTCCTATTCTTCCTAGTCCGAGGAGGACTAGGAGGAGGAAGAACTTGAGGGGAAGAAGATAAAGAACAATCACCGTGTTTAGGACCAATCTCCATAGTGTCATCCAAAGCACCATGACCCGTACTCACACTCAGGATTCTAGTGTGATCTGTAACCAGAACACACTTCTGAATAGGTGTCAAACACGCTAAAGTCTCCTCTCTAACCACCATAGCTCGAGTATCCTCAACCTCTGGGGTTCGACTATCATTAACCACTAGAGATCGAGTTGTGTTCTTCTTTCGAACAACTAAGGCCAAACTATCCACCTGAGGTGCCACTAATCCCCCATCAACAACCTCTCGGTTAATGATCTCCTCATGCGAAATAACTGGGTCCTGCTTTGCTTCCCCCTTGGGGGCTTCTACTTGTTATCCCTTCTCTGCATTTCCTTTCTGCCCTTTCTTCCCCCGATGGTGTTTCCTACTATAAATCCGGAAACCCTCCTCATCCGTCCTCTCAGCAGAAAGCATAAAGCTCCCCTGTACAAGAGGATTTTTTGGGCACTTAGCCTGACTATGCCTAAAAACTACGCAAACAACAAAATGGGGAGGATTGTATGAACACTCTGGCTTCACAGTAACCTCAGTCCCATTCGGAAATACAAACACTGCCTCCCTCCTATTTGAACTCCCTGCCACAATTTCAATAGATACCCTGACATAACCAAGTCTAGTACCTGACGCCATAATATCGTCCATAGACAATGGCCTCCCAAAAGCAGAAACAACAAAACTCAACCCTGCCCTGTTATACAAACAAAATGGAATATTGTGCAACTTAACCCACAAAGGAATTCTCACGGGTTCAAATTATATCATGCTCATACTCATAGTATGTCTACACACAATGAATGGAATATCAAAAATCTACCAATGACTTATTTCCAAGATATCCTTGAAATGATCATCAGAGCTAAATCTCAATATAAAACAACCTAGTCTAACTACAGCCATATCAGATAGACCCCATTTACCCCACATTAACATAGCAGTACGCTTAACCTCCTTGTAAGGCAACCACCACCCAATGAAGTTCCCAATCAAGCAACAATGATAAGGGTGAGTCCCATCATTTACCAAAGGTAAGGGGACAGATAACTTACTATTCTCAGTGTCCGGATTCAAACTCTCCAGCAACACAAGCTTCTGAAAGTCCTTTCTTTCCAAGCCGTCCTTCTCCCCTCCTCCCAATGCCAAAGCATAGGTTTTTGGTAAAGGGGGATAGCCCCCAACACCTATGCTTTCCACCATTCGCAAAGAAGAGAGCCAAGAGATGGATTCTTCTTCTTTTTTTCTTTTTTTTTTTTAGCTCTTCTACGTTACTGGGAAAGACAGTAGCCTGCCTCTTCTTTTCTTAAAATCCTAACTACTACTGTTCACCGAGAGTAGCCTCATGTCCGCTGTTCAATCCACCAAATTGCCAGACAGCTCCGTCAGACTAATCTAACTGACAAGGAAGGAAGACGGATGTCGAATAAAGCAGATCTAATGATTGACCACTAAGATTCCTTCAGAAGCCAGCCGATTTGCTGTGGGATCTTTGGCGACTTTTGTCTGCCACCTCACCATGACAAATCGCCAAGGTTCGGAGATTGCTCAACTCTAAAAGGCTATAGAACACTCCTTCGACAGCTGTCGAAGCCCGATTTGTTGCCTATTCGATGATTCGACTCTCGGAATACAAACCAATGCTGACATGAATTGAAATCCACAATAACCCTCAGTTTTTGTTTTGTAATCGGTGTTCCACCATTGATTCGAGGCAAAGAACCGGTCAGAGGCTAGTGACACAACTCCCACTGGTAGGGCGCAGCCTCCGCAAAGGCGGCGACGCCGTTTCTGATAGTGGAAGAGGGCAGCTAAGTTTGTTTTTAGGTTTCGCCTTATTTTTCCTTTGACCAGTTTATTTATCTCTGAGGGAGAAATTTTTAAATTTCTTAAATTCCAACCTCAGTTTCCTTATGAAGAGGTCTGGGAATTTTGGGATTTTGATAATTAAATTATTCGAAAGATTCACCCTCCTTATCGATTAGGAAGTTAAATATATGATGAGTTTTTTCCTCTTATCCGAAAGATATGTTTCATGTCAAGATAGGAAACAAATATCATTAGACTCAGTGGAATATCACCTTTGGTTTGGTAAGAATCGAAGGGGTCGACTACTGATCATCAGTCAAGGGAGAGATGAGTATTCGGGAGCACCAAATAATTCTATGGAGCGATCGTATAGACATCACCGAGAATCAACGATAATCTTATTGAGCGATCGGGGTAACATAAGTCCACTCAAGGAGATAAATCCCATCAATATATCGAGATGACATATGCCCATTCAAGGAGATAGATCCTACCGATAGATCGAGGCGACATAGGTCCACTCGTGTCTAAGTGTACTGACCCCTTTTGGATCATGGGTCTTATATTGGACACTTCTTGAATTAAGCCTTTTGGAATGGGGTCCTATCATTTACCCCCGACTTGTGGTGTCGTTTCATGAGAAAGGCGCCATGAGTAATGACTTTATCAAAAAGGCGTTAAACTTTTAATGTGATAAGTGTCTTTTCGATTCCCACGAAACGTCTTTAGTACTCTTGATAAAACTACATGCTTAGGTGTATTGTAAACTTTCGCATCTTCTTCTACGATTTGTTTCTTTATCTGGCAAAAATTCTTTCTGAAAAATGTTGAAGGGTGCTTCTTCTTCTTATCAGAGCATTGGTGAGATTCAAAGCACAATGACTAAGGAGGAACTCAGTGAGATACAAATTAATATGGCGTTGGGGGTGATTTTGCCTTAGTATTACACACTGGTAAGGATAGGGTAAACAAGATTCCCGACGGCTATATTCCCATATATAAGCAGTCAGTGAAGTATGGCGTAAAGATTCCATATACGGGCCCGCTTGCTAAGGTGATGTAATATTGGAGGATTTACCCACATTATTCATTCCTAGTGCATGGCGCTTTGTGGTTGTGATAATTTCCCTATTAGGGTTTTGTCGCCTTCGCTTTAACATAAAGATTTTGGCGATTCTTTTTTTGATAATGCGATGTAAGGATCAAGGCTCTACCCGTGGTTGGTATTGATTACAAACCCGTCTAAATTCTCACTGGAAGTTCTACTACAGTGAATCAAATAACAAATTTTGGGTGCAAAAGTACTTTTTTGTGAGGTTTTTGAATAAAGATCTTCTGCCTACATTGCCAAACGCTGACAAGTAACCATTGCTAAAGGGAAAACCTCCACTTTGTACTCGTCATTCTCATTTTTTCTAGTTTGTTAGGCGCTTTTGTGAGTCCACTCACCGAAACATCTAGGTTAACTTGCTTGTGGATGATTAGATGTTATGTTTGGTGGGCCTACTAAGTGATGAGAGGAAAAAAATCGATAGGCCCATTCTGCTAGAGTAGAAAGAGAATAAACTGATCGATGTTCAGGGATTCATGGTGTGCTTTGTCTTGGAGGTGATTTTGATCGATAAGTAGGTGAGACCAAATTCTAAAAGGCCGCGTGAGCATGCTGAAAGGCCTCTTAAGGGAGTGCCATCAAAGGTCTCGCCCCCCTTATTGAAGAAAAAAATCCAACTACCCGAGCCATCCGAAGACGAGGAAGCATAAGACGAGGCCGACAAGTGCACATCTTCGGTTGTGTCGAGGTATTTTGGAGAGGAGGAAAGCTATGGGGAAACTGAAGAGCATATGTTTCTCATTGCGTTGAAGCAGTTTGAGTGTATGAGAGCAGGGATGGAGGAAATTGGTAGTCGGTCACTCGATGTGTCTTCCTCAACAGAAGGTGTCCCGACAGAAGAAGTTCCTGAGGTGGAGGGGCCATGAACGCAGCTGTCTTAATGATTCGGGAGGGTCTATCGGCAAACTCACACATCCCTGTTGTGCCCATAAGTGAGGCGTCTATTCAGTCTCCTATAGAGTCGTAGAGCTCTTATCATGAGAGTATGTGGAAAGATGGACTCTCGCCACTTGTCTCTGTTAAATCCTTTGATGCTCATAAGGACGTACAAGAGGGGGGATCGGTTGCTGTCGGCATGGGGAGCCATCAATACAACTATATCAATGCCGAAGGGATGCTTCGACTAGCAAACAGTTCGACTTTTGTGATCCTAACCTGGAACTAACGAAGGTGTCTCTTGAGTGGGTGGATAAGGCTTTCTAGTCCCTTTACTTGATGGTACCATTCCTAATCGAAACTCATTTTGTTTAGTTCTTTTCCCATTTTTGACTGACTCATATTATCCTTCCTTAGACTACAGCTTTGGCAGAACTCCAAAGACAATCGGAGAAACAGGTCAACCTCTTGGGAAACCAAGTCTTAGCATTGCGGGATGTCTTAGAGCAAAATGAGAGAGATGTTCAGGCCGAGAGTGTCTCCAATGCTTTGCTTGTTGAGAAAGACGAACAGATCAACCATTTGGAAGAGAAGTTGGCATCGACCAAGAAGCGTTGCAAAGAGTTAGAGGCCGAGCAGCATCTCCACATAAGTAGCCTGATAACTGCAGAGACCTTGGTGCAATTAGGGCAAGAGTCTCTTCAGGAAGCCAAACAGAAGATATCTCATTTTGAGGAGTCCATTGTAAGGGATGTTATAGCCCTCAGGCATTCCCAATGTAAACTATTAGAGAGATTGAAGTACGCCGAGGCGATAGCTCGCAAGATTACGATATACAATGCTTTACCCCCTTTAGAGGAAACATCTAGTTAGGTGGCTCCAAGTTAGGGTCCTGTCCTGGTAGCTCTGGTCGATGGTCATACTAGATCGGCCACGACTCAGGCAGTCAAATCCCCTTCTTGTGAGGTCTTAGCACTTCCTTCTACCCTTCCTGACCCAATGTGATTTTGTGCTGTGGAGTTTTCACTCGAAAGGCCCTTGGCCACATCATATGTTTGTCTTAGTAATAGCTTCTTTTTTGATTGAATAGAGACTGTATTTTTCTTTGCGTACTTTCTATGTGACTTGTTAATGGTTTCCCGAGTAGATCAGCCTGAGGGATATTGTTAATTTATCTCAGGGTGCATCGTCTTCATTAGAAGGTCACGTCGGTTGAATTGTAGTTATCTTGGGGATTAGGATTTATTCATCATTTTGAAAACTTAGGCGATATTGCTTTGATTAGGAAGAACATCCTCCATGGGCGAATTGATGCAACACAAGTTTTTTTGAGGGGATGAATCCCATCAATAGGCTAGGGCAACACGAGCCCACTCAAGAAAATAACTTTGATAGATAGGTCATTGTGTCGGTAAGTCGGGGCAACACAGATTCATTTGAAAGAACAAACTCCATCAGTAAGTCGAGGAGACGTAGGTCCATTCAGGGAGACAGGTCTTTTTGGTGGGACAGGGCGGCATGGACCCATTTGGAAAGATAGATCCCTTTGGTAGGATGGGATGACATAGGCCCATTCGGGGAGATAAATCTCATCGGTAGGATGGGGTGACATAGACCAATTCAGGGAGATAAATCCCCTCGATAGGACGGAGTGACATAAGCCCATTGAGTTCGGTAGAATGTCTTATCTTGAAAAGAGATAAGTTTCGAATAGACTAAAAGTAAGCACAAAAAGAGAAAAAGCTATCTGTCAGGAGGTACTGTAAAAATGTCCACTAAAGGGAAAGGAGTTAGAATTTGCTCAAGAGGGAAAGTAGAGAACATTGGGTTGTAAGCTGAAAAAGCATAAGTGGGAATGTGGGGCTCATATAGGGGCTGCTGATCATGGATCTGGAGGATCAGTCCATATAGCTTGTCATGCGATGGTCAACTAACTAGTTACCCATTCGGTTCATTTTCTTGTGACGGATTGTGCCGATTAGGGGAAGGTATTTTTCTCCCTTCCATACTAATAAACTTTTGCAATTTCCCACTTCAGACCAAGAATTCTAATTCGTCTTTGAGCTTTCGACAATCATTGGTCATATGGCCGTATTCTCGATAAAAGTAATAATATTTGGATCAGTCCTTTTCAGGATCATCCTCGGTAGGACGAGGGGCCACCTGACATATGATTTATTCTTGATTTAAACAAAACTTGGCTGGGAGACTCGCTCAAGGGGTATAAATATCAAACTTTTGTTGTGGCGGGGGACTCGATCGATTCTTTTTTAGTGACAATCGTCAGGGTGACTGACTACGTTCTTTTTGGGATGATCGGTTTTTTCACTTGTCAAGGGTTTCAACATCTTTGGTTACAATGTATTTTTTAGCACGAGCATAGAACTCTTGGATAGTGGATGGGGGATTCTTTATGCTCGAGGATTTTATGCCCAAGGGGCATAACCCAGTAAGCAATGCTACTAGTGTGATAGAGTAGTCCAGGGCAGGATCTTCATCATCTCAGTCCTGAATCTCTCAAGGAAATCTCTTATGGACTCATCGTCCCTTTGCCGTTGCGAAAACAAGGAGGTGGACTTTCTCTTAACTCCTCAACTGATCACAAAATGCGCTTCGAACTATTGTCGAAGCTGGGAGAAGCTCTAGATGTTGAACGGTGGAAGCGAATTGAACCATGTTAATGTATTACCCTTAAGGGTAGTAGGGAAGTGTTTACACATAGAAGCATCCGTCATATCTCTTAAGACCATTACTGTCATAAAGTGAGCCACATGGTCGTGGGAATTGGTCATACCATTATACCTCTCCATGGAAGAGAGGAGTATGTCCCAAGGTACTGGTTCTGAGGAAATCTTTGGGTCAAAGAGCGACATAGGCGAAGGATACGGAGGCAAGACGTTCTTTCTGGTGTTAGCTCGTTTGAGTTCATCTGCAACAAGTTGTTCAATTTGTTTTCTTAAGTCATCCGGATCTTGGTGAGATGTCACCGACAATTCATGGTCAACCGTGGCGTGAGCTTTCATGAGCGTGCTTGCTCGAGTGTTCCTGAAGAGGATTGCCCTTCTGGCCTGACAACATGACTGAGTCTCTCTAACCCACGCTCTGTATTTTCTACTCCAACATTTCCAGTTGAGGGCGATCGATTGGACCCAGGAGCACCAGCGTGACAGGTGCTATCGGATATCTTTGAGGCACAGGTTGAGGAACCTGCTCCAAGCGAGAGGGTTGAGGAGCACCACAATCGTCTGCGGAGCAAATAGGTGCCACTAGGGGAGAAGTATTAGTCGAAGTGGTAGTATGACCGTCCATAGCGGACGCGGCCTTCGAGGCGGTTCTAGTTTTCCTTTTTGGAAGCATGATGATCTGGCAATCCAGGAAGTTCGACAAAACTGCTTTAGTCTGTTTCCCACAGACGACGTCAATCTGTTGGAAGTGGGTTTTGATTCCACAGATCCGGCTCTTTCTTGACTCGAACAATGACTTGGATAAAGGATTTAAAACCTACAAAAGACCAATAGAGGATGCTCCAATAGGGGAGACTCCAACGCTCAAGTCAAAAAGAGCGGTTTTTGAAAGGAATTAGAATAGACTAAGAGAGGAAGAGCGGATCTCTCTGTGACTTGTGTGCCTAGTGTTGAGTCAAGGAAACTTACCCGGCCTACTGTGTATTGAAGGCCTTTATAGGATGTTCCGTGGGAGTCATTTGTACTCAGGGTGTTACAACCCCAATTTCCTTACGAATAGGCTTAGGGATTCTAGAATTTCGATAATCAAATTATTCAAAAGATTCGCCCTCCTTCTCTTTTAAGAAGTTGAATCTGAAAGATATACTTCATGCCAAGGTAAGAAACAAACATCATTAGACTCAGTGGAATATTACCTTTGGTTTGATAAGAACCGAAGAAGTCGACTGCTGGTCATCGGTCAAGGGAGAGACGAGTATTCGAGAGCACCGAATAATTCCATGGAGCGATCAAGTAGACGTTATCGAGAATCAACAGTAATCTTATTGAGCGGTCAGAGCGACATGAAGCCACTCGGGGAGATAAACCTCGTAAGTAGATCGAGACGACATAGACCCATTCAAGAAGATAAATCCTATCAGTAGATTGGGGTGATATAGACTCACTCGTGTCTAAGCGTACGGACCCCTTTTGGATCACGGGCTTTATGTTGGATACTTCTCGAATTAAGCCTTTTGAAATGGGTTCCCATCAACATATTTCCTTGAATTTCAAAAGAATCACGGGACTATAGTCTATAAGATTAGTAACACAAGCAAATAGTACAAAGAGTATGAAAATAGATGCATTTCATAATTTCTCTTAAAAAAGCACGCTAAAGTTTTAATAATGGTTTTAGTTTATTTATTGATTATATAAAAAAAAATTATTTTTATTATATAATTTTAAATTCATGATCTTTTATTAAACAAAAATAATTAAACAAATAAATACAGCCTATAGAACTAAGCCTCAGGTTGGAAGAACTGCTCAATGCATAGTTATTAAATCTGGAACGACCTGTTGGTCTGATCGGATCAATTCTCAACCTATACATTCTATGGTTAGTTCATAAATTGGACCGTTTATACAGTCAACCTGTTCAAACCTACAAATCGATAATGGGTCAACTCTAAACTCATGTCACTCGTGAGTTTTTATTACTCGTGTCATATTCAAAAAACTCAAAAGAAAAAAGAAAAAATTATCTTCCCAATGACACAATCTCAGGGTCACAGAAAATTGAGATTCAAACCAAAATTGAAAAAGGCCACTGCTTGAAATGATTTTTGGAGTAATTAAAATATTTAGAAACTTAAAAATAACAAGATCTATAAATTAATTTGAAAAGAAAAATATCTTGCTATTGGTTTTAATAACGAATGATCATGGGTAGAGATTTTTTAGATAACAAAATTTGAAATTATTGTTTTATATGGATTTATTAAGAAATAAATATGAATTTTGAGGGGTTTGAACTTGAAAAAAAAGATTGAGTTTTGTGAAGATATTAAAGAGAGAGGTTCCGTGGGTTGTAAAGAAAGAAAGATGAAGGGTGTGAAGCATGCACCGAGAGGTGAGGAAGAGAGAGTGAAGGTGAGAATGGAAGAAAAAGAGAGGAGCAAGAGAGATAAAAATGAGAAAAAGAATGAAGAGAGAGAGACGATGGGTAAAAGCTGTTAGGGAATTATATTCTTTAAATTTGAAGGTTGAGAATGCGCCCCACATGCATTGCAATTAAAGAATATAATTATATTTAAACAGGCCCATAGATATTTCGATATAACGAGTGATTCAATAGTTTGAATGACTCAATGTTTTAACCATTGAACTATAAATTTTAATATATATGAGTCAATGTGGGGTTCCATAAAATAATTATCGCTCGAGGAAGCACAACTTTTATACAAACCCAGTCCCCACTGGCCCTGGCAAGATGTTATGGACCCAATTGATTGGATTCAAATTTAATAGAGAATTCAACCTAAAAATTAACCTATTATTGGATTTAAATATCATTCTATGATTTTGTTGGAAACCAATATGGGTTCATGACATTACCCGTCCCTTGAGAAACTAAACGTCTACGAACGACTTTCACTCTGAATAGCTCTCACTTTGAACTCTTCATGATATTAAGTAGCTCTTTTTCTTTTTTTGACGACTCTCACTCTAACACACTCTAACATTAGATAGCTTTTTTCCTTTTTTTGGACAACTCTCACTGTACACCAGGTAACCCTTTTCTCTTTTAGATGGATCACACTCTGGTAGCAGGTAATCCTTTTTCCTATGGATAGCTCTCACTCTGGGTCTTATCAAGTATCAGTTAGTTTTCTTTCAGATGACCCTTTTTCATATTGGTCTGACTCTGATACTAATTTGTTATGTATTCTCTTGATGAACTCAAATGTAATAGAAAACTCAACTTAAAAGATTGATTTATTGGGTGAAAGAGTATATTAGAATTAAATATTATTTTATAATTTGTTAAAAACTAACGTGCGATTCATGACTCAAGACCGACCGGTGAGCCAAGTCGTGAGAGCCGGCCAAACATTTTCAGACCTCGACCTTGCCCAAGCAGGGCATGCCATCGCAACTAAGCAAATATTTTTTCAAAAATATAAATCAAGGAAGGATGTTTTGTATATTTGGAATTTCCTTACTATTTGACTTGCGAGCTACATTCCTACTAAATAACTACCACAAAAAAAAAAAAAAAAAAAAAAAAAAAAAACCTACTAATACGGATATATCCTCACGAGCCGATCTATCAGTGATCAACTCTTCCTCGATGCTGAAAGGAAACAAACAAAATTATAGAAAGGAAACCGGGTAATTTTTTCTCCCGGTATTCCGGTTCGTTTCACCGAAAATCACGCATGGACACCGACACTTGCACACAAAGTATAAAAACAATATAGTTAAAAAGAAAAAAAAAAAAAAATTGACATGACTCAACAAATATATATATATATATATTTATTTATTTATTTATTTATTTGATGTGTGAAAATGCTGTCTCTGTACATACATAAGTTGCTGTTTGGCCCGAAGAGGGCTCGCCAAAGTGGAAAGAGAAAGAGCAAGAGCATGGCGCAAGAGAGAGGGCACCAAGGTAAAGTTGCCCTAAAAGGATTTATCGAAGGACTATAATTCCCATGAATAATGACAATCAACCTCTGGCATTTTGAAGCTCCCTTGACTTCACAACTATCCTCCTCTTCGAAGAATCACAATGTGATGCAGATGAAAGAGAAGGCTCGAAATGATTTCCGGCAACTGGAATTGGGACTTAATTTTTAACCCCTTCAATAAATTAATAATAATTGTAATCTATCTTCTTAATATTATCATTTTTCTATTTTCGAAACATTTCACATTTTCGAAACGTTACAATATTTTAAATTAACTAATATTTATATAAAAATCATTATATTTTCTATATTTACATATTTTGTTTCATATTTAATGAATTTTTTATTTATTTAATCATAATTTTTATTTTTATATTATTTATCTTATAATTAATAATTATTATTTTTTATTTTTATTATAAAATATTGTCATTCTATTATTTTTGTAAAATAATTAATATTTATATAAAAATCATTATATCTTTTATATTTATATATCTGTCCACGTTTCCATTTCCTATATTTTTACAAAATATCATTTCACCGTATCGTTTTTGTTGGAGGTGGGTTTTATCTCTACAGATCCGGCTCTTCCTGGGCTCGGTCAGATAACTGGTTGTGAGATTTGAGACTTACAAAAGACCGCCAGAAGGTGTTTCGATGAGAGATGTTTCGATACTCAAGTCAAAAAGAGTGGTTTAGAAATGGAAAGATAAATAGAATGAGAGAGGAGGGAGGATGGATCTCCCTATGTACTTTGTGTGTCTTGTGTAGGGTTAGAGAAATTACTTGGACTGTTGCCTCTATTGTTGTTATATAATGCCTTTCTTAGATCCGTGCCGCTGAGAGTTTTGTGAAACTCTAGTTTCCTTAAGATTTCATCCGGGGATTCTGGATCTATAATCATGAAAGATTTAATGTTGCGACTGCTTAGACAATTGAATTCTACAGGGAGATTTTTTCTCTTATCGAATAAATCTGTTAGGTTTTCTTTTGTATTTGGAACACATGTTTCGTATCAAGGTGGGGAACTCAGTTAATTAAGCAATACCGATTGGGTACTAGTGATCGAGGGAGACAGACGCATCCGGTCTCCTCGGTGACTATCAGTTGAGGGTGTTCGGTTCTATCGAACTCCTTGTAAATCGAGTCGAACAATAGATCCCTTCGGTTAGATAGGTGATTGAAGCCTTTCGGGGAGACAAGTCCTTTCGAGTGATCGGGGCGACTAAGGCCCATCTATAGAGATAGATCTCTTCAATAAATAGGGACGACATTGGCCCATTCTCGTTTGAGTGTATTACTACTAGAGGAAATGAGGGTCCATCATTTGCTCCCAACTCATGATGTCGATTCGTAGAAGATGCGACATGAGTAGAGTTTTCTTCTCGAGAAACCAAAAGACGCGAGTGTGAGGTCAGCCAAATTGCCTGTAACTAACATGGAATCGGAGTAGGCGGGATATGGATCTTTTCTTTAACTCAACTGCTACATATGGGATGTTTCATCCTCTTTTGGGCTCAATTAATGCAGTCAGGGAAGACGAAGTGGCACGTGCCTCTTTAATTCACACGCTTATCGAAACGACCTTTTAACTACCGCAAGATCTTCTTTCGTCCATAAGTAGGGGTCGCGGGGCATCCTTTATTTCAGTAAACTTTTTCATGTTTGAGGGTTATTATTTCCTGAGGGTCATCACTTGTGAGGAGTTTTTAGGAAGATGTTCTAGCCTTTGTGAACTTCGTAGGTTGAATGGCTTCTGTTAGTATGAGATCTCGTCAAGAATGAAAACTGTTAGTATGAGATCTCAACATGGCATTCATAGTTCGAATGTCGCGACGAGCTCCTTCAGCATTTTCGTTAGGGGCCCCTGGCTTGAATTTAAGAAAAGAGTCTCTTTTCGAGTCAGGTGGTGTAGGGGTCGGTCGTACACAGAGACCAGGTGATGGCAGAAATTGTGATGATATTTATACACATCCCTTGGGATCTTTCCCGATTGGCTTGTCCCCCCCTTTTTGCGGGTGCGTTGTTAGGGCTGCAGATTGTCGTAAGCTCCTCTTGTGGCTTCTGCAGTCTCCGATGTTGGGTGTTCGTGTTTGTTTTTCGTTGTTCTTCTATTACCGCTTTTGTACTCTCCAACCTTATTAAACGATAGGGACAATAATGTTGTTTCTTCAGTATGATTGAGGGACTAGTGAGATGTAACTGTCCATGTAATCTATTATCTATGTGTAGTAATAAAAGAAATATATTTTTCTTATTTGATCATTATTGTGTCTGATGGAATCATCTGTATAAGTGATACTCGGTGTTGTTCAAACTCCCTCATTCAATAGGTTAGGCTCCTTCTAGGTTGGGATGACTAGGATTCTTTCGGATGGTAAAACTTCTTCGATAGAGCAGGACGCGTAAGACCCGTTCGTGGAGATAGATCTCATTGGTAAGAAAGAGCGGCTAAGGTCAGTTTGGGGAGATAAATCCCATCAATAAGAAATGACAGCTAAGGCCCATTCGGGGAGATATATCTCATCGATTGTACAAGGCGACTGACGCTCTTCAGGAAGATAGATCCCTTCGAATGTACGGGATAATTGAGCCCTTTCGGGGAGATAAATCCTTTCGAGTGTATGTGGGGATTGAGACCCTTCGAGCAGATAAATCCCATCAGTAAGAAAGGGCACCTAAGATTCGTTCAGGGAGATATATCTCATCAGTTATACGAGGTGACTGAGACCCTACGGGGAGATAGATTCCTTCAAATGTACGGGACGACTGAGACCCTTCGTGGAGATAAATCCCTTCAAATATATGAAGCAACTGAGACCCTTCGGGAAGATAAATCCCATCAATAGGAAAGGGCAGTTAAGGCCAGTTCGGGAAGATATATCCCATCGATTATATGGGGCGATTGAGGCCCTTCAGAGAGATAGATCCATTCGAATGTACGAGGCGATTGAGGCCCTTCGAGGAGATAGATCCCTTCGAGTATACGGGGTGATTGAAGCCCTTCGGGGAGATAGATTCCTTCAAATGTACAAGGCGACAGAGGCCCTTCCGGGAGATAGATACTTTCAAATGTACGGGGCAACTAAGAACGTTTGGGGAGATAAATCTCTTCGAATGTATGGGGTGACTGAGGCCCTTCGGGGAGATAGATCCCTTCGAATGTACAGGGCGACTGAGACCTTTTGGGAGGATAGATCCCTTCGAATGTACGGAGTGAAAATGTTAGAAATTTGAATGATGGAACTATCGAAAGGAAAACTAAGGGGGGCTTACTCGGAAGGAGGTTCCTCTATAGACGACATGGTTTACTGATAGTAGGTTTGCAAGTTCTCTACATTTCAAGTTCTGGGTATGGCCGATCCATCCGGGTAGTTAAGGCGATAAGCCCCCGGGCAAACTACAGAACGTATCTGATGGAGAAGGGTTGACCAGTGGCTTCCACCCTCCTTAGTACCATGTTGCCTGGCTTGAATATTCGAGTTCTAACTTGTCGGTTGTAGTACCGCACCATTTGTTGTTGGTAGGTGACCATTCGAACAGATGCTGATTCTCATAGTTCAGGGAGCAAATCTAAGTACTCGCGCAAGGTCGACTCATTCCTTTTAGAGTCATAGTGAGCTACTCGGAGCGAATGGATTCCAATTTTCACTGGTATGACGGCCTCGCTTCCATATGTTAAGCTGAATGGAGTTCTCTAGTTACTCTTTGGTGTGGTTCGATAGGACCAGAGGATGCTGTAGAGCTTGTCTACCCATCATCCTTTGGATTCATCTAGCATGGTTTTCAACCCTTGGAGGATAGTCCTGTCGGTGATTTCTACGAGTCCGTTGGTTTGTAGATGGGCAACCGATGAGAATCGATGGTCAATTTCCAGTTTAGTGTAGAATTCTCGAAAGTCAGAGTTGTCAAACTGCTTCCCATTATTGGTAACGAGAATATGAGGTATGCCGAACTGGGTGACTATGTGAGTCCACATGAACGACCGCGCCTTAGTTGAGGTTATTTGAGCCAAGGGTCCAGCCTCTACCCATTTGATGAAATAATCGATGGCCACTATAAGGAATTTTCTCTGCCCTGTGGCCGGTGGGAATGGCCTAAGATGTCCATTCTCCATTGAGCGAACAGCTATGGTCTGCGAGGGGGCTGAGTTCAGTAGAAGGTGTCTTAAGGACCGAAGAGAATCGTTGACATTTGTCACATTTTTTGATATAGTCGCTTTAATCGTTTATCATGGCCGGCTAGTAGTACCCCTGTCGTAAAGCCTTGTGGACCAGGTTCCGGGCCCTTAGGTGGTTGTCGCATATCTCTTCGTGGATTTCTCGCAAGACATAATTCCCTTTCTTCTGGGTCAGGCATATAAGGGTGAATGCAAGATTTTCGATAAAGCACCCCATCGATGATGGCATAGTGAGTAGCCTTTCGTTTGAGTTTGATCGCTTCTAGCGATGAATGAGGTAATTGGTTGCCTCTTAAGTAGGCTTCCATTAGGTCTTTCTAACTTGGGGGCTAGTTTGCCGATAGAACCCTTTCAGGTTTATCAATACTGGGATGCGGAAGGCTTTCGATATAGACTGTTCAACTAGAGGCGACTGAATCTGAGCTTGCTAGTTTGGAGAGTGTATTGGCTCTTGTATTTTTTGAGCATAGGATTTGTTGGATGTCTACTTTGTCCAGTTTAGCCATCATTTCGCGTAACTTAGCCAAGTACTTGGCCATGATCGGGTCTTTTGTCTCATAGATCCCATCGATTTGTTTCACCACCAATTGACTATCGGTGAATACCCGAACACTTCGGCTCCTATTTCGGCTATGATTTGAAGTCCTATCAACAAAGTTTCATACTCCGCCTGGTTGTTGGTGGCCTTGAAATCAAAACGAAGAGTATACTCTGCTTTGAAGTTATCTGAGCCCACTAGTATGAGCCCTGCACCGCTGCCTGTGGAGTTAAAGGACCCATTAACATGTTGGGTCCACTTTGGTAATGACCATTCTGTGAGACCTTCAGTGAATTCGGTGTAACCGGAAGGTGCATTTGAGGATGAAGTCGGCCAAATCTTAACCCTTGATTGCTAGGCAGGGCGAATACTGGATGTCAACTCACCCAGCTCAATGCTTCATTTGATTAGATGGCCAAACGTCTCTTTTTTGGAGAATTTGCTTTAGTGGTTAATCGATGAGCACCACGATAGTGTGAGCTTGGAAGTACGGTTGGAGTCGTTGGGCTGAGATGACTAGCGCATAGGCTATTTTTTTCGATCGGTCGGTAATTGACCTTTGCTTCTTTAAGTATCCGACTGATGTAGTAAACTAGCTTCTACGAAGTTGAGTCCTACATTACTAGGACAGAGCAAAAATCCTGGTCAGAAACAGAAAGGTAGATATTGAGTTTCTCATCGGGGATTGGTCGGGAAATCAGCGGAGAAGCCATGAGGTAATCCTTGAGCCGTTCAAAGGCTGTTTGGCACTCGGATGTCCACGCGAATCATTGAGACCTCTTTAGAGCATCGAAGATGGTTTTGTACTTTTCTTCAACCTTTGACATAAAGCAGCTTAGCGCCGCTATCCAACCCGTGAGGCGTTGCACTTCTTTTAGTATTTGAGGAGGTGACATGCCCAAGATAGTTTGTATCTTTTTAGGATTTGCTTCAATCCCGTGGCTGGTGATCATAAAGCCCAAAAATTTTCTTGACAAAATGCCGAATATGCACTTTGCGGGGTTCAGCCGCATGTTGTTGCGTTCAAGTGTTTTAAATGTTTCTTCTAGATCAGCAACGTGATCTTCGGATTCAGTGCTCTTGACGAGTATGTCGTCCACGTATGTGTTTACATTTCGACCAAGTTTGTCTTTAAAGACTTTATTGACAAATCATTGGAAAGTTGTCCTCTCATTCTTGAGACCGAAGGGCAAGACCCGTTAGTAGTATGTGTCGAATTTAGTGATAAAACTTGTCTTTTCTTCGTCTTCAGGTGCCATTCGTATTTGATTGTACTCTGAGTAGGCATCCATGAGACTTAGGAGTCGGTGGCCTAAAAAGTTGTTCACTAGTTTACTAATATTCAGGAGAGGATAACTATCTTTCGGACACCCTTTTTTGAGGTCTATAAAGTCTACACACATCCTCCATTTACCATTAAGCTTTTTTACCAAAACTACATTGGCTAACGATTCAAGGTATTTGATTTCGCGAATAAAACCAGCGACTATTAACTTTTAGACCTCTTCTTAAATGACTTGTAGACGTTCGAGGGCAAAACCTTTTTCTTCTGCTTAATTGGTTTATAGGCCGGGTCTACTATTAGTTTGTGGGAAAGAATGGAAAGATCAATACCAGGCATGCCTTCAGGGGACCAAGCGAAGATCTCGGAATGCCGTCGTAGGCAATTAATGACAGTGTCCCGGAGGGGAGTAATTAAAGCCGCCCCTATCCGGACAGTCTGGTTGGAATCATTTGCCAGAGGAATCTCGATCACTTCTTCTCCTAACTCTGGTTTGCTCATCAGTTCGATGTCACCTCTAAGCTCTAGGGTATCGATAGGAAAATTCTCCTGCCTGTCATAATCGGCAAAAAGAGTATAGGGATCTGGATCATTACGAATAGTTGCGACCCTGTCGGGCATTTACGAACTTCACCTTCATGTGTCGAGTGCTAGGTAGTGCTTCCAGTTTATCTAGACTCGGTCGACCGAGAATGACATTGTATGAGGAGTGCACTTTTACTACGTGAAAGATGATTTTGGCAGTTGCACAGTTAGGGGGAGCCCCTACAGTTATGGTGAGGGGGTAAATTTCCTCCGAATAGATATACTTGTCGGTTAGTCCCTTGAGGGGTTTGGTTGAAGGTTGCAGGTACAAGGAGTTTAGGCTTATTCGATAAAGGGTATCCCAAGTAAGGAGGTCGCAATTCGCATCTTGATCAATCAGGACTCTTTTTACCACATGAGATTCTATTCTGATGGTGACCACTATGGGATCATTGCAATTGGGGTCAACCTTGACTAGATCGTCGTCGTCGAACCCAATGACTAGGCGTTTTCTCTTGGCCGTATCCATGTTTTGTTTGATGACAGAAAGTTGACGAGAAAGGTTAGGGATTAGCTTAATAATTTCCTACGGACGGCGTCAATCTGTTGGAGATGAGTTTTATCTCCACAGATCGGGCTCTTCCTGCGTTCGATCGAATAGCTGGTTGTGAGGTTTGAAACCTACAAAAGACGGCCAGAGAATGCTCCGACAAGGGAGGTTTTGACGTTCAAGTTAGAAAGAACGGTTTATGAAAGGAAAAGATAAACAAACTGAGAGATGAGGGAGGACGGATCTTCTCTGTAATTTGTGTGCCTTGTATAGGGTCAGAGAACTTACCTGGATGATACTTCCATTGTTGTTATATAATGCATTTCTTAGATCTGTGTCGTTGAGAGCTTTGTGAAACCCTAGTTTCCTTAAGAATTCATCTGGAAATTCCGGATTTATGATTATGAAAGATTCAATATTGCAACTGTTTAGACAACTAAATTATACGGAAAAATTCTTTCCCTTATCGAATAGATTTGTTAGGTTTCCTTTTGTATTTGGAACACGTATTTCGTATCGAGATGGAGAATTCAGTTAATTAAACAATACCGATTGGGTATCAGTGATCGAGGGAGACGGACGCGTTTGGTCTCTTCGGTGACTATCGGTTGAGGGTGTTCGGTTCCACCAAACTCCTTGTAAATGGAATTAAACAATAGATCCATTCGGTTAGACGGACGACTGAAATCTTTTAGGGAGACAAGTCCCTTTAAGTGATAGAGGCGACCAAGACTCATCTATAGAGATGGATCTCTTCAATAAAACGAGGCAATATTGACCCATTCTCATTTGAATGTATTGCTACTAGAGGAAATGGGGATCCATCAGTTTTGTATCTATTTTCGTTTCTCTGTTTTGGTTTATGTGCAACATATATGGTAACAAAAACCAAATATTCCTGGGAAAAAAAAAGAAGGCAAAAACAAAACAAAGGAAGAAAGAGACCCCGTGATCCGCGCAAACAGTTGATAGAAATTTTTTTAAAGTGTTGGAAAAAGGAGGCTAATTTGAGTTATAAGGAAAGCTAGAACGCTTGGCCTAAGAATTGGCATGAAATGCCCCAATACTCGAGATGAAGATATTTTCGGCCACCATTAGCTCCGATCAATGGGCTTGATTGTCTAGGCCGCCCAAGGCAAAACATATTTCCTTGAATTTCGAAAGAATCACGGGACTGTAGTCTGTAAGATTAGTTACACAAGCAAATAATACAAAGAGAGTGAAAATTAATACATTTCATAATTTCCCTTAACAAAGCACGCTAAAGTTTTAATAATGGTTTTAGTTTATTTTTTGCTTATATAAAAAAGAATTATTTTTATTGTATAATTTTAAATTCATGATCTTCTATTAAACAAAAATAAATAAATAAATAAATAAATACAACCTATAATACTAAACCTCAGGTTGGAAGAACTGCTAAAAGCATAGTTAATAAATACAACCAAGACAATAGTTTATCCTGTTTAATCATAAATTTTAATGTATATGGACCAATGTGAGGTTCGATTTAATAATTATGGCTCAAGGAGGCACAACATTTTTACAAACCCGGTCCCCACTAGCCTGTAACAACTACTTACTATAAGGTTAGTAGTTAATTATAATTAATAAAAATAGTTAGTTGTTAATTGTAATTATTAACAGTTAATAAATTAGTAAATAGTTAAAAAATTGTTAGGGATTAATAAAAATAGTTAAATAATTAATAGAAATAGTATAAATAGTAGCTTCAAAATATGTAACGCACATAGTATGAAATTGTAATGAAATCTCTCTTTGTCTCTATTTAGCTCTCTCTCTCTATTTCTCTTTCTCTTTCTCTTTCTTCTCTCCCTAATTTCTTTCTCTCTCTCTACATTTTTACTACTCACTAGAATTGGTTGTGATAAATTTGTATCAAAATTTACAAATCCTTAGTTAGTATTGAAAAATGGTAGAAGAAATTTGGTATGAAATCATTGAATAAAAAGTTTTGTATAAAAACATAGAAGAATATATCAAAAAGCAATAAATTAAAATGCAAGAATTTCATTCACATGTTTGACAAGAAAATAAAAGAAATTAGCAAGAAAGTTGTTGAATAAAATCAAAAATTGGTTACTTTTATGGTAAGTTTTGATGAGAAATTCAATATTCTATTGAAAATGTTTAGTATTGATGAGAATATCAAAACTTTGGTAAAAAAGAGTAAGAAAATGTAAAAAAATCGGATAGCATCACAACAAATCAAATGGTAGAAGAAACAATATTAAAATTCATGAAAAAAACAAGGTATTGAATTATTTTCTAAACCTTTTATTTTATTTACTCCTAATGAAGAAATATTAAGGGTAGAAGTATTTCAAATGTCTAAGAAAGAACTCTTGCATGTCCAAGAAAGAAGTTGTTGATAGTGAGTTCTTGCCAATCTCTTCAATGATTGAATTTTCGGTGTTCGTCGAGCAAAATCCTTTACCAAAAAAAGTTCAAAAAAAATTTCTCTCAAGATTTTCCATCTTAATTTTTCTCTTACTATTTTCCTTGTAGCTCAAGTCATATCATTATTCATTTCCATCACCTTATCTCTCAACACAAATACAAATTTTGGTTCAAAGTTTCATAGATTTTATAAAATTTCAAATTTCGATTTTCTTCCCATCCTTGAGGATAAAGATGTCAAAGGGAGGAAGGATATTGTAACAATTACTAAACATAGAATTAATAGTTAATCATAATTAATAAGAATAGTTGGTAGTTAATTATAATTATTAGTAGTTAATAGATTAGTTAGCAGTTAAAAAATTGTTAGTAGTTTGTAAAAATGGTTAAATAGTTAATAGAAATAGTATAAATAGTAGTCTCAAGATATATAATAAATATAGTATGAAATTATAATGAAATCTCTCTTTGTCTCTCTCTAGCTTTGTCTCTCTCTATTTCTCTTTCTCTATCTTCTCTCTAATTTTTTTTCTTTCTCCGTCTATATTTTATTACTCTTTAAAATTGGATTGTAACATAGCCCTGGCAAGGCCGACAGGTGAACCAAGTCGTGAGAGCCGGCCAAACATTTTTAGACCTCGACCCTACCCAAGCAGGGGATGCCATCGCAACTAAGCAAATATTTTATCAAAAATGTAAATCAAGGATGTTTTGTATATATGGAATTTCCTTAGTATTTGACTTGTGAGCTACACTAAATAACTATCGCCAAAAAAAAAAAACCTACTAGTGCAAATATATCCTCACAAGCCTATCTATCAATAGTGTTTTGAAATTCAAATCAGATTGGTCGATCCGATCGGGAATCAGACTAAGAGTCAGTCCGAGTTTTTTAAAATAATCAGATTTTAATAAAATCTGATCAAACTTAGATTAAACCAGACCAGTCCAATTGAGCTTTTTTAATTAGTGCAAAAATGTGCTCCTGTGTAGGATCGAATCGTAGGATCGAACTCAAAGCAATGAGGAGTGAAATGATTTATGTGAGCCGTGAAACCATTGGACTGAAATGTTGTGAGCTAGTGTTTTTTTCTTTTTTTTTTCTATCTCATCTAACCTCATCATTTCTTTTTTTATTTAATTATTTTTTACCTTGGGTTTTTTTTCTCTTGTTTTTTTTCCTCATAGGACTTTTTTTTTGGTTTAAATTAGATTTTAATATGTCAATCTAGTATTTAAATTAAATTTTAATATATTTAAATAATATTTCGTATTAAATTATGTGAAATATTTAGATTAATAAATTATATTCTATTTATATTATATATTCTGAACATAATTTGATAATATTTTATAATTAAATATATAAATTATTTGAATTATTTATATATTATTATTTAAATTATATATAGCATCATTACAATGTTATCCATATTTTTTATTTGATTTGACTGATTTAATCAAACGATTCATTAATCTTTTAACGTGACTGATTCATTTTCTGACGTGAATTTCAAAACACTATCTAACGGTGATCAACACGAGCCCATCTATATCAGTGATCAACTCATCCTCGATGCAGAAAGAAAACAAAAATCATTATAAAAAAGAAACCGGGTAATTTTTTCTCCCGGTATTCCGCTTCATTTCACCGAAAATCACGCATGGACAACGACACTTGCACACACTTGCACACAAAAGGATAAAAACAATATGGTAAAAAAAAAAAACAAAAAATCGACATGACTCAACTATGGTCATTCTAAAATCAACAAACATTGCCGAGACAGAGAGTTGCTAAAATGCTAAATCCACCCAGATCCAACCCAAACAGAGAAAGCTAAACCCAGCAGAGCCCGAAAACCTAGAGATGCCGGCGACGGGAACCCACGTCGAGAAGCGGATGAAGTCGCATTAGCGGCAACGGCAGAGGACGATGGAGGAGGTGGGAGAGCATGGACAAGAACGGAAACCTTCATTCCATTAAAACAACCACCAGTTCCGCATATGAAATAGTACCTCTTGGCCTTGTCCAGCAAAACGAAGTCTTTGCCACTGCTCCAGTTCCCAACTGCCCCTTCCGTTGTACAGTTGTCATACCCCGTCTCGTTCACTTCAAACACATTGTACTGCGTTTTCTGGTACCTAAATGCTTTGGGATTTTTTTTTTTTTCCAAACAAAACAAAAAATAAGACTTAAACACAAATTTAGAGAGCAACAACTGATTTTCAATGTGAAGGAGTGAGGAAAAGGGAAACATACAAATGAGATCACCAACGTAGAAGGTTTGGTTATTGGCCCAAAGGGTGTAGTTGATGCCGGGATTCCAGCCGTGGTTGGCGCCCACAATGTGGTCTGTGCCCGTGACCGGATTTATTGTGGCGGAGATGGCGACGGCGACCACGAGAAAGAGAAGAGCTGGGATTGACATTTCGGGGGTTTTTGATTGGTGGGTTCTTTCTCTTTCCTTTGGTAGCTTTCTCTCTCTATGCAGCTGTGAACACAGAGAGAGAGAGAGAGAGAGAGAGAGAGAGAAGGGGGGGTCTTCTGACCTTTCTGTAAAATGAAGGGCGTAGAGAAATCTAGAAAATTTTGAATTAAAGTTTGGGAGAGGGGTAGGTCATGAGGGGATCCTTGTCCCCACCACGCCCACGCCCTTAAGCATGCATTGATAAATCAAGCCGTAAATTATTTTTGATAGAAAAAGTATGACCATCCAAGTAAATATCAACAATTCCTAAAATAATCAAACCTTTTTAATTGAAATTATGTTAAAAGTAACATTAAGGTAACTAGTCAAACCCACAAGTAGAAATAATCTAAATATTATATCTTACAATATAGATTAATTTAGTTTTTAACTCTAAAATTAAAATTTTACTAATAATACTTTGTATTATTTATTTAAATTAATATTTTATTATACCTATTAAACATTAAGTAATTTTTTTTTTCCTCAATCGACAATCGGTCAAAACTTTTACAAAGTGAGTGGGTGCACTCCGCAAATCTGACTCCATAAAAGCGGAGACAGTGATAAAGGTCTAAGTACCTTATTCAGTTGTAACGACTAATATTCAATTTAAAGAAGCCACTTTAGTTGAGGATTATTCCGGGTTCAATGGGGCATGATTTTTAATTGCTCATGTTGATGAAGTTCTCAAATTATTGGATTCTGTGTAGGCAGAAAAAAATGGTCCAACTCTAGGAAGCTAAGAGAGAGAAAAAGGGAAAGAAAATTATGAAAGAAGAGAAAAACCAACACTGGAGGTCATGCGAAGGGTTTTGGGAACATTGTATTGTAGGACCCTCTTACCCACTCCTTGTCAATGGCCCATTGCCAGCAACATTGAGTTACAAAAGAAAAAGCATTTAAGAGGACAAAATATCAGGACTTTCTATGATCCCCTTTGGTTTTGACACCAAACCTCGTAGCCGCGCGATTGTCATTCAACATTTGGTAATCATTTTATTACCGTTATGGTGGAACACCATAAATATCAATATTTTGTGGGGATCAAAGAAAATCCTGTGTGTGTGTGTGTGTGTGTGTGTGAGAGAGAGAGAGACAGAATAATCAAATGACAGAGTGCTCAACGGCAGACATCACATGGCAACAGGTCGGCTTTTCTTCTTTGTGAACGAAAATGTAGAGACCTCACTACTGTCCTCTCTGATGGTTTAAACGTATGCAATAATCACTTTTTCCTTGTAGTTCATAATTTGGGCAATAATAAAAAAATCAGGAAGGTGAAAATTTTTGATTCCTATATGTTTTTCCTATCTTGAAGACATTGCTTACAGCCTTGCTCTCTCCACAGAAGAAAAATAAAAGCACAAAACAGAAACAACAAATAAACTTGGGCGTCCACTTCAAATGGAAAACCAGCTTTCCAGAGCAGGGTTATGAAAAGCCACTTGGCGTATTATATGCACTAAATGCCATTTACTTGATGCACAAATGGTGCTTCTTGATACTGCACCTGAAGCAATTGCTTGAATTCCTTAAGATATGAAGTAAAGCTCTTGCTAATGGGAAACAGGGGGAATATGATCTAGGACAGCTTATTTATAACGAGTTTTCTCAATAACCAGGTCCATTCCATGTAAATTAGGCATTAGCAAAACCATTCGCACAAATCATTCAAGAAATTATCAACCAATATCTACTACGAAATAATCAGAGTAGTTCATTGTTAGACAAAATCATTTCCTGGCAGAAGAAGCAAAGTAACATAATGAGTAGTATGGGGTTAGAGACAATGCTAAACAAAGAGGAGGAATATATTGAAAGAAAAAAATAGTATAAATATGTAAGGGAGAAATGATAGGCTAAACCTGTATCAATCGGAGCAGAGTATGAAGTGCATCTAGGAATTCCTGAAGCACTGAAAATGCAAACCTCATCAGAGAGTAACAAAGCTGCCAAATTTTCCCCTTTTTTCGCTGGTTCATCATAAACTGTAGCAATAGATGTGAACAAATCACAGAGCTGATGTCTTGATGTATTGGCATTAAGACCAGACATCTTGTACACAAGGACCAATCTTTTGTTCTGGAAATCACTGCAATAAGAAGCATTACCAGAGCTCAACCTCCGGAGAGAATCAATGGGATTTGATTTATATAAGACAATAATTGTGGCATCTGCTGTTGCATTTCTAGAACTTTCCACCATGGTAGATCTGTTAGCACCCATGCAATATTCCAAATAGATACAAGTATATGCTCTCATGAGTGTGAACTTACAAGTTACTTGTGACATCCTCGTTCTTATTTTTTTCTCAATGTTTTCTCCTTCTCATCTCATTCCTTTCCCTCTGATGTACCCAAGTATCTCTCTTGATGCATCTCATGACCCTGAACTGTGATTCTTTTTTACCACTAGCGCTTTTTACTCGTTCCATGAGGAGCTTCTTCAGCTTTGGATCATCGGGAAAACCTTTAGACTTCATCTCATCATATAGTTCCCTAGATTTGTTCAACCAACCACAGCTTGCCAACCCCTGTACAATTGCAATGTAATGTGCAGAATCAGGATTTATTTCACACTTTTTCATTTCCACCCAAATTCTCAGAGCACTGTCGGGCTGCCCCAACTTGAAGAACTTGTTAAGAATTGAGAGAAAGGTGTCTTTTTGGAGGTCAAAACCGGATTTCTTCATTTGGTCAAGAATTTCTAAAGTAAGATCAAGTTTTCCAGCCTCAAGAAATGAATGGTATGTCTCCACTGTTGGTCTAACATTATCAGCTATCATACAGGTCAAAATAGTTCTCGCATCCTCCAAATTTTGTGCTTCACATAAAGGGCCTATCATGGAATTATAAGTTGCAGAATTTGTTTGCAACCCTCTTTCTTTTATTTTGTCAAGGATTTTCAGAGCCTCCTTCAAGCAATTTTCACGAGTTAATACATGTATCAGAGAATTGTAAGCCTCCAGGCCTGGTACCCAGTCTCTTTTCTTCATCTCATCATATAATCTTAAAGAATCAAAGAGATTCCCAACCTTCGAGAAGCCAGAAATCATGTGGGTGTAAGAAGTTGAATTCGGTGATATACAACATTTTGACATTTCTCTCCATATCCTCTTAGCTTCTAACATGTCAACTGATATATTACACCATCCGTTGAGAATGATATTGAACCCCTCAGTCTCCAAGGGAAACAGCTTCTTGTTTAGAAACATAAACTCTTCAGCTTCTTCAATGTTGCCATATTTACAAAGAACACTAAGGAGAGAGTGAAAAGCTTTCACATCACCAATAGTACTAAATCTCTCCAGCATGTTGAAGGTTTTGATTGCGTTGGATGGATCATGTGCGGCAGCATATCTATTGAAAGAAAAAAATTAAAAAAGAGGAAAAAAAATCATACCTGCTTTAGATTTGATTGAAGTCAAAGATAAAGAATGAAAATTACAAACACAAGAACAAGCATTGCCTCACCCTCTGAGAGAAATTAAAAGCAATTAGCATCCCATTCCCAGCTTAAAGACAATGATTGTTAATTTGAAAAGCACGACAACAAAATAAATAGTAGCATTGTCTGGTGAAATTATAAAACTAACCTGCGCCGGGTTGGGGTGGGGAAATAACAATTTCTTGCAATGTACATTATAAAGATGCTTAGCTGTAGTTCATTTTCAGAAAGGAATGTGGCCTTACTATCACAAATGAAAAGAAGAATAAATTTGGAGCATAGACTCATGGTCTTCTACCAAAGGATGTCAATTGTACTGGAGAACCTAACAATGTATGGTTTTCGCTAAAATTATATACCTAAATGACAAAACAATTAGTAACATGCCCGGTGAAAATTATGAAACTACCATGCACCAGGGTAGGGGGTGGGGAGGGGTGGGAAATCACAATTTTCTTGCAATTTACATTATAAAGATGCTTTGCAGTAGTTCATTTTCAGAAATGAATGTAGCCTTGCTATCGGAAACGAAAAGAATAAATTTGCAGCATAGAGTCATGGTCTTCTACCAAAAGATATCAATTGTAACGGAGAACCTAACATCATATGATTTCGGCTAAAATTATATACCTAGATATAATTTTCTGAAACTTCAATTGAAAAGGTCAAATTAAAAACCAATGAATCAGGCCATTCACGTTGAATCTAGTCTCTGAATCATGTACAAGAGTCTCGCTTGCTGAAAGTTATTCAAGAACGAAAACCCATTCTATTCATTAATAACAAAGAACTAAATATAGAACAAGGAAAGGTAAGACAACAGCCAAGCTGTAGAAAAAATTCAAAACTACATGCTAAAAATTGGTTGTCTTGCTCCAATCTTAATCAATGTCAAAGTCTTCAGTGACAAAGAGATCCCAGGTGATGGCTCCATTTGCTGAACTAGGAGTTAGTCCCCTGGAAGCAATAATTGTGGTTAATATTGATGTAAAACCACCCAATGCTTTTATGTTACATTCTATTCAAAATCAATTTCATCTGGTACAAACTCCTCATTGTTCTCGCAGTTTTTAAAAAGGGATATGATTCACTTTCAACATGGTAAGAAAGTAAATTTTGGTGCAAATTTAGACCTAAGCATGAAGTGAACCAAAGAAATGCCCGGAAGAGAACGCAACTTCCTTAAAAAGGAACAAGAGAAAGGAAGTTCGCGTTCTAAAGTTCACTGAAGACTTTGATTGAAATTTGGAGCTTGATGGTTTAAAGGGTGTCATGGCAAGGAACTTGCTTCAGTGACCTGGTTTCATGTGCTTGCTTTCCCACCAATCCTTAGCTTTAAAGTTCACTCCTAGCCTATCAACTAATACAGATTTTCAGCAATCCATTAAGCACCAGTTGTTCCATCAAATCTTTAATTACAAGGTCCATGTTATTGACATTATGAAAGATGGTTGTCAGATAACTGATTAAAATATCCTCTAACAATACAAGATTATTCAATCCAATACTAGCAAAGTTACCCATTTATTCCCAACTCTAACAGTCTGATTCGAAGACAAGCAGAACCTTGTCTTGATCATATGCAAGCATCAGCTGTCAACAAGTACACACCTTTCAGCAACAGGCAACAGCATTGTAAACCAAACCAGCTGGCTCCATACAGACAGGCCCATTGCCAAGTCCATAGTTTTCCCATGCTAAACACATCTGCAACTGATCAAACTATTCACAGATTGTGTTCGATTTAGCTAATATGAATTGGCCATTTACAAGCCAGGCCTATCTTTATTTAGAGATCCAAAGCAAATTCTAGAACATATCATAAAGAAGTTTCTCAATCTAGACTTCAATTAATATGGCCAGAGGATATACAAGATCAATCCTATATGCAAAAGAAGCCAAGCTCATTGATATCACTACTATCAGCCAATCTGAACAGCTACTCTTAGGAATGGCTGAATGCCTCATTCCAATCATTAGTAAATACATAAACAAATTCAATGCAGGGCTTAACTTCAGAATCAATCACACAAATTATTCAACCCCATCCTCCATATATGACATATCTAATAAAAAGTTTCAAAGCACAAATTTCAAAAGTAACTGGCAAGTGGGAATTGGAAAATTTGTACGAATTGGAGAGGCAGTTAATTCTCAAATCTCATCCTTAACAAAAATGATATATAAAATCCAAATAGTTACAGGATAAGTTTCCTACTCTACTTTGAATAAACTGAAATCATTAAAAAAAAATAAAAATCCATGCATTATACAATTTCCCTCATAGCAAACTTGAGCTAATTCTAATTCCTGAAGCCCATGCACTTCTTAATCAGATCCTTTAATTTGCCAACTCCCAAGTAAAAAGTGAAAGAGAAATTTAACATTACCTATCCATCAAAACAAGCATGGCTTTTCGCGTAGTGTTTAGTGAGCCCTGAAAGTCCCTGATCAAGCTCCAAGATGAGTTGAACTTTTTCTGGCTACCCAAAACCCACACAATCAAAGCCAGAGATTTTTCACCATTACATTTTCGTCTCTCTCCCCATTTGAAAGCCAACAATGCCGATTCCAATTCATCCCTAACTGCCCAAATCAACACCGAAACCAATTCTTCACATGGTCGGAAACCTGACTGATCAAGAAAAGAAATGGATTCTTCTTCTGAGGCAAAATTCCGTGCTTTACTGAGAATTTCAATGATTCCAACCTGATCCAGATGTTCAAACTCATGAATCCGAAATTCGCATCCATCAAATGGTACAATGGATTTAAAGTTTTGAGTGTGAATATGTTGGTTGGTAGAGAAGTCAAACTTAGTTGTGAAGTTTTCTGAGTGTATAAGACGTGTTTGATGAAATGCCAAAACTAAAAGAGAACGCGATTTCGGCGCAGGGTATAGAAGAACGGGTGGGCGAACGATGGACCGTAGTATAACAGATTTAAAGAGGCTTGAATTTGTGATTATGTAGAATCTTCGAGCAGAAGCGAGCATCGCCATAGCACTTTTGATCAAGTCCTGGACATTGTTACCCAAGTGAAACGATTATCCAAGAAACGATAAGAAAACGCTCATAACACACAACGCCCAAAGCCACTACCTCCACCCCGCCCGGCGCCAACGATACTTAAATGGGTAACTCTTAAAGTATTAAAAAATAAAAAAAAATAAAAAGGAGAAAAGATGTGACAACGCGTACCTTTACTCAATTTATCTCTATTTTATTTTATTTTATTTTATTTTATTTATATCTTTTTTAATAAAAAAAATTAATAATAATAAACTTACAAGTTAATTCTCAACATTTCATACTACGGAAAGGATTTATTGTTGCACAGGAATACCATTTGGCGTGAAAAAAACAGTAGTAACCTATCAAAGAGTGATGACCATCTTTTTTTTCTTTATATAAAATGAATATATATCAAAAAAGAAAAACTATACAAGTATCATGGTATGTTCTAAGATACCTAATAGATCAACAGGCTAAGATGACCAAACTAACAAATAAATTAAGTCATAATCGCAGTTGATGAAAGAATTATACTAACAAAAACTGCAACGATAACCATCATCTTCGATGACATATTAAACAACATCAGTTACGTAGATAACTTGATCATCAAAACTAGGAAAGCGAACATCACTCAAGTAATCTCAAAGTCTTTGAAAAGTGCAGAAAACATAAGTAAAGATGAACCCCACTAAATGCACTTCCGAGATAATAACAGGTAAATCCTTAGGTTTCGTTTTGACTCATAGAGAAATCGATTTTGTCCCTCCACACAACATGCATGCATATAATAGAGCAACCAGCCCCTTCAACATCTCTCATTATATGTTCTGCGCTATCGAGAACTAGATCCATATGATGTGTGTAATGCATAGATAAAAAAAAAAAAAGAAAAAGCCACTTGAAAATTGCAAGTATTGGAAGGAAGGCGAGGTTCTCAAGGGAACAGACCAGTAGTCAAAATCTTCCTTCTCTAAGTTAGTGATCTCGGATTCTAATTCTAGTATAACTAAAAAAAATGAAAGGAAAGCGAGCCTACATAAGAAGCTTCATCCTGAATATGTTCGGAAGACATGTATTTTCTCAAGATTAATGAAAAAGGATGTTTTGATTGTTTTTTTTTTTATTTGACCACCATTATCTAAAAATCTGACTAATTCAGTTTGAACAATTGTGATTTCTAATTTAAGGATTGATTCTTTCGATATCTGTTTTTTCATTCTCAAAACTCAAACTCGAAATCATGATTAAAAGAGTTTAGTATCCTCCAATTTTCTAATTTTATATAAAGTATCTCAAAACAATTTTAATATGAGTACTTAAGCAAGCCTCCCGTACTAATAACACCAATAGAAGGAAGGTCCTTTATACTTTACACTGCGGCAATGTAATATTCATTAGGGGCATTGTTAGCCCAAAAAATAAAGAAGTGTAACAACCCTAGCTTTTAAAGAGGTCTGTGAAAAGCAGATCCAATCTTTTGTTTGCTTTTAGAATTATTTTTTTTTTAGAGTTTTCGAAAATTTTCTAATATTTTGAAATTTATTTTTGAGTTTTATAGACTTATTTTCAAAGATTTAGGAATTATTTTGAGATAAAAAGTCTTTTCCATAATCTTCAGAACCTTAAAAATATTTCGAAAGTAGAATTGTAATTTTGGAAAAGACAAACCTCAAGATATTTAACCGTTTAAATGTTGGATTAATTCAACAATTGTTATTAATTAATTTTAATTAAATAATATTATCAAATGAATTTAGACATAGTAGAGTGGACAATGTAAATGATACTAAAAAGTGTTTGGCTTTTCAATTTAAATGAAAAACTTGATAGCAATCATACTATTTTAGAAATTAAAGTAAAGAAATATTGCAGAGGTTATGTTTTATGTAAATTTCACTATATAAACAAAATACTTTCCAAGTTTAATTATTTGGATGGTAAAGAAGTCAATACCCTATTTGATATTTCTAACAAAATGATGAAAACTTTGAAAAGATCTGTTAGTCAATTAGATTATACTAGTGCAATTGGTAGTTTAATGTATGTAACGTATTGCACTTGACTCCACATTGCTTTTGTGGTTTGTAAACTTTTAAGATTTACACATAATTCTAGTTGATCATTGCAGAGCCATTGAAAGAGTTCTTAACTATCTTACAAAAAATTAGGTACTTGGATTTGTTTTATAATAAGTTTTCTTCAATACTAGAATGTTTCACTTATATTAGTTGGATAACTAGTATTAATGACAACAAATTGACATTTGGTTGGATATTTAAACTAGGTGGTGGAGCAATTATTAGACCTCCAAGAAACAAGCACACATTATTCATTCTAGTATCAAATCAAAATTTGTTACATTGGCAACAGCAAGTAAAAAGGTAGAATGGCTCAGAAACGTATTGTTAGATATAGAGTTGTGATCACAACTAATGCTAACAATCTATTTACATTGTGATAGCGAAACAAATATGTCTAAAGCATTTAACAAAATTTAGACATATTGTTCTAAGACATGAATACGTTAGACAATTTTTTATGGAATCATCACTATTGTCTATATAGGATATAGTAGCGATCTTGCTGACCCATTAACTAAACGATGCTCGAGAAATAGAATTAAAAGTATTGCAAGTGAAATGAGTCTAAAATAATTCTAATTTATCGCTAGTAATGGGGACCTTACCTTTCTTATTGCTTAGTGATGGTAAATAACCCAACATCACATAATCATGAGATCCAAAGACTACTAAGTCCACTAGACCATAATCACAAATTCCACAAACCACCAAGGCTCTCTCGGTAAGTATTCGAGAAGACCGGATAGGTATTCAATTGAACACTGTCGACCACTGCTTGATCATACTCTCGGTTAAACCTCTTGGCTACTACCAAGCAGTCTCCTACTAGGAAACGTTTCCGTTGAGCAAATCAAGATCATGATCATCCAAAATTTGAACATCACCTAATCTCGGGGGTAATCTCATTCGAAAAGAAAGAAAATTTCTATGATAGCTAGAATTTACCATAACCTCAAAGGATTCTAAATCCCCTAGAAGTCTTTGGCTATAATTCCTATAATCTTGGAAGATCTCAAACGATCTCTCCATAAAGTAATGTTTTTATAACCCTTGGCATACAAGAGACTAATCATGCATATGCTACATATACTAAACAAAGGCGAACCATCAAGTATGCTCTTTCAGCATTACATACACATATTATACATGTACTACACAAGGCTAATCTAAGCCTCTGTCAGTCTTTCTCTTTATTTCCTATAACTCCTTCTAACTTGAGTATCAGAGCCTCCCCATCAAACCACTTTCAGTGGGTATTTTGCAAGTCCTTCCATTGATGAAGATCCAATGTGCACATTGGCACCGTTTCCCGCTCAAGTTGGTAAAACAGTTTGTCTATGGAGAAAATTTGCCTCCAACAAATTAACGTCATCCGTGGGAATGACTAACTATTTAGCTGAAGAAACTCCATGCCCTATTTCGCTTCATCTCTCCTATCGCCATCCCGGACCTTTGAGGGTACTTTCCGATGAGCAACAGTACCCCAAGCACACTATTTTACTCCTAATAACCTTGGGAACATCACCTAGCCACACTACCACCACAATCACCTTTAATGTGGTTAAACTACCGTATCCTTACAACTCCATCTCAGGTTGCTCTAGCCTGGATACCTTGGAAGCATTACTGAGCACCAAACACATGAAAGTTAAGATCAGAACACTTCTCAGCATCAGAGAGCTCAACTGGGGTCCAGATTCATTGAATGTCTCGGTTTAATAGTTTCTATCCATAGCCTACAATTACTTTAACAGTGTTTTAATATTCTTAATTAGTCGTACCGTCCTGAAATTTTGTCTTATGCATATTATGACAATAACATTTCTATTCTACATGCTTTAATAATTTTTGTAGCATTTTGATCATGTCACCGTGCAGTAATCAAAAATGACTTTCGGCTGGTGATAACACAGTTAGGGGTACCCTCCGTTGATTAATTCTCTTGGTTCCGTGCCACATACACCCACTGTCTCGGCCCCATGCCATATACGAATTCTGCACACATTCTCTCAGCTCTGCACCACATATGAGTTCTGCACCTATTGTCTTAACTCTACACCACATATAGGTTTCGCCCCCACTGTCTTGGCTTTGTGCCACATACGGGTTCCATACCCATCCTTTTGGCTCCACGCCACATATGAGTTATGCATCCACTGTCTTGGCTCCATGCCACATATAGGTTTTGCACCCATCCTCGTGGCTCCACGCCACATATGAGTTATGCATCCACTGTCTTGGCTATATGCCACATATGGGTTTCGCACCCATCCTCTTGGCTCCGCACCACAAACGAATTCCACACTCGTTGTCTGGGCTCTACGCCGCATACAGGTTCCACACCCACTGTCTCAGCTCCACGCCACATATGGATTCCTCACTCATTCTCTTGGCTCTATGCTTTACATTTGTATTCTCTTGACTTTACACCTTATATTGGTATTCTCTCAGCTCTATGCTTTATATTGGTATTCTCTCAATGCTATGCCTTACATTGGTATTCTCTTAGCTCTATACCTTATAAGAGTATTCTCTCGGCTCTACGCCCTATATTGGTATATATTGGTATTCTCTTGGCTCTATGCCTTATATTGCTATTTGTCTTATGGTATTCTCTCCGCCCTGCACCTTACATAGATATTCTCTTGGCATCGCATCTCACGAGTTACGACACTATTCATATTCTCTCGGCTCTAATGCTTGAAAAGAGATCTAGCACACTCTCTTGGCTACAACACCTCAAGGACAACTTAGCGCTCAAATCACTCTATTTTAATACATGATCAATACATGAATGAAAATGCAAATATGATAGGCAAACATCTCTTTCATTCATATGAATTCTTATACATTGTGCAAAAGGAATACAACAAGAGGTGAGGTTCATACAAAGTCCGAGGGGCATGATACACCGAAATGCACCAGAGGAAGAAGAAAATCTAACTAAAAAGTAGGTCTCAGTCTCTTACTCCTACGCCATCCTTTCAACAACTTGTAATCTAGCCTCATTCTCTCTCGCCTCGGTCTCTAGCCTCTTATACTCACCAAGAGTTGTATCACACTGACGGAACATACAATCCAGGTCAATCTTCATATCCTCTACATCTTTGAGCCTTGGATATCCATGAAAACCTGCTTTTCTTAACACAAATGCTCTACATCATGCATCTTAGAACTAAGGATCTCTCTACCACTTCTAATAAGAAATCCATAACCACAATCTATCATCATCTGTATGAGATTACATGTCTTCTCTGCCTCATCCAAATCATAAGAAATTTCTCACATCATGTTTTCCTAGTAGTTTCTTTCAGAGGCACCCCTTCGGCGCTTTGTTCGCCCTCCAAAACCGTATTGCTTTCTTTTTTCATTCCTTGCTTCTATAACAAGATTAATCTGAAATAAGACTAAGGTCACACTACCTATGCCGAATATAACATCCAAAAAATGAACTATACTAATCCTCGTCTTCACTCTCTGCCAATAAAATGCTTACAGATCCTCAGAAGAGGACCATTAGTCTTCTTGCAAGAACAAGACTTTTTCCTACAAATCATACAGTCCAACGGATAAGAGTGGAGCCATCCCTACCTTACCAAGAATTCTCTAAAGTAAGAAACAAATACAGTCCCACTTTTCATACTCGACCAACAATCTCAAATGAAAATCATCGCCCAGACCTATCTCCTTTTGTCATGCCCCGACCTTCAGGTCCTAACACGTGACAACTGCTATTCTACCCTAAAACATGAGTGAGCCTCACCCCATGTTCCAAGTTACTGAAAGATATTCCAAAATTCCAATTATTTTCAAACAAGTACCAATCACCAATAAGCTAGCATGGCTTTTCCTTTCAAATCCTAACATCAAAGGGCCAGCTCGACTATCCAAATCTAACTTTTCATTGATCACAAACCATTCTATAAACTAACCAAAAAAAAATTCCCTACTCAAGGGATTCATATCAAATTCTATCAAAAATAATTCCCAAATAATTTCAAAGAAATAAAAAGAAGGTCCTTAATTTAAGCATATAAAACCATATACAAATCTCAAGTCAAATAGACATAGTATAAAATTTAATAGATTTCCAAAATAGTTATAAGTTTGCCTCCCTTTTGGGTCCACTAAATACAAAAATGCCTCAAACCAAAAGAAGACTAGTACCCAAAGGAGTCTGACAAAATAAGCTCCTTCGAATTCAGCACTAAGCGACCACAAGTCTCAACTAGGTTTCCTATGTAAAAATGAAAGTAGAAAGGATGAGTATAAACAATGTTCAGTAAGTGAAATGACATATTATGATAATAAATGATGGGTAATTGTAGACATGTTAAATGTAATTCCAGATCATATCATTATATTAATAAATTTCATAATTCCTTACTAAATGTCAAGCTTCAAATGAATTTAAATAAATTATGAAAAACAAAATTTATGATCCAATTTAAATTCATATCTTTTCCAAAATCCATGGGGTTGCCAAAAATATAGTTTCCGACAATGGTCTACCGCGACCAAGGGCGGAACCGCCAAGAGGTTTTTAAGTTTTTCTAACTCACGAATACCCCCAACCTTGGTGTTGGCTTAGACATCCCTTGGAGTGCTACCAAACTAGTCCGAGGAATAATAACAACGGCCTTAGAGATACCTGTCAAGCATGGCTACATCCCAAGGCAAATGCCCCTAACCACATCACCCCGTTGGGCCACACTGTTGAGAGAATAACTATAGCCATTAGGTTATGCATTCAAACACCATTTTATAGATCTCATAACCTATGTCAAATGTGCCAAAATAGTTAAAACATAAATTAATACACATGGCACATTATTTCAATTCAATACTTGGATGCATATTTCTTTTCAAACTCCCTTTCGAGACACTCTACGATCATAAACTAATTTGTAAACCAATTTTAAAAACATTTATAAAATAAGCAGAATATTTACTTATTCAAATCATAACTATGCACCCACTTACCTCTTGGGAGGGGAAACACTCTCTGTCCACAATTCAATCAAAGGTAAATCTTTCCTAAATCTTCAATTGTCTCAATCTAAGACAATAAAAATAATTTCATTACTTAAACATAGCTCAATACTAGTGTTAACTAATTCCTTTTTCCCAATACTTCATAACCTAAATTTCTGAAGTTACCAAGTATTGTTCAAATCCTTTCTAATGCACATTATAAACCTAGAGAAATAATTCTTCAATGAAGATTTTCCCAATTTCAATATAGTATAAACCCTAGATCTAAATTTTCAATTTAAGTTTTCTAACTCTCACCCTAAAATTCAAATACTTGCACAAATAATACAAATCTAAGTTGAGGAAGATGAATGACCTCAAATGGGGTCACCAATTTCGCTTCAAAGTTGAGCCACAACAAATCTTAATTTTTCTCTCCCTACATAAAATCTTAAATTACAACCATTGAAATCAAATTCGTGATTAATTGAGCTAAAGCCATGAAAATGACAAGAAAATTACCCTAATCTCATGGTTAAACCAAGCCCCTCAAGTTGAGTCACCAAACCCTAGATTTCTCTCTCTAGAACTTTTAATCTCTCACTAGAATCACACTATCTTAGGTTTGTTTGAGGATTTGGGAGCCTAAGCGTGTGGGTTTTGCTTGAACTTGGTTGATCTTTGAAGAGAGCAAAGAGAGAAGGGGAGAGAGGGAGAGAGTAAGGAAGGGGGTGGGTTGTGTATTCAGGTAATGAGGGAGGAAGAGAGAGAGTAAGTGAGGGGTGGATTTATCAAAAAATTTATTTATTTTTTTATAAACCTAAATAGTGTTTATCAATTTTGTCATTATTTCCCTCTTTGGTCTCATGAGGTTTGATTGGATCTTTTAGTCTTTTCTAACACATTTAATCACCAAAGGGTATTCATAGGGCTTGCATTGATACGCCTTAATAATCACAATCGGCTTTTTTCTGTAATTTCATAAAAGAACTCTAATAAAAAAATTCTAATTCCAAATTTTCGATATTACAATTCTTAAACCCTAAAAATAAATTTTGTTCTCTAAATTTAAGGATAAAATCATATATCAAAGAGATGGAGGTATTGCTTTTTCATAGTATCCTTAGGCTTCAAATCTCTTCTTCGACCCGATTGCTTTTCCATTGGGCCTTAACTATAGGGACTTGTTTGTTCCGCAACTTCTTGATTTGGTGATCAAGAATAGCTATGGGTTAGACTTTGAAGCTCAAGTCTTCCCTTAGTTCAACCAGTAGAGTCTCTAAAATATGCAAAAGTTCTGACAAATATTTCTTCAATATTGAGACATGGAATACATCGTGGATCTCCATCAATTCTAAGAATAACTCCAATCAATAGGCCACCTTTCATATTCTCTCAATGATCTTGAAAGGACAAATATAATGGAGATTTAAGTTCCCCCTTTTCAGAACCAGATTTCTTCCTTCCAAGATGAGTTTTCAAAAATACCATGTCACTGACTTTGAATTCCAAAGGCCATCTCCTCTTATCAGCATAGGTCTTTTGTCGGTTTTGGGCCGCCTTCATCTTTTCCCAAATTACCTTCACCTTTTCCTTAGTTTCCTATATCAACTCCACACTTCTAATCTTCTGCTCTCAAACTTCATCCTAGCACAATGGTGTTTGGCATTTCCTTCCATATAAAGCCTTATAAGGTGGCATCCTGATACTTGCTTGATAGATATTATTATAGACGAATTCTATCAATGGGAGATGCCTGTTCCACTTCCTTGGAAATCCATGACACATGCACTCAGCATGTCCTCTAAGGTCTAAATTGTGCAATCTGACTGTCCATTGGTCTAAGGATGGAAGGCGGTATTGAACTTCGACTTAGTCCCTAAGGACTCTTAGTTTTGGTCAAAACTGGGAAGTAAATCGGTGATTACAGTCTGAGATAATAGACACTGGATCTCCATGAAACCTCACGATTTTATCAATGTATAGTTTGGCTAATCTCTCTAAAGAGTAGGTGTTCTGAATCGGAAGGAAATATGATGATTTGGTGAGTTAGTCTATTATCACCCAAATAGTATCATGATAGCTCGAAGTATGTGGTAATCCCACCACAAAGTCCATAGTGATGTATTCTCACTTCTATTCAGGAATCGATAACGGTTAAAGGGTGTCTGCTGGCTTTTGATGTTTGGCCTTTACTTGTTGACATATAAAGCACTTGGCCACAAACTCGGCTATTTTCCGTTTCAACCCTGACCACCAATAAGTTTTCTTTATGGTACGGTACATTTTTATACTCTTGGGATGCATCGCATATGTCAAGAAATGTGCCTCTTTAAGGATAGACCTCCGGAGGTCATTGTTATTGGGAACACATCTCCGTTTCCCATATACCACCATTCATCATCTTGGATTCTGAATTCACCACCTTCTTCCTTGTGGACTCTCTCAATTTTGCCCTTTAATTCTTTTTCGATAATCTGAAGCTCCCAGATATGGTCCACCAAGGTTGGCCTTACTTTGAATTTGGCTAAAAATGCACCTAGTCATCATGTGCTAGCTCAACACCAAGAGCTCTAAGTCTAACCAACCAAGACAAATAAGAACTCTGAAGAGATGTCAAGTTAGAGGAAAAAGATTTGTGGCTCAATGTATCCGCAACCACATTAGCTTTCCCAGGGTGTTAGTTTATCATTAAATCATATTCTTTGATCAACTCTAGCCACCTCCATTGCCTCAAGTTGAGTTCTCTCTATGTAAGCAAATATTTGAGGCTTTTGTAGTCGGTGAAGACTAGACATGTCACCCCATTCAAAAAATGTCGTCAAATCTTCAAAGCGAAGACAATCGCAGCCAACTCCAAATCATGAGTGTGATATTTCAACTCATGTTTCTTCAATTGGTGAGAGGTATACGTAATCACCATATTCGCTTGCATTAACATGTATCCCAATCTTTGTTTGTTGGTATCATTGTACACCACATAGTCACCACCGCTAGTGGGGAGGGCAAGGATGGGTGTGGATGTGAACCTCTTTTTGAGTTCTTAAAAGCTCTCTTCACATTTATTACCCCACTCAAATTTGACTCACTTCTGAGTCAAGTTGAACAAAGAAATTGCAATCCTAGAGAATCTCTTGACAAATCTCCAGCAATATCTTACGAATCTGAGAAAACCCCTCATCTCGATGACATTCTTGAGTGCTCCCACTTTGGGATTGCCTCAACCTTCTTCGGATATACAAATATACCATCTCTAAATACAATATACTCTAAGAAGTTAGTCTCCCTTAATCAAAACTTGTACTCGAAGAACTTGGCATTTAGTTGCTTCTCCTGAAAAGTTTGCAACACAATTCAAAGATGCTCAAAGTGCTCCTCATTGTTCTTGGAATACACCAAGATATTATCAATAAAGATTATAACAAACTTGTCGAGATAGGAGTGGAAGACCTGATTCATCAAGTCCATGAATGCCGTGACAGCATTTTTTAAGTCAAAAGGCATTACCATAAACTCGTAGTGGCCATATCATGTTCTAAACGTGATCTTGTGGATATCATCCTCTTTGATCCTCAACTGTGGTATCCCAACCTTAGATTTATTTTCGAGAACACCGAAACCCCTTGGAGTTGTTTAAACAAATCATCAACCCCTATAAGGGGTATTTATTCTTGATGGTCACCTTATTTAGTTGTCGATAATTGATACATAATTGGATGGTGTCGTCCTTCTTTTTCACAAATATGACTAGAGTAGCCCAATGCGAGGTACTCTATCGGATAAATCCCTTATCCAATAGGAGTTAGACTTTTAGTTCCTTCAATTCCACAGGTGCCATTCTATACACAGGGATGGAAATAGGAGTGCTGTCAGGAGCCAAATCAATAGCAAAGTTGAACTCTCAAACCATAGGCAACCCAGGTAGCTCTTCTGGAAAGACATCCGATACTCACTCACCATCGAGAGTTGGGACCCTCTACCGCAATGTCGATGATGTGAGATAAGTAGGCCTCATACCTCTTTTGTATTAGCCATCTTGCCTAGATTGCCGAGATCACATAACTTGGTAATACTCATTGTTCACCAGCAAATACAAGTTTCAAACACTTCGGTCTCTGAAACTCTACTTCTTTTATGAAGTAATCAATAGACGCTCGATAGAGATGTAATTAATCCATACCCAAAATGGCATTGAAGTCCTTCATCTCTAGTAGGATTAATTCCGCATCAAGAGTCATCTCAGCAATCACCACTCTACAACCCCTATAAATCTTATCTCTAACTAGTTGTTCTCCTAATAGAGTGATAACTAACAACTCCTCTTCAAGCAAAGTCAATAGCCTGTCAGAGTGCTAAGCAAATCTCATACTCACAAATGAATTATTAGACCCCGTATCTATAAGCACACAGGCATCCACACTAAAGATTTTCATCATACCCACATACATAGACCATCACACCATGATCAGTCAATGCTTATAGTGCATGACCGATGCACATATGTCTCAAGGTGACATTTCATCACTCTAATCATACATATCTATGTGTGCAGCCATTAGAACTAACGGTTCTAGGTCTAGAGGGCACTACAGAATCAATAGGGTCTAACAACCTTTGGCTAAACAAGTCATGAATTCAAAAGGGATCCTCGACCACCACAGAGTAATTACTTACCGAGTGATACTCACTCAGGAAAAACTCTAAGAATCAACAACTCTACCATATATCCCTTTTAATTACACAAAGAGCTAATAACAATTCCACAAGAGTATACTAGACTTTAGCCTAATTGCTCAACCATAATATCAAAATTTTCTTCAATCAAAATCATCTACCACTATTTTATCTCGACGTCTGGCATTCATATCATGATTTCTAAATTATCAAAGTTTGAGTCTAAGAAAAGGTATCTTTGACCACATTCAGATTGGTCTGAGCCTCCTTATTAGTCATTGTATGGATTCTCATTTGAGTTCTTGGTTGGAGACATTGAGGAGGAGCAGCCATCGTATTGTTCTCGGTCCTTGTTAGTGGACCAGTACTCGCCGATGGTGTAAGGGCATTTGATTGACCACTCTTTGAGCCACTCTACTGGCCTCCATGTTCACCTAGGCCTAATTCGGGGCAAGCATTGTAGAAATACCCCGCTTTCCCACATTAGTAATACTTTAGAGGCTCGGGAAAGGGTCAAAAGTGGTATTTCTTGTAATTTTAGCAGGGTTCTTTCTTTGGTCCCGCTGACTTGCTCCCAAACATGGCACTAGAGGTGGGAGTATTAAACTTAGAGAATTGTTAGCCTGTTGGAGAGCCAACGAACCCAAAAACTAAAATAACCACCATAGGAGCCACCCGAAAACTAAAATAACCACCATAGGAGCCCGTGTGCATGCTTTTCTTGGAACCTTGGCCCGAAGCGAGCCTAGGCTTTCTCTTCTTTCCATAACTTTCCTTGATTTTTCCACTCTCAATTACCATCTTCTTGGCCCTCAAGGCCAATTCCAAAATGTCTTGAAATGTATACCCCTTTGTTATCAACATCTTCTTCCTTATATCAAAGTTCAACCCTGATTCAAACTTTGTACACAAGGAGGACTCCTCGGAGTTCAAAACTCCGGAGTATATGTAGCTAGCTCTCTCAACTCTATCTCATATTTCACTACCATCTTATTCTCTTATGCTAGCTTGAAAAATTCCTCCCTTCTTTGGTCTTTATAGAGCCGAGTGTAGTAATTCTCTTCAAAAACCTTAAGAAATTCTTCCTAAGTAGGAGAAGTAGAAGTCCTACCCTTCATATTCTCTCACCCAAGTCCTTGCACCCTTGTCCAGCAGATTCAGAGCCACCCATAACTTCATCTCGTCATTTAACCTTATGTCAATAATAGTATCTTGGATTCAGCTATTCCAATCTTTGGCCACTTAGGCATCACACGTGATCGTTAACATATTACATCCGAGTTGTCTTGCCTCGTTAATCAACTTCGATAACTCGATGGTAGGGCGGTCGGTTGAAGCAACAATTAGAGGAGGAGATGGTGCCATTGGGGCACTCAACGCAACGACTGGCATTAAAGGAGGAATTGGTAGGGGAACTAAGGTTTGATATGGAGCTTGCAACTGAGCTCCATAAACATTCCACCACTCCATCACTTGTTGGAGAGTGGTTAAGGGAGGAATAGGACTCCTGATTGGACAAGCCAGGTATGTTGATGTCAAAGGAGGTACATATGAAGATGACGTGGCCTTGGGTTGAGGAAATGGAGTAGGGGGAATTTCATTCGGGTTCCTTATTCTTCTTCAAGGAGACATAGTTCTACAAAGAGAACTATGCTTAGCACACAAGTCTAGGTAAAACCTAATCCCCTAAAAATATACTCAACTTCTTCAGACCCGAAGGAGGTTTTTAAAATTATTTAGAACACTTTAAACATCAAACTTTTTTAAATAGTTTTTGAAAATAATTGTGAACTTTTAAAATATTTGGGAAAATTTTTAAACGTTTTAAAACAATCTCAAAAATATTCTCAAATCGAGAGTCTAAGTTCTGATATCAATAAAATTGTCACACCTTGCCTCATAGGTCCTGACACATAACAATTACTATGCTACCCTAAAACACGAGTGAGCCCCACCCTGTGTTCTAAGGTACCACAAGATATTTCAAAGTTTTAATTATTTTCAAACAAATACCAATCACCAATAGGCCAGTACGACTTTTCCTTTTAAATCTAAATATCAAAGGGCTAGCCTGGCCATCCAAATCTAACTTCAAATTCATCACAAACCATTCTATAAACAAACCAAAAAAATGAAAAAAAAAAAAGGGCCCTACTCAAGGGAATCATATCAAATTCTATCAAAAACGATTCCCAAATAATTTTAAAGAAATAAGAATGAGATTCTCAATTTAAGTGTACAAAACCGTATCCATATCCCAAATCAAGTAGACATAGCATAAAATTCAATAGATTTCCAAAATAGTTATAAGTTTGCCTCCCTTTTGGGTCCAATAAATACAAAAATAACTTAAACCAAAAGAAGACTAGTACCCGAAGGAGTCTAACAGAATAAGCTTCTTCGAATCCAGCACGAGGCGACCATAAGTCTCAATACTCAGTAAGTGGAATGACATACAATGACAATAAATAAGGGGTGATTGTAGACATGTCAAATATAATTCCAAATTATATCATTATATCAATAAATTCCATAGTTCCTTACTAAACGTCAAGTTTCAAATGAATTTAAATAAATCATTGAAAACAAAATTTATGCATCCAATTTAAATTCACATCTTTTTCAAAATCTATGAGGTTGCCAAAAACATAGCTCTCGACAATGTTTTACCACGACTAAGGGTAGAACCGTTAAGGAGTATTTAAGTTTTTTTAACTTAAATACCCAAAACCTTGGCATTAGCTCAGACATCCATTGGAGAGCTACCAAACTAATCCATGGAATAATAACAACAGTCTTAGAGATACCTGTCGAGCACGGCTACCTCTGAAGGCAAACGCCCCTAATCACGTTGCCCTATCGGCCACACTGTAGGGGGATGACTATAGCCATTAGGTCATACATTTAGACACCATTTCACAGATCTCATAACATGTATCAAAATGTACCAAAATAGTTTAAACATAGATCAATATATATAACACATTATTTCAATTCAATTGGATGTATATTTCATTTCAAACTCCCTTTTGGAACATTCCACAATCACAAACTAATTTATAAAACAGTTTTAAAAATATTTATAGAATCAAATAAAATATTTACTCATTTAAAATCATAACTATGCACCCACTCACCTCTTGAGAGGAAAAACACTCCCAATTTGTAATTCAATCAAAGGTAAATCCATCCCAAATGTTCAATTATCTGAACCCAAGACAATAAATACAATTTTATCACTTAAATATAGTTCAATATTAGGATTAATCAATTCATTTTTCCTAATTCTTTAATGACTATTTTTCTCAATTTCAACATAATATAAAGCCTAGATCTAAATTCCTAATTTAAATCCTCCATATCTCTCCCAAAAATTTAAATACTTGCATAATTAACATAAATCTAAGTTGAGAAAGATGATTTACCTCAAATTGGGTCATCAATTTCGCCTCAAAATTAAACCATAACAAACCCTAATTTTTCTCTCTACTAAAAAAAATATCCCAAATTACAATCATTAAAATCAAATTCATGATTAATGAAACTAAACCTAGGAAAATAATGAGAAATTACCCTAATCTTGTGGTTGAATCAAGTCCTTTAAGTTGAGTCACCAAACCCAAGGTTTCTCTCTCTAGAATTCTTAATCTCGCACTAGAATCATACTATCTCAAGTTTGTTTGAGGGTTTGGGAGCCTAAGTGTGTGGGTTTTCCTTGAATTTGATTAATCTTTAAAGAGGGAAAAAGAGAGAGGGCGAGAAAGGGAGTGAGCCGAGATGGAGTAAGGGAGGGGGTGGGGTTGCATATTCGGATGAGATGAGAGAGAAGGTGAGGGAGGAAGAGAGAGAGTAAGTAAGGGGTGGGTTTGACAGAAAAATTGGGTTTTTTTTTTTTAATAAACCCAAATAGTGTTTGTTAATTTTGCCCTTATTTCCCCCTTTAGTCTCATGAGATTTGATTGGGTCTTTTTGTCTTTTCCAACACATTCAATCACCGAAGGGTATTCATAGGGCTTGCATTGATATGCCCTAATAATAACAACTAACATTTTTCTATAATTTCATAAAAGAACTTTAATAAAACACCAAATTTTTTGTGTTACACCTTTACCATTTCCACTAATTCCCTTCCGGTCATTACAATCCTAATCTCCCAATATCATGAAGACTTTATGATTCTAAACCCTTGGCCATCTGTATTCTTCGCAAACCTCATAAACCCTAAAATCCAAATTCTCTCTCTCAAGCACTCTTCTCTTTCACTGTCTATCACAAAAAGCATATTGAGTATGACTCTATTCACTCAAAAAAACCTTTTAAAAGAAACACAAAAAATCTAATCGGTGTTTCTCGCATTTAATGTTCCACTTTCATGCCTTTCCCAATTTTTTAATTAACTATACTCCTAATACCATTTTTCCAAAATGGCATTAGAAGGGGTACAAATTATGGTACATAGCTTAACAACCCATATCCATAAGGTCCAATGACTACCAAGTAGACTAGACCATAACCATAAAATTCCACAAACCACCAAGGGGTCTCTCGGTAAGCACCTAAGAAGACTAGGTAGGTGTTTAGTCGAACCCTCTCGACCACTGGTTGGTCATACTCTTAATTAAACTCTCGACTACTGCCAAGTAATCTCCCACTAGGAAACGTTTCTGTTGAGCAAATCAAGATCATGATCATCCAAAATTTAAACCTTCCCTAATCTCAGAGTAATCTCATCTGATAAGAAAGAAAAGCTTCACGATAACTGGAATCTTCCTTAACCTCAAGGGATTCTAAACCCCTTAAAAAGTCTTAGACTACAATCTCTATAATCTCGAAAGATCTCAAATGATCTCTGCATAAGGTAAGTAGGGTTTTTATACCCCTTGGTACACAGAAGATTGATCATGCATATGCTATATATACTGAACAAAGGTGAACCTCCAGGATGCTCTTTTGGCAATACATGCACACATTTTATAAAAGTTCAAATGTTTAGACTTATTAGGTGGATCTTCTCAAAAAACCAAAGGGCAGAATGGGTTATGTGCAATTTAAGGGTGCAAGAGAGTCACTAATCAATTATGGAAAACGGGTTAAGAATAAAAGGAGAAGTAGAATTGAGACTCCAGAAAGCTCACGAAACCCAAATCCTACTTCTCTCTCTAAACTATTCTTATCTTTTCTCTCAAAATCCAATCAATTCGTCAACAAAACTCAAATCCAAGGTTACAAACTACCCATCTAACACTCTAAAACTAGATTCTAGTTTTGATTTTGGAAAAGCTTGAGGATCTAGAGTTATTACAAGGAAGGACAAATTCCCAGGGTTTGATAAAACCCAAATGGGAAAGACTTCTTGGAGAGAAGAATCAAGGAGTCGAACAGGCTGATCGTAGCAAGACTATTGCTACTGAGGAATCTGGGAGTGACTGCCTTTCCTGTCACTGTTAGTGAACAGACTGTTGTGCTTTAAATGAGGAAATGATTTTTATAAATTCTTTTATAAATAATTTTTTCTACAACTATATGTGTTTACGGAATGTCTCAAAATGGAAGTTTTAAACATGCATATCCACTGTATTTGTGAATGATTATATGCCATTTGTTACTGGAAATTGTATTCGTGGATATTATGATATGGTTTAATAACCATTTATTGAATTTATGGCATATTGTGTAACACCGATACCTCGGTGTACTCATTATTGTACTTCTCTTCATTTTATATATGATATTACTTGTGTTTCTATATAGAAAATCCACTAAGAAATTTTTTCGCTAAAACCACTCCTGAAAATTTCACCTCAATCGTCGGAAATTCAAAAATCTCCAAAATGATCACCGATAGTCCAATAATAATGAGGATGACTCTAGAGTATATAAGAACCTCAATTTTGGGTAGATCTCACTTCGTAGAGCTAAATCGTAAAATTTCCTGAAAATCATCGCTAAAACCCTAACTGGGTTGAATGTGGCTCAGTAAGGCTAAACGACCACGTTTTGATGCGGGATAAATTAAATTAGGCCTAATACGAGATTTTGGGTCTAATGTGAAATTATAAAAATTTTTAGGGTCAAATGAAATTTTTATAAGTCAAGGGACACATTTGGAATTAATAAGAATTTAGAAAGATGGTTAGGATCTTTGATTTGTTTGTAACTAGATTGTAACTATTGGATTAATAAAGTGAGAGAAAATGATTTTTGGTTGGTGCAAAATGATCCAATGGTGAGGAATAACCCTAAAGAGGATCAATGGTTGAGGTTTAAGCAAGTTAACAAGTGTTCTCTCCTAAACCAAGACAAAACAAGAGTGTAGAGAGTGAGGGAGTGAAGTGGCTGATTTTGGTAAGGAGAGAAGACTTGTTTAATCTTTGAGAACTTGATCCAAGGGTGGAGATTGAGTTAAAGGGGGATAAATTAATTTAGACCCCTTAGATTGAGTTAGTGGAAGACAAGAATACTATTCATGGTGTGAAAGTGTGTGCCTTCTTGAAAACAAACCAATGGTGAGGATTTGACTTGAAATTGGATCAAAATTGTGAGTCATTGGATCTTGGTTGGTGGGAGACATTCAATTAATGAAGAAGTGGGTATAGTATGAGAAAGTGTATTTATAGTGAGTGAAAGGGGCAAAACCGTGAGAGAGAGTGAGTGAATTCTTGATTTTGATCAAGTAATCCAATGGCTTAGAATTGATCTTGAGAATGTTTGATGGTTAGGATTAAATGGGGCAAGTTAAATAAGCAAACACTTAACTTCTTCTTTTTCCCAAAACCGTGAGAAGTGCAAAACCAAAGAACACAAAAAGCTCTCCACTTTTCTCTCAAGAACCGTGAGCTTCGAAGTAGAAAAACTCATGAATTTTCTACAACACTACCCCAATATTTGTACATAAATCAATACCTCACAAGTTCAATTAACACATATCCAAAAATCGAAACAAAAGGAGGAGTTTTGCTTGGTGAACAAGAGGATAGCCGAGAGCTTCAAATGGAAGGGACACTTAGTTTTCTTCAAGTTTCAACAGAACATTTCTAGGTGAGTAGTTTTCTCTCACACCCTAGTATAACATACTTTGTTTTGGAGCCAAAAGAAAGAAGTTAATTTGGTGAATCTAGGGTGACCGAGTGCTAAGAGCAAGGAAGAGAAGGAGATCTTTTGAAGAGAGGTCTTGGTTGGGCTTGAAACATCAACAATTTGAGGTAAAAAGAATTCTGCACTTATCTGAAATTTGAAAACCTTGTGTGAGTGTCTTAATATGATGTTTTTAGCATGATTCTATAGCTTAAAGTCTAGGTGGAACCCCAATGAAACATGAGGAATGTGTGTAGAAAAATTTACATTTTATGTGGCCGAGAATTTGGAGAAGAAATGTGTTTTTGGTGAGCTGAGAATTTAGTTTCAAAAGGCCAATCATGTGTGCTGAATTCTAGTGCAAAAGTGATCAATATTTGTGTATGATTGTTGATTTAAAATGATGGGAAAAAGGTGTTTTAGTGAGTTGAGAATTTGTTCTTCATTTTGTAAAATTAGTGTGCAAAAATTTGAATGAGAATTATGAAAATAAAATGTGCATGTTGGCTGAAAAACATTGTGCTTGATGGCTGAGGACAATGGGATATAGTTGTGCAAGAAAACTATATTAAAGGCCAAGGAATGTAGTTTAATAATGTGCAGAAATTTTCTACACCAAAAAGGATTGAGGTGAGGCTATTTTCATGCTAGTCGAGGAGTAAATTGTGAGGAAAAAGGATGTGCTAAACTTTTGGTAAGGTGATAAATGTGTGTGTGCATGTATAGTTAGTTATGTGTGTTAAGGTGATGTGATAAATGTGTATTAGTTTGATGAGTAGCCAAGAATGTAAGTAATGCATATGAGTATATGTATATGTAATGATTGTAGAATGTGAAATCTTATGAAGGAGTGATGAATTCAAATTGATGTATTAGCATGCAGAATTTTAAAGGATGAATTGTACAATATGCAATGTGAATGCGGACTGTTTTGGGTATACAAGGAGATAGAATGTGGGAGAGATTGGGAATGAGTTTGAAAAGAAGTTTGGAGGCATATATGTGTATGTGATAAGTTATGTATGGGGAGTTCTAGGGAGAACCCTAAATTGACAATATAGATTTTTATTTGCCAACATTTGTAGGGAAGTTATAAAGCGTGTATATAAATGAGCATATGAAGTTATTGGTTTGGTAGTGAAAAATGGGATAGCATATGTATACATTAAAAGCCTACCTATGATACCCTAAGCTTTGGTCCTAGATAAAGAATTAATTAAAATATAATTTAACATAGTGGTTTTCAATTTTATTTATATACATTATGTGTTACCATTGTAGTGACACGCTTGATGATTGAGCTAGGAAGCACATTTCCTACACATTGTGATACATTTTAGGGAGTGACATACATTCCCATATACTGCAAGTGGGACTTTGACGCTATGTTCTTGATTGAGTAAAAATTTATATTTTGTTGCTTTATAAAATGACATATTTTATGACATATGTGAAAGCATGAGATTTGAACTATGTTTTATAAATGCTTCTTTTTGTGATTATTGAAGTGTCTCAAATGATCAATTTCAAATAATATGTATCCAAAAAACAATTTGTGTTGAAATGATATCGTGCCACTTTTTGAAAATTTGATATGATTTATATGATTATATTGTATTGATACACTGATTTGAAATGGTTAAATTGAAATATGTGGGTCGGATATCTACTTGTGATGTGATGATGTGATGATGTTCTTGGTGGACTACCCTAGCTACGACGGGCGTTTGTAGAGGCACCCATTGTGTCCGGATACGCTTCTGTAAGAGGTATTCCCAAACATCATATGTATAGTTGCGGCCGATTGAACCAAATCATGGAGGACATGTGTGACGCCACTGTCTAGCACCGGGCATGATTCTATAAATAATTGATTATATATGTGCGCGTAGACACGGGCTAGCTCTTGGTGGGGCTTGTGGCCAACATTATGGTAGAGAGCTAAATGTTTTTATACTTGCATATGAAAAACCCCCAATACGCCCGTCACTGATCATGGTAGACCATTGCCGGGGATATTTTATTTGCAAGCTCTAAATGATTTCGAAATATAAATGAATGCATATGTTGATATTATGATGTATGTTATATGATCACCTGATTCAAGGAAATGTCATGCTTAATTTATAATCTCATTTTGTTTTAAAATGAGCTTTGACACTCTGTGTTCACACCTACTATTGATAACATAATGTCGATCCCCTCACTCACTGAGTATTTTTCTTAATACTCACCCCTCATTTTCTATGATGACAGATATAGATTTGGCAGGGAGAAGTGTCGAGAGACTTTCGACACACTTGACATATATTTGGAGACATCGAGTTTTGGGTATGGTGTCAGTCATTCTTCTAAGATGAAATTGAATAATATATATGTTTGAGGTCTATAGAATGACCATGTACATTTTATGGGATAACTGTAATTATGTTGTGTAAAAATATAAATTGAAACTCTCGAACTCATTGTATATTCATGCATTGAGGCACACTGTTGCATTTTAAATTTCTTTTACTTGGGAAATTATAATTTGAGGACAAACAGGTTTTAAACATATGAAGATGTTAGCCTTATGTTGTCTCGGTATATGTGTCGTGTGATGGGCAGCATACGGGGTAACGGGAGGCTGTTCACGGCCTTCGATTGAAAATCGGAGCGTGATATATTGGAAAATATTTAGATATTTGTGAAATGATGGTGCTAGTGATAGTAAATAACTATAGTTATTCCCTCTACGAAGCAACCCGACGAGGTAACATAGTTGGGCGATTATTGGCAAGGGATAGTAGATGCGACCTCCTGTGCCCCTACCGTACTATCCGGGTTGTATCCCGGTGCGGTACAAGTCAGCACCAAGGAAGGGGAAATGTTATGAAAGGTTCAGCCAAATTATGGGCGGAAGTGTTTTATTTAGAGTCTCTGTGATCTTGGAAAAACATGATCTTGTGGATACATATGTCTTTTGATGATCTGGATTATTTGCAATTATTTACCATTAATGAGTTGTTTGAAAAATATAAATTTGACAACCTCACACTCACCACTCATTTATTAACACAACATAGTATTATACTTCACTCACTGAATATTTTATACGCATTCCTCTTTCTCAAGTTGAACAGTTAGTTAGGTTCAGCCCAGGTGAAACTGTTTGAGGCCAACGGTTGGTAATGGTCCAATCTAGTGTGGACTTTTTAGGCTTGTAAATGGACCTATTGGAGGACATTTTGCAAATGAAATTGATATTTTGGTAATTGTATTTTGAAAACTCTTTTTTGAAGAATGTTTTATATAAATATTTTCTCGAAATTGAAATTATGTATGACATGTTAAATGTTTGATGTGTTAGTTTCCTTTGGTTTGAAAATTGATATTTTCATATCCTTAGGAGATCTTAGGATATGTGCCGGTGTCTGTATGTATTTCTAGATCACGTGACGATTATCGCGTGCTCGAACCAATGGGTCGGGGCAAGACAGGCTTGATGTCGGTTTGGTTTTCTATAATTTAATTGTATTAGGACTTTGATATCTTTTGTGTATGTGTGTGTGATGAGGGGATGGGGGTTCATTGCTTAGTCTTGATGCGGTTTTTGTTTTCTGAAATTAAATTTTTTTTGGGGACTTTCATATCTCCTTGTGTATGTGTTGGGGGGTTGGGTTTGATTGCTTAGTCATGATGTGGGTTTTGTTTTCTGTAATTGAATTTTATTGGGACTTTGATATTTTTGTATGTGTTTTGTTTTGGTTTGATTGCTTAGTTTTGATGTGGGTTTTGTTTTATGTAATGGAACTTTTTGGGGCTTAGGATTTGGGAGTCCAATAAGCTGAGTTGAGTGGAGCTTAGACTTATTTCCACTGTATTCATTTAACCAGTTGAATGAATCGAATTAAATTCTAAAAGAACCTTACCTATATTAAAGCCTAGCTCATTTAATTAAGCAAGTCTTAAAATAATGGTCGTGTTTAGTGGAGTAGTTAATTATTGCGCCAAACTGGTGAGTTTGGATTCTTTAATGGGTGAATTTGGAAATCATATGTAAGCTTGATTTGTTTAGCTACTTAAGTAAGTTCAACCAAGTTTATGGTGAACCTATGCTTAAGAGCAGGATTTTTAATAAATAAGACTAAAGTCATATTCATGTTCAGCTTGTTTAACTACTTAAATGAGGCAAATCGAGGGCAAAACAGGCTGAATCATGAGTTGTTCATGAATAGTAGAAAATCTTATGATATTTTAAAACAAGCTGAGTCACAAGGTCTAAATGGTTTGTGTTTAAGGGAAATTTCTTTGTTGTTACTCCCTATGCCTTGAATTCATCTTGAAACACTACTTAGTAAGATGACAATTGGAAATTAGGAAGTCCTACTAAATTTAGATATATAAACAAGTTTCAAGCTCATAATTAGTTGTTGATTTTGGCAGTTCTCTTTTGCCATTTGACTTATGGAGACAAGTATCAAATAAAGTTATTGTAATTTCTAATAATGTGCTTTAATCTGTTGCTCCTTTGTCACATTACTTTGGCTTGCTTTTATACTTAGCATGGCAAACAGTTTTTCTATTTTAATGGTAAAATTTAGGTATGCGGCTACCTGCATCTTTGAATCCTGTTGATGTCACTTGACACTATTTGTATTCTAATGTACTTTTGTTTTAAATCCTTTTCAGGTCTTGAGGATGCTAGCATTATATTTGGATCTGTGGAAGGCAATTTTGCAGCTTAAATGATTTTCTGTCATATCAATGCCAATTCCCAAGTACAAAAAGCATCAATTTAAATTCTCACTCACTTGTTTAGAGGCTAATACTATTAATCACTCATGGGTGGAAATTATTGTCAATCACATTTGTGAAGTTAGATTTGCTTGGCTCTTTTGACATAGTAATTGTCAGTATCTTGTTGAGTGAGCTGCTTGGCAAGTTGGGATACAAAATTCACATTTTCCCCGTCCTGATTCTGTTATTAAGCCCTACCGATCCTTTATTTAGATAATAATTTGTTATATTGAATGACATTTGTAACTTTTTCCCCTTCGCTTGCATTTTTTATGGATTTTAGAGAATCCCGTTTTGAGTGTTAATGTTGTAAATGGGCTTGGCTCGATAAGAAATCTGTTTAGGTTTGCTTGTTTTCCAAATGATATTCATCTTGAGCAATTTCAAGAGAAAAAATTGGCATCAATATTGAAATAATTGAATAAGCCTGAACACAGCAACCTTCAACGCATTTCTCATTCAATTTACTAAATCTCTGGGAATCTTACCTTGGTAATAAACCCTACTTAAAAATAGCCTCTTTCACTTTCTGTTTTAAATAATTTGGGTGGGTGATCTTATATTTGTTGTGCATTGCATGACTTATATGTGGGTGCCTATTGGTATCTTTGTCATCATTTTTTAATAATCAACCAAACTGTGGGTTATCCTTGGGAATAAGGGAAAGCTTTAGGTATAGTAATAATCAAAGGCAGTGCAATGTTAGCATTCACAACATCTTACATAGTATTGTGAAATGTCAATTCCAAGAGATTCTGCTTCTTGGTAAGGCTTGACTAACAGCTCAGAATCATGAGTACAGTGACTGTGAGCATGCTTGCATCTTGAATCTGTGGAATAGAGTGAATCGTATTACTTGTTGGCTCATATGCTTGAATATTTTTGTTAAAAGTCATAACGTATACAATATAAATCTAAGGAATTCTCGACCTTTATACTGTTTCTTTATTAGGTACTTGGCTAAATTTTGCTTTTATTTGGAAATAGAACTGATTGAAATCTATTGATATGTTGTTGTAATCCTCTTTCCTTAATAAAAACTGTTCTTTTTGTTGTACAGCTAGCAGTCGGTCAACACTCAACCTTGAGAGGCGTCACGATCATGACAATGACCCTCTTGCCATTATTGCAGCAGATGCTGTTGCTGCTAATGCGGTTCCACCTTGGAATTGGAGAGAGACCACAGGAACTGGTAATTTCATAAGTAAAATGTGAAATTTAAGGATTAAAACAAGTTCAGTCGAGTCTCGCTCTAGAATAACTGTCTTAGCCACTAGCTTCTCTATTAGTTTCTCTTGTATATGTCCATTTCAAAACATAAATGCTTGTGCTGTATGTTTCTTTTTTTTTTTTTTTTTTGCATGAGAAAATCTTAGTGCTAGGGTCAATTTGAATGATAAAATCAAGTTGAACCATATTTATTTGATGAATATGTGCATGACTAGAGTAATTGTTTTGCATCTCTTGAATACTGAAGTGTGTCATAGTAGATGTTGTCAAGAGTGTCACGTTTTACCAAATGATCTTCCTGTATAAATGTCCTATCAACTTCTTACCATATGGTGGTCTGCAACCTGAAATTATTTTATTCCTTTTTTCTTTCATGGTGTTTTCTTTTTGCGGCAAATGCTTATTTTGTACATAGGATACTTATCAATATAAGTTTATTGAACTTATCAAATTTTTGAGATATTTCCTATGTATTCACCTACTTATTCCGTAGGTGGAGAGAGCCACTCTTCATATGGTGGGAGGTTGGTATGAGTTAAGTGTGGAGAATACACAAGAAGGATTGGTATAGATGGTACTGCGGATGCCGCTATCAAGGAGGCTATCATGGCTGCAATTTGATTTGCTCAAGACATTGGGAATTGTTTTTTATGTATTTTAATATAAACTCATATTGTAATCACTATTTTTTGGATTAATGTTAATAACAACTTTAATTTTGTCACCAATTATCATTTGTTGGTCACCAATTACCATCACTACATATTGATTTGCTCACAGGAAAAATTCGTCACTAAAATTGTCACAATTGAGTTGTTTTACATATTTTTAGTGACAACTTTTTTCATCATCGAATCACATCACTAATAGCTACTAATTTAGTCACCAAATGTCATCTCTAAATAAGTATTTTTAGTGACAATTTTTTTCATCACCAAATCACATCACTAAAGTTTATCATGTGACAGCCAATTTTTAAGGACTACTAATTTAGTCACTAAATGTCGTCACTAAATGCGTTGACCAAGCTACTTTTAGTGACCACTTGGATTTTTTAATGACTAATTTGGTGATGACTTTTTTGAATACTAATTTGGTGATGAAAAACCTTTCGATCACTAAACTTGACATTTTAATGATGACTTTTTGCACTCCGTCATTAAAGACCTTTAGTGATGGAGATTCGGAGACTACTCAGTGACGACATTTTTTTGGTCACTAAAGTGCTTTAGTGATGACATTTGGACATTTAGTAACCAAATTGTCTCTGTCACTAAACGCCCTATTTTTGTAGTGATTATGTCCAAATTTCACCTAAATTTGCATCTAAAATGGCACACGCATCAATATGTTCATTGCCTAGAAACTCATGATTCACATGCAATGAGTTAGTAATATAATTTTCAACAGGATCACTAGAGTAAAAGACATTAAAATCATGCACAGCAATCCTCTCAATGCAGTGACCTTTAAAGACATTTTGTTTATCAAAATGTTTCATATGATGGATAACATCAAACCTAATTTTTTTATCATTGATTCTCAACATCAATTTTCCAACATGAATATCAATCAAAATACGGGCAGTGACAAAAAAATGTCAACCTAGAATCAAAGAAGTACACTCATCATCATCCATATCCAAGACGACAAAATCAACAGGGAAAATAAACTTATCAACTTTAACAAATATATGCTTAACTATATCTCTCGGATACTTAACACTCCTGTCAGCCAATTGTAATGAAATGTTAGTTGGTTGACATTCCCTTAATGCTAACTTTAAGAACACATAATATGATATAAGATTGACACTAATAGTCAAACCACATAAAATATTAGAAAATTTAGTATAACAAATAGTGCAATGGATGGAAAAACTCCCTGAATTCTTGAGTTTTGGCGATAGCTTGCTTTGTAAAATTACAGAACACTCATGTGTAAACTTGACCTTTAAAACTTCATCCAACGTCCTCTTATTGGTAATCACGTTCTTTAGGAATTTCCCATAACTTGGCATCTTCTTAATCGCATCTAAAAGAGAAATGTCAATATGCAGTTTCTTAAAAAAATTTTTAAATTTTTTAAATTACTTTTCTGCATTGGCACATAAAAGATGTTTAGGAAAAGGAAAAGAAGGTTTATATTCATTCAAAGGTATAGTACTTCCTTATTTTGAGTTTGGTGCCTTGGACTTTCCATTTGGAAGTTGTTGTTGTTTGATTTCTCCTTTATCCTCTTGTTCGTCCTTTCCATTATTTGATCGAATCGGTTCCTCCTATAGTTTCTTCCCATTACTCAATGTAATTGCCTTGGCTTGCTTTCTAGGGTTTTTCTCAGTATTACTTGGCAATCTACCGGCATACGAGAATGAAAGGCGATAGTCAATTAATCAATTTTATTTTTAAACTTTTCAAACCTTTCATTTGTTGCTATTTTGAAGCGTTCAATTGCAATCTCCCTTGTTACTTTATTCTCCCTTGGTTGTGGTTGCGGATTCCTTGAGTTAAAGTCTGGTGGATTATTTGGTCATGGTGCTTCTTGATTCTATAAAAAATTAGGACAGTTTCTCCACCAATAATTGTAAGTATTGGAGTAAGGGTATGTCTAAGATCTGCCAAATTTAAAAATATAGTTTGCTTGCTGTACCTGCGAACACTCAGAAAACATATGAGTAGAATCACTACACAAATCACAATATAAAATCTGGTTAGTCACAATATTAAATTGATTAGTTTTCATGGTATTAATCAAAGGATCAATTTTTGCATTAAGTATGGTAAAACTATTAAACTCATGCATACCAACTTTTTGTCTAGAGATTTCATGCTCGTTAGACCAATCATACTAATTAGAAGCCATATCATCAAATAACGTACATGATTCATTATAGGACTTACTCATAAATGCACCCCTAGTCACAGTATCAATGATAATTTTAACAAAATTTAAAGGACCATCATAAAAAGTTTTCAAACCAACCAATCAGATATACCATGATGTGGGTATTTTCTAATCAAATTTTTAAAATACTCTCAAGCATCGTATAAAAGTTCACTCTCCAATTACTCAAAACTAGTAATATCATTACATAGTTTAATAGTTTTACCAGATGAAAAATATTTAGCTAAGAATGTTTGAGATACATTCTCTCAATTTATAAAGTAATTAGTAAGAAATTAATTAAATCATACATTTGCCTTTCCCCTAAGAGAAAAATGAAATAATCGTAACCTTATTGTATCAGGGTTTACTCCATTCACTTTCATGGTATCATAGATCTCCAAGAAATTTTTTAGATGGTTGTTGGGGTCTTCAAAAGTCTCTCCTCTAAACTAATCAGCTTGCACCACGTCTATGAGAGTCGGTTTAAGCTCAAAGTTGTTTCCTTCAACGGGAGGCCATGCAATGTTAGTTTGTACGTTTTAAAGTCTAGGTATTGAGAACTCCCCCATAGCCTATTCTCATGATCCATTACTTTCTCACTCTCTTTGATTTTCCTACCTTGTTTATGAATGGTTCTTAGAGTCTATCTTAAAATCAAATTCGGTTAGGTCAACACTCTTCAATCTCAGTATATACCTTATACTGACACAAAAGTAGCACAAAATTAGATCTCAAAGCACTCTAATAAATCTAGATTATCTATAAGAAAGTAAAAATCACGCAAATATAGTAAACGAATGCACAATAAACGCCTAAACAGTCAATCAAAAAGTTAAAAAATCACAAAAAATAAAAGAAAAATAGAAAAAAATAACTATAAAAATGATGAAATTTGGCCAAAATAGGGAGTTGTCTATGGCAAAGCAATTGGTTTTGCTCAACATATCAAAATCCTTTGAAAAGAGTGGTTATTTAACCCTAAATCAAAAATTTTTTCTCGAATAACAAATTTCCTGTCAAATCTCTGAAAACCTAGCCCTAAAATAGCAATTGTATAATCTAAAACCCTAATATGAGAAACAAGTAAATAAGAAATTTCAAAATCCAATCTCAAACAAGATTATTCTGATTAATATACAAAATATCTCTGACAATGGTGTCAAAAACTTGATACATGATTTTGATACCATAAATTCAGGCGAGCATACCTAATCGAATGTTGTATATAGAGATGAGTTCAAGTATCATTCTCACGATGATATTTTATATTATTAAGTATGAATAAATCTAAGTTGGATAAACTAAATCACAATTGCAATTATATTAAAGAACTAGAATCGAAACCCTAAATAACAAGATACCCTAATTTATAAAAACTCTAAAATATCGATTTTATTTATTTTTAATATTTTACATGGTCAAATTCTTTCAAACCCCTAAGTTTATTGGCTAGTGAATAATTGTTGATGATGACAGATTTTTCTTAAATTAAATTCACCCAGTAGTCATATAATGAAATTCTAATTTAACTAAGCAAAATCCAATGGTCATGTAATTTTGATTAAGTTATACTGCATTAAGTTCTGTGAAAAATCTGTATTCTAGGGTTTCCTTTAAATGCCCACACATAAAATTAATCCAAAGATCATACTCATAATCCCTATGGATTTTATTGTTTAAACTATTTTTATGCGATTATATTAGTCATGCATGCATTCAATCTCAAATCATACAAAACACAGGGATAAATATTTTAAAACATTAAGTCAACAATAAAATCTCATTAAACAATAGTCATACTAATAAATATGGAAAAAAACAAACCAAATCATGTAATTAATCAAAAAATAAAATCTATCGAGTTCTAAAAATAAAATAAAAAAAAAATTAGCTAGACATTGAAAAAACAATGAAACTAAAATAAAAAAAAAAATTACAACCCCTTTACACATGATGAAGGAAGCGGAAGGTGGTTACTAGCGTTTGTGTAGTAATGGTCATGGAATGATGAGGAAAGTAGTGGAATGAAGAGAGTCGTGAATGATCACTTCTGTCTGCCCTGGTGCTGTATTTATAAGACTAAAACCCTAAAAGAATTTGAAAACTTAAATTTTTTTGAAACTTGGTATTTGATTTTGATTTGAAAATTTATTGTTATTGTGTGATAAGGATCCCTAACTTTTCCAAAATTTTGAAAACTTTCTCTTCCTAACTCCTGAAATTTTTAGCAACTGAATTCCGAAAATGTCTCACTAATTTGTGTTTAATAGTTTCCTTTTTTAGCATGAATTCCTTTTTAGCACCATAACAATTTCGGCCCAATTTTTGGATATACTCTTGCCAGAGTCAACCTCTAAACTCTTATAAAATTTGTAGGTCTTGAAATTTTCTTTCCAACGCAGCAAGAATCACCTCAATCAGATGTCCAAAATATTAACAGCTATCTATGCAGTTTGAAATTAGAAAGTAAGCCAAATATTTCTTAAATCATTACCCAAGAAATTAAATCAGTATAAAATCATACAATAAACTTTAAAACAGTCCTAAAATTTATAAACAAAGTTTAAAATAATATAATTCAAATACATAAAAAATTATTGCTATCAATTATCTACTACAATATTTGAAAAAATAACTCACAAGATTGGAATGCAGCATCTTAAACATATTAAGCGATGCCATTATAAGGGGTAGCATAATATGAAAATCATATGTATAAGGAAAGATGTATTCTTTTTCTTTCATTAAAGGTTTTTGTCTCACTAGGTTTTCCTTAATAAGGTTTTAATAAGACAAATTTTTTATACAATGAATATCAAATGGGGAGTGTTATAAATTTTGGAGAATTTTGAATGAATGTCCATAAGCAATATATTTTTAACATGTGGTACGATGATTATTGACTTTTGATTTTTTAAGTGACTCTTGACTTTTAAGTTGTTATATTTAATGAATGTGACTATTTATGATGTAATTCTTAATTTGTTACACTTAATGAGAGTGACTTGTCGCGTACTTCATTTAGACAACAAGGAAAAATAATATTATTCTCTCTAAAATCTGTTTTTACATTGTATTCATTTCTATTCCTTTGAACTCTCTGATACTTTTATAAGATTTTCTTTTATTACTTTTAGTTTTATTCCTTCAATATAATCTTCACCTTCCTTTTTGTATATTATTTTTCTGACTCACTCCTCCAATATAAGTTCTGTCGATTTCCTCTCAACATTTCTTTTGATGTCTCTCTTCCTCCGGTTTTCTTTTTATCTCTTAATCTATTAATTTTTTTTTTCTTTTCCCTCCATGTGTACCAATTGCAGTCAAAGAAGTCCCTCACTCCTTTTCTCTCCTTTTTACCCTAAAAAAAGGAAAAGATATGAAAAAAAAATTAAGTGAAGAAAAATATGTCAAAATAAATAAAATAAAATTTTAAAGTACTGTATTTTGGACTGACCTTTCATATTTTATAATTTCGGATTCTAATGACTTTGGATTCCCCAAGACCGTTACTTTGGAATCCTTGATGCCATAAATAAGTTTTGGTGTTCCAAATTCTACTAATTTTATAAATCTCTAAATATCGTAATTTTGGATTCCTTGAGTCCATTATTTAGAGTTGGAAATTTTAGAATTCCTAATTCCAAAGTAATTTCTAGAGTGTTTGACTCTACCTATTTTATGAATCTCTGAGTTTAGTGATTTTGATTTTCTCTAAACCCATTAGTTGAGAATTCGGATTTTGAAATTCCTGATTTTATAAATAAATTTTAGAACGGGTGACTATACAAATTTTATAAATTTTTAATTCAAGTAATTTTGAATTCCCTGAGATCGTTCCCTAGAGTTGTAGATTTGGAAATCTATCATTCCATAAATAAATTCCAAGAAACCAAGCGTTCATTTCCCACATTTTCCAAAGAAGCTAATGCTTGTGTTGAGTCATTAGCAAGCCAAGCCCACTCTTAACCGCGAAGGACCCTTCTCAGATGTTGTCTAAAATCTTAGGGAGACACCTCCTAGGGCTGCCTTCCTTTTGGAAAATCTAAAAAGTTTGCGGCCTTTCCCGTGTGTGTTCTTTTCTTTTTTTTTATTTAAATATTAATATTTAAAAATCTAACTAATGTAATTTAAATAATTATAAAATCAATCCAAAATCCAGGGATCAGCTTCCCGGTGTCTGCTTTTTGGCTTTGATGTGTTTTCTTAGACCTCTCTCTTTTTCGTTTTTTTTTTTTTTTTTTTTTTTTTTTTTTTTGTGTTTTCCTTTTTAGTCTTTCTAGTTTGTCTTTTTTTTCTTTGCTCTCTTGTGGGCCCCCAATTACATCATAAAACAGACGAGGAATGGCGCCATATTTGGAAATTCAATTGAAGGCCATGACTATGTTGATTCTTTCCGGTGCAGGGGGCAAATGAAAAATATAAGTGAACGTGTGGCAGGTTTTTTTTAGCTTCTTCTTGAAGTCCTATTAAATAATATTTTATAAAAATTCTTAAAAAAAAAAAGGGGGCTTTTTCTAATTAAAAAATTTTCAAAAAGAAATTTTTAAGAAAAAGGTTTTAGAAGGAGATTTTACTTCTCCTTTTTTTTCTAATTTCTGATATTTTTATTTTTCATTTCATTTATATCCTTACATAATTATTTTTATTTCATTAATATTCTCACTTATATGATACAAATTTTCAAATATATTTTTTAATTTTTAACTTTTAACTATGCTTCAAAAATAAAAAGGTTAAAAAAAATTAACCGTTAAATTTTAATTTTATTTTAAAAATAAAAAACCCAAATAATTGGACATAACCCAATACTCATTTCGAATGGTCAGTACTTGAAAGACCCACACATGAGATCCACAAAAGACATCTACCGACCGATGGGCGAACACAATCCAATATTATCAAACGACTACACTCTATAGCTATTCAACTGATCTACCGAAGGGTCTTAGTCCCCTCATCTCCCGAACGTAAGGCCTTAGTCACCCCACCTATCGAACAAGATTTGTCGAGTGGAATTTATCTCCCCGATCGGATACTCAACCATTGTTCTACCGAACAATCAAGCCCCGAAGGCTCCACATTGGCCAAACGATCGACCGAAAGCCGACGAATTTATTGATCCTAAGGAAAGGTCAAAGAGTCCAATGACTTTGATTCCCTACTTAAAACAGTATCTCCAGGATCTTACGGATAAGAAAAATTCTTATACGATAAAAATCACGATCATTTCGAAATATTGAACTTCCGAAATTTTCTGATCGTTTCCATAAGGACAGTAGGGCTGCAACTCCCCGAAAGTATGCGACTCTATCAGGTATAAAATACCCTCAAAACCCTCCAAGTTAGATATGCTCTCTCAACCTTACACATTGGGCACACTAGTCACAGGGAACCTCCCCTCTCTAAACTCTCAGTCTGTTTCTTTACATTTGAAAATTGTTCTTTTTGACTTGAGCGTCAGAGGCTCCTCCACTGGAGTAATCTCCAACGGTTTTTGCAGGTTTCATATCCCATCGACGGCAACCATTCGAGTCATCAAGAAACTGATATCTATGGAGTCATAACCTACCTCCAACAGATTGGCGTCTTCCGTGGGAAGCAGACCAGGGCCACCACCTTTGTAAGACCAACAAATTGAGTACCAATCATGCCTCCAAAAAAAAGAATCAGAACAATTTCAAAAGTCCCCCACTGTAGACGGGCACACCACGACAGCCTCTGAAGCTACCCTTCCTGTGGCGCCCAATCACTCCATTCGTGATTGTGTGGTCTCCCCTCAACCATCTCATCCAAAACAGGTCCTATAACTTACAATTCAGGAACAGTCGATCATGGCCCCTGCACCAGATCGAGTTAGCCATCCCCAAATGGAGAGGTTGGAATCAAAAATCCAAAATATGAGCAAACAACTGAAGGGCCTTAATCGAGCCCTTAAACTCGAAGGCCAGTCTTCCGCTGAGGGGTCTAGGTATCCCCGGCGACGACCGTCACTCCCACGCCACGATTGTCTGAAACTTCCTGACGAGACCCTGACGCCCTTTGAAAATAGGTCGAACAACTTATTGTCGATAAACTCAAGCGGGTCAATGCTCAGGGAAACCAAACTCCCCTCTATTCTCATGTCTCACCTTTCGATCCAAATGTCTCTTCGGAGCCTATGCCTCGTAATATACTTCTGCCTCCCATGAAAAGATATGACGGAACAACAAACCCCTGTGATCATGTGACCCATTTTGTAACGGTGATGATTTCAAAGGACATGACCGACACGGCCATGTGCAAACATTTCCCCATTACTCTTACGGGAAATGCGCTAACTTGATTCAACTCACTCCCGCTGTTGGGCATAAAAACCTTCTCTCAACTTTGAGAACAGTTTGAGGCACACTTCGTAATAAGCATAGGGGCCAAGAAAAAGTCTACTTCTCTACTGTTATTACATCAGAGGGAGAACGAGTTCCTGAAGCACTTCTTGGAAAGATTTAAGGCAAAGATGATGAGAGTTCCGTCTCTGAATCACTCCATCACATTGGCTGCATTACTAACTGGACTACGACTTTCGGGCATGAAAGTATCGATCACAAAAAATCCTCCTACCACCATTCAGGAATTCTATGCCCGAGTTGAGAAATATATCACCGCTGAGGATGCCGAGCAGTTTGATCATAGAAGAGACCAATCTGTTCAAAAGGAACACAACCGGTCACCTGGGAGGTCCCCACCAAGGAAGAGCCGAGCAAATCTCCCCCCTTCACGAAAATATAACAACTACACCCCTTTGAATGAGACCTCTAACCGGATCTTATCATTGATCTGAGACAAGCCGTACATTCGGTGGCCCCACAGTTAACCGAGAGTGACCCCAACAAGAACAAAACCAAATACTGCCACTTTCACCGTGATTACGGATACACAACAGATGATTGCAAGAAATTAAAAGACAAACTAGAGTTCCTAGTGCACCATGGTGATAGCGATATTTTTATACACTTGAATTTATTTTATTTTATTTTATTTCAAGTTTTATTTATGACTTTTAGGATTAATTTTAGGTTTTATTTTATAATTTTACACTAATTATTTTTGTAGATTTTATTTTAGGATTATTGGGTTTATTTAAGGATATTGGACTGTACAGACAACTGTTAGTATTTTGGGTATAACTTTCTACTCCGATATTCGATTGACCTGATTCTTATTGGGTTGGAAAAAAAATTTGAAGACCTACAAATCTTATAAAGACATCAGAGGCTGGATCAGATAAGAGGATATCCAAAATTTGAATGAAATTACTACAATGTTGGAAATAAGACCCATGAGTTCTAAAAACCTAATTTCAAGCGAAATATCAAACTATTATGAAGATCCACGAATTTTTAGTCATTTAAAACTCTTAGGACTCAGATTATAAGGAGGAGACATCTTTTACACTAAATGGGGGATATGAGAAACCCTAACAACCACCTCCTTTGGAGAAGGATTCCTTCAGGTGCAAAAGAGATGTTTTCTTTACCTTTCTTGCTTTTCTTTATCATGTCTATTTAGATTTCTTGTTCTTAAGGCTCGATGGATTTTTTTCTTTGATTAATAGCATGGTTTGATTTATTTCTTTCTCTTAAATCTTTATTGATATGTTTTTTCTTTGATGAGATTTTATTGTTAGACTTAATGTTTCATTCTTAAAGGGTCCTACGATTTGATGATTTGTGATTATATACATCAGATCGAGAAAAAATTGCATGAAATCTGACCAATACAATAAAATCTATATAGGGTTATGAAATCGACGGATGATTAACTCTGTGCGTGGGGATCTTAGAGGAAATTCTAGATTATAGATATTTCATAGATATTAATGCAATTCAGTCTAATCAAGATTGCATGATCATTGGATTTTGGTTAGCCGAATTAGGGTTTTATTGCATGGCCATTTGGTGAATCTAATTTAGGAAAATCTGTCATCATTAAGAATGAATCTTTAGTCAATAAACTTTAAGGGATTTGAAAGAATTCGACCTTGTGAAAAAATTAGAGACAGATGAAATTGATGTTCTAGAGTTTTATAAAACTAGGGTTTTTGTTTATCAATATTTCTTTTTTTAATATTTTCGTAGTATTAATATTTTTACTATCTTGATTTGTTCTGTTCAAATTAGAAAGGGTATTTTATATTTGGTAATATATAATATTCTCATGGAATCGACACTTGTTTTGTAGTATGTATAATACTCGACTAGGATATAGTTGCTCGAAATCGTAATATACCTAAATAGTGTAACAAGTTTTTGGCGTCGTTGCCGGGAATATTCATGTATATCAATAAAAATCATTTTATTTGAGATTAGACATTATTTTTTTTATTTCTTGTTTCTTTCTTGTTCTTGGTAAATACGGTATATAGATTTTAGGATTTTTTATATATTTCTTACTCCTTTCATATAGAATTAGATTTTTTAGGGTTTTTTTTTTTTTACTGTCTGAAAATAGATTAAGGAAATTGGTTAAACAACCACTTGTTTTGAAGAATTTCAGCCTGCTGAACAAAACCCGTAGCTTAAGCTACGGGCACTGACCTATTTTCGTCAACTTCTATCATTTTCATAGGTTTTTCCAATTTTTTTATTTTTTTCGTGATTTTTTAAATTTTTCAATTGTTTTCTTGGGTGTCTTTTTACATTATTTTGTTGTGTTTTTATCATTTCTACATTTATATAGGCATTATAGATTTTCTTGAGTGGTTCTTGCAATTGGTTTTGAAATTTGAATTTTGTGCTATTTTTTGTGTCTGTATAGTGTATGCTGCGATCCAAAAGTCTTGATCTAGTTGATTTCGATCCTAAAATTGAAAAGACATTACAAACCATTCATAGACAAGTCAGAAAAGTTAAGGAGGAAGAAGCAATGGCTCATGAAAATAGAGTAATAAGGGAGTATTTGATGCTTAGACTTCAAGAAATTCAAACTAATATTGCGTGACCCACTATGGAGGCAAACAATTTTGAGCTCAAGCCAAGTCTCATCAGAATGGTGCAAGCAGATCAATGCAGTGGTGAAGCATTCGAAGATCCAAATAGCCACTTTAAAAATTTTCTAGAGATTAGAGACACCATCAAGCTAAATGAAGTCAGTGCAGATGCCATAAAGTTAAGGTTATTCCCTTTCTCTCTTAAGGGAAAGGCAAAGGTATGAGTAAACTCCTTCCCTACTAATCATTGTACGAGTTTGGAGATTCTTTCTCAGACATTTTTAGCTAAATATTTTCATTCTGCTAAGATAGCGAAACTACGTAATGACATTACTAGTTTTAGGCAATTTGAGGGTGAATCTTTATATAATGTTTGGGAACGGTATAAGGATTTAATTAGGAGATGTCCATATTATAGTATTTCTGACTAGTTGATTTTGTAAATTTTTTATGGTGACCTTTTAAATTCTGTCAAAATTACAATTAATGTTGCGGTTGGGGGTACATTTATGAGCAAGTCATATAATGAGGTATGGTCATTATTGGATGGTATGGTTTCTAACCAATATGATTGGTATAATGAGAGTGAGATTTCTAGGCAAAGTGTCGGTGTGTATGCGGTTGATAGTTTTAGCATGCTCAATGCGAAAATTGACTCTTTGATTAATTGTATAAAAAATAATAACTTAATATTGTGTCTAACTAGGTCTTATATTATGATTATTGTGGTGATTCTACTCACGTACCTTTTGAGTGTCCACAGGTACAGCAAACAAACTACATTTCTAACTTTGGCAGACCTCAAGATAACCCTTACTCCAACACGTATAACCCTAGATGGAGGAATCATATCAATTTTTCATACAGTCAAGGAGAACCACAGAGAGTGAATCCACTAGATTTTCATTCAAGGAATCTATAACCAAGAGAGAGTAAGACATCGTGGGAGATAGCAATTGAACGCTTGGCAATAACAACAAATGAAAGGTTTGAGAGGCTTAAAAATAAGATTGATCAATTGACTAACGCCTTTCATCCTTATGTGCTAGATAGATTGTCAAGTGACATTGAGAAGAACCCCAGAGAGCAGGTTAATGCAATCTCATTGATGATAGGGAAAGAATTACAAAAGGTACTAGATCTATCTAAGGATGAAGAGGATAAATAAAAGACAAAGGAAGAGGTCCAAAAGTCTATGAATAAGGAGGCTGAGACACCAGTTTCTAAACAGGAAAGTGTTTTATGTTTTAGAGATTCTAAAACCCTTGTTCCTTTTCCTGGACACATGTTACGTGCAAAAGTACAATTTGAAAAATTTTTAGAAATTTTTAAGAAATTACACATTAATATTCTTCTTTTAGTTATCATCAGACAAGTGCCGAGATATGGGAAATTTCTCAAGGAAGAGATCACTAACAAGAGGAAATTTGAAGAGATTTCAAAGGTCAAGTTTACATATGAAAATGCGATAATTGATAAGAGAATGACAAAAACATGGTATGATACAATAAATGGACATACTGTGAAGATTTATGAGAAGAGAAGTTGTTGAAAAGAAGGTTGCAAGTTCACCGACTTAATCAGGGGAGTCTTTCTATTCTATTCGCCTGATTTTAAATTGATTTGCATTGCGAACAATGTTTGGATTAAGTGTGAGGGGATGCATTGCATTTTCATTTTTAGGTGTTTTATTTATTTCATTCTGATTTATAAGATATTATTTTTTTAGGAATTAGAATATTTTTATTTAGAAATCTTGATTTTTGCTAAATTTCTTAAACTTTACAAAAAAAAAATTTATGCCAACTAAATTTTCTCGAATTTTTTAGTCATTGTATGTTACTTGTCTTGAATTGGATTACATGACAGACGATTAGTATTAGCAGTTATTTGGTACATGAATAGCTATTTATCTTTTTATGATTGATTTGAAGGATTGATATGCAAGATTTAATACCGAATTTATCTTAAGTGAGGATTTGATCCTTAAATAGCAATTTTTTGCTTTCACCATTTTTCTTACCAAGCATATATCACACATGATTTGATTATTCTAGAACTTGCTTTGCTATGCATTTTGAGACCACATTCATGATTTTCATATACCAAAATGATTAATACATTTAAGATTACACACTTTTAGCTTTTGAAAAATATCATCCTAATTATTTTTTGCCCCTTAGTTAACCTATTTGAATCTAAACATTTTCTTTCATATATTACCCATATAATTTATCCTATTACCTATCTTTTTCTAGCTCCAGAATCTGAACTCGAATTCACTAATATACTTATAGTTGACAGCATGACATTATGTTTTAAGGTATTATTATTTTATTCGAGTTTTATATATATTTTTAATCATTGTCTTGTTGAGTAAGTTATGCAAAAAACCAGTAAAAAAATGAAAAAGGAAAAAAAAAGTGCTGGTTGAAAAAAAAAAGAAAAAAAAAAGATCAAAAAATTGAAAAAGAGAAGAAAAAAAAATAGAAAAAAAAAATTTCATTCTTTATATCGTTCATTCTTATAGTGAAGTCATTGTTCTTTATTTTGAATAAGTGATATATCACATTACATATTCGTAGTTAGAGTTAGTATTTTTTGTCTTGATGTAACAATGTCATATCTTGATATTTAGGTATACTTAGTAAATCATTTTAACCCTATATTTTACCAATTATCTTATCCCTTACCATAACCACATTACAACCAAATAAAAGACCTTTTGATTGGTGTGTGGATTTCATATATAAGTGGTAGAGATTTGATATATGAGCAAACTTACGGTAATATCATCTTATTGTGTTGATTTGAGTGATACACATACCCTTATATAAAATGAGTGTTTTGAGTAGTTGGTTAGTATTTTCTTTCATTCTATTGAGTGAATTGATAGTGAGAGTTGTTGAATATTACATTATTTTTTATTTCAATGAGACTGTAGGAGATGTCATAGTTTTTCTAATGTTAGATACTACAAAGTATTGATTTTCTTGATTGCAATTTCATTTTGAATTTGTTATATACATGGTTAGAGACTTGGGAGGTTGAATTGGTTTTGGAGAAAATTTATTTTTGTTTGAGTACAAGCAAATATTCAAATGTAGGGGTATTTGATAGCGATATTTTATACACTTGAATTTATTTTATTTTATTTTATTTCAGACTTTATTTATGACTTTTAGAATAATTTTTAGGTTTTATTTCATAATTTTACACTGATTATTTTCGTGGATTTTATTTTAGGATTATTGGGTTTATTTAAGAATATTGGACTACACAAACAGCTGTTAATATTTTAGGCATAAATTTCTACTCCGATGTTTGATTGACCTAATTCTTATTGGGTTAGAAAGAAGATTTCAAGACCTGCAAATCTTATGAAGACATCAGAGGTTGGGTCAGATCAGAAGATATCCGAAATTTGAGTCAAAATTACTACAGTACTGAAAATTAAGGCCCATGAGTTCTAAAAGTCTAAGTTCAAGTAAAATATCAAACTGTTATAAAAATCCATGAATTTTTAGTCATTTAGGACTTTTAGAATTTAGATTATAAGAATGAGACATCCTTTACACTAAAAGGAGAGAGGAAAAACCCTAACAACCACCTCCTTTGGAGAAGGATTCCTTCGGATGCAAAGGGGATGTTTTCTTTACCTTTCTTGCTTTTCTTTATCATGTCTATTTAGATTTCTTGTTTTTAGGACTCGATGAATTTTGTTTTTTGATTAATAGCATGGTTTGATTTATTTCTTTCCCTTAAATCTTTATTGGCATGTTTTTTTTATGATATTTTATTGTTAGACTTAATACTTTATTCGTAAAGGACCCTACAATTTGATGATTTGCGATTACATGCATGAGATCGAGAGAAAATTGCATGAAATCTGACCAATACAATAAAATCCATATAGGATTATGAGATCAATGAATGATTAATTTTGTGTGCGGGGATCTTAGGAGAAACCCTAGATTATAGATATTTTATAGATCTTAATACAGTTTGGTCTAATCAAGATTGCATGACCATTGGGTTTTGGTTAATTGAATTAGAGTTTCATTGCATGACCATTGGGTGAATCTAATTTAGAGAAATCCACCATCATCAAGAACAAATTTTTAGTCAATAAACTTTAAGAGATTTGAAAGAATTCTACCATGTGAAAAAATTAGAAACATATGAAATCAATATTCTAGAGTTTTAAAAATTAGGGTTTTTTTATCAATATTTCTGTTTTTAATATTTTCATAATTTTAATATTTTTGATATCTTGATTTGTTTTGTCCAATTTAGATAGGGTATTTTATATTTGGTAATACATAATATTTTTATGGGATCGACACTTGTTATGCACTATGCGCAACACTCAACTAGAATATATTTTCCCGAAATCGTGATATACCTAAATTGCGTAACATATGGGAAGCTGCAAGAGTTCATCGGTAAGGAGGAAAGAAATGCTCCTATCGTTCATCGATACGAATCGCCACGACATGACCGGTCAAAGGACCGGCAAGCTGTTCGACCCCCGATCGACAGAATGGACGGAATAATACTCCAAATCCAGGACGGGTATGTCCTTCGGAAGCTTTCCCATTCCTCTGACAATCCAGATTCTCAGGACCACCATCAAAAAACGAAGCGGGGTGCCTAATCACGCCGATCTTCTATTCCCCGAAGTCACCTCCTTCTGCCCCACAAGAAATTCTAGCGACTGATGCCAATAAACAACCCGGGGGCAAGAGGCCCATCATCAGTTTCACAGACGAAGATCTAGTCAGGGTAGACCTGAGTCATCACAACCCCAACGTAATAACCGTCGGCATCAGGCAACACAAGGTCAAAAGGATATTTATCAATCAGGGAGCAGACTATAATCTTCTATACTGGAATGCCTTCAGGCGAATGGGGTTTACGTCTGCTTGGGCCTAAGTCGCTCTAATGTTATTGAACAAATGTATCATCAAAATGGGATGGAACTTCCGAAATTGGTGAACACGGCCCTAGCATCTAAAGTTTCCTATCGTACATTGGGCCTGAATCGCCTTGATCTTACCGAATGAATGTGTCATCAAAAAGGAATGGAACTCTCCGAACGGGTGGACATGACCCTCTTGCGTAAAGTTTCCTATCGATCGAACGTGTCATAAAAAATAAATGGAACTCCCCGAACGGGTGGACGCGGTCCTCCTATCTAAAGTTTTCTACCTATCAAACGTGTCATCAAAAAGTGATAGAACTCTCCGAACGGGTGGACAAGACCCTCCTATTTAAAGTTTCATATCAATCGAACGTGTCATCAGAAAGGGATGGAACTCCCCGAACGGGTGGACACGACCCTCATATCTAAAGTTTCATATCGATCGAACATGTCATCAAAAAGGGATGGAACTCTCTGAACGGGTGGACACAACTCTATTATCTAAAGTTTTCTATCGATCGAATGTGTATCAAAAAAGAATTGAACTCTACTAACGGGTGGACACGACTCTCCAGTCTAAAGTTTTTTATCGATCGAACATGTTATCAAAAAGGGATGGAATTCCCCGAATGGGTGGACACGACTCTCCTATCTAAAGTTTTATATCGATCGAACGTGTCATCAAAAAGGGATGAAACTCCTCGAATGGGTGGACACGGCCCTCCTATCTTAAGTTTCCTACCGATCGAACATGTCATCGAAAATGGATGGAACTCCCCAAACAGGTGGACACAGCCCTCTTGTCTAAAGTTTCCTATCGATCGAACATATCATCAAAAAAGGATGGAACTCTCCGAATAGGTGGACACGACACTCCTATCTAAAGTTTCCTATCGATCGAATGTGTCATCAAAAAGGGATAGAACTCCCTGAACAGGCAGACATGGCCCACCTGTCTAAAGTTTCCTACCAAACGAATGTGTCATCAAAAAGGGAAACAAAGCTCCCCGAATGGGTGGACACTGGCGCTCTATCTAAAGTTTCTATTAGTCGAGCAAGCTAGTACACTGGGTCTAAGTCACCCTGATTCTGCCTGGCAAACATGATAAGAATTACAACAACGGATTACGATATAGTATCAATCGATAACAAAGAGCAAGGATTACTCAAAGTAAAAAGCACAGGGGTACAAAGTTTTAAAGAGATGCTAAATAAGATCCAATAGAAATAATGAGACTCCACGAGAAGCAGATCCCCTAGCCATTGGGACTATAGTAGGGGCCTTAGGAACGATAGTCGAACCCTCAACGTTGGACCTCTTCAACTGGGGGTAGAGTATCGCCCAGACCCATTTGGTGAATTATCTTTTCGATGCACCTCAATCTTTCGATCAATATACATTAGGAATCTTTAAAGGCAGCGGTGTCCCTTGCGCGAGACTTCTCGAGGTCAACTATCTTATGTTCCGCCACTAAAAAAGACACTTCACAAATCTGAGCCAGCCTCTCGACCGATTGGAGACACGCCTAGCGCACCTTGGCCTCTATCTCTAGCTTCTTGCATTGCTTGCTTAATTCAACGACGCGTCCCTCCAAATGGTCTACCACTCGTCTCTTTTGCTATTTTTGGAATTCTGTAAGAGCCATGGTTTGAAAAGAAAGATAGAACAAAGAGAAACAAGAAGGAGAAGAAACCGAACTAAATTAAGTTACCAAGAGACTTAAGGGTCCCGCCAACTTATTCCTGAGACATCCTGTGTAAATTGAGTTCGTACTGATGAAAGTCTAACCAGCTGATGATTCGGTCCGCTTCAGACATATCCATGTAGTTGTATTACATGTCCCTGGCGCACACTTCTTCCCGTCAAAAGATCGAACGAGAATGACAGACGGTAAAGCAACCTCATTAGAAACCTTGCGCTTTCCTTCGCGCGAAAGCCAAACCGGAACAACAGATGAGTGCCCCGTCATCTTCTCCATCACAACTATGGAAATATTCGGTCCTACCTTGGCGCCAGATGAGGAAGCATCTCCAATCCTCCTGGTTCGCCCTCACCGATGCTCCCACTCCTCGTCGATTCACTTCTTTCCGAGGCGATGGTTTCCAACGATATAACCATTGTTAGATTCGAACGCTCAAGCAGAACAACTAGTTTGCACCCTGATGAAGACAAAGGCGACAAAGTCTTCCTCCTCTTCGACAAGGGAAACGAAAACTCTTAAAGGGCCAGAGACGCCCCGATAAACTCCTGAAGAGATCTCTTTGCACCCAACCGAACCTGCCTATCAGTGGTAACTTTTTTCAGTACAGCGTCATAAAAAAAGTCCAAAGAGTTAACCAACTCGATCTTTCCTCTTTCTAATAAGAGGGGCCTGTCGACCTTCCTCTTCTCCCCAACCAGCAAGCCAATTAAAGACAGCATTTGATCATTCAACAGAGAATCAACCGATATACTTCGAGTGGTGGACTTACAATAACCACCGACTAACCGAACAAAACTGCTATACTTAGATATGGCTAAGGTTTTAGTCCTAAAAAAGGCCCCTCATTGGCATCGGGAAGCATAGGAACACGACTCTTATCCAAAATCTCACGTAGAATAACTTCTGCATCCAGCGTTTATCTTGCGATTCATTGTAAAAAAATTTCCAGCGAGACTCCTAATGGATCTACAGTTTATATCAGCCACGAGTAGAACCTTGGGCATTGCATCGTACCAAGGAAAAAATGGCCCATAGAATCTCCAAAATAAAAGCGAATATGAAAAAACCCTAACAAAGAAATTAGGGCAATCATAAAAATGCCAAACACTGGAGATGAGCAATGAATGGTGGATATTCCAATATCTCAGGACCTCTACTAGCGGACCCGTGTATGGGATCCTCAAACCTTACTTCACACATTGCTTGTACATCAGGATTATAGCTCTCGGGGGCACGATTCACCCGATCCTCTTTGCTAGGCAACACCAATTCAAAGTCACTTCCGAACGACATGTTTCTCCAGACTTCTTATAATTCCTCTTCGGTCATCATTCTCCATACAGTATCTATGCCTCGTGACAAAGGAGAACCTTTCTACATTTTCTCAGAGAAACTTTTTCACAAATGATCAAGTGAATGGCAGGAAAATATTATAGAAAATGTGATACCCTAACAAATGTGTATCCTTATAAAGCTTACAGAAGACAAGTCCCGGAAATCGAAGTGACAAAGTCTCATGTCTTTTTCGATGACCATACCTCATGTCGCCTTTCCTAAAGAAAAATGCCATGAGTCGGAAGCAAATGATAGGATATAGCTCAATGCCCATTCGAAGGGTCATCGCTTGAAAGGCCTACACATGAGGCCCACAAAAGACAACTACCGATCGATGGGCAAGCATAGCCAAGTATTATCGAATGACTACATTCTATGGCTATTCAACTGATCTACCGAAGAGCCTTAGTCACCCCATCTCCCGAATGATAAGGTCTTAGTCGTCCTGCCTATCGAACGAGATTTGCTGAGTGTGATTTACCTCCCAGATCGGATACTCCATTGGTCCACTGAACAAGTAAGCCCCGGAGGCTCCACATTGGCCAAACGATCGACCGAAAACTGAGACTTTATTGATCCTAAGGAAAGGTCAAAACATCCAATGACTTTGATTCCCTATTTAAAAATGGTATTTCCAGGATCTTATGGATAAGGAAAATTCTCATACGATAAAGATCACGATCATTTTGAAATATTGAACTCCCGAGATTTCTAGATCGTTTTCATAAAGAAAGTAGGGTTACAACTCCCCGAAAACATACAACTCTATTAGGTATAAGATACCCTCAAAACCCTCCAAATCAGGTACGCTCTCTCGGCCTTACACATTGAGCACACTAGTCATAGGAAATCTCTCCCTCTCTAAACTCTTCGTTTGTTTTTTTACATTCGAAAACTGCACTTTTTGACTTAAGCGTCAAAATCTCCTTCGACGGAGCACGTTCTGACGGTTTTTGCAGATTTTATATCCCATCGATGGCAACCGTTCGAGTTATTAAGAAGTCAGTATCTGTAAAATCACAACTCACCTCTAATACCAAACAATTTCTAACTTTTTTTTAACCTATTATTTTATACTTCTCCTAAAAAAAAAAAAAAAAAAAAAAAAAAAAACCCTCTTCCAAACATGCACGAAGAATAAATCCTTTTACATTATAAAAGAACCTCAATTTATTTTATTTTATTTTATCTATTAATATTTTTTAATTAAAATAACAAATTTTTGATAAAAATTTAAAATTTTATGAATAAAAATTAAATTTTATATAAAATTTAATTACTATAATAGTAACAATTATTAATTGACAATTGTCGTCTAACAAATCCAACTTGGCCCGACCAAGCCCGGGCTAGTAGAGTTTCTGGCCCAGGTTGGGCATGGATCCATTTTTTCTCGGGTTAATACCATGCTGGCCCGAATCGGTATGATTTCCCCTGCTACGAATCAACCCTAAATTGAAACCCCACAATTCAATAGTATAGGAGGTAGAGAGAGAACCTAGAGAGAGAGAGAGAGAGAGAGAGAGAGAGGAGGAGGAGGAGAAAATGGGAGGAGATAGCAAAAGTAACACAAATGGAAGCAAGGCAGAAGTGGGAGGGGGAGGGCGAGGTGGAGGGTTTAGGTCAAGAATGGAATACTACATATATAGTGGAAACAAGAAGCACGTTTTTGCTGGCATAGCCATCATCACTGCTGTCTTTGGCGTCCCTTGGTATTTCATGAATCAAGGTCTGTCTCTCTCTCTCTCTCTACTTCTTTGAATGTCTGTAAATAGCTTGATTGTTGATCCCTGTGTTAGTTATTTTTGAATAGGAGAATTGTACGGATATAACCCCTTTTGGGGGAAAAAATTCGTAAAACAACCTCTCGCATGGAAAAAATTCTGTTTGTGACCCATGACTTTCGCGTAACATTGGCCGAGTTTTAAGAACGCGACCAATTCGCGCTCTCAAAAATCAACCCCCCTCTCTTCTCCTTCTCCTGCTTCTTCTTCTCTCTTTCTCTCTTTCTCTCGACCTGACGTGGAGGGATCGCCATGGGCAGCTAACCAAGGCTCCACCATTGATGCCCCAAAAGCATCTGCAATACGCCGATGCATATCAGCCTTCTTAATATCAGCTCCACCTCCTCCTCTAGCATTCCCAATACTCGTATTGCATTCTGCCAAATTTGCCTGCTTCGCTAACCAATTTAAAACCGTAAACCGTCTTCAAATGCCGCCGACTTATTCTCCGGTGCCAGCCGATACCCAACAGCGAGAACAATCACATCGCACAATTTGGGTTTTGAGAGAAAGAGAGAAGAAGAAGCAGGAGAAGGAGAAGAGGAGGGTTGGGTTTTGAGAGTGCGAATTGGTCGCGTTCTCAAAACTCGGCCAATGTTAGTTGACTTCCCAAAACGCGAAAATCATGGGTCACTATCCGAATTTTTTCGCATGCGAAGGTTGTTTTACGAACTTTTTCCCCCAAAAGGGTTATATCCATACAATTCTCTTTGAATAGTGTTCTTTATCTTCGAGTTTGGTTACGACCTTGCGGATTTGAGCAACAAATGCGTAAAATTTATTGAATTCAACATCATATAATATCAGATTTTTCAATTTTAGCTATGTTTCTCTGTGTTTGTGTGCGTGTGTGTATCCGTAATGAATCATGGGGATTGAAAGTATATAGTCCATTTTGTGGTTGAACTGAAGAGAGCTAGTCAAAGAAGGTTCTTTAGTCATGGAAATGATTAAATGAATGCTTATTAGGAATAGATACGTAGAAAGTTAGGTTTTTAGCTTTTGAGGAGCCTTCAATTATTTGAATGATGGCATACAGGAAAATCAAAGATCAATTTGTTGACCATGCGGTTCCATTAAAAAAGAAGGGATGTGAAGTTACTGTTAAATGCAGTCTGTTATCATTGTTTGGGATGACTAAGTCAAGCATGTAATCGTGAAATTATTATTGATATTGTTTGTTTCATGGCCTGGTATTCAGAAGATTTCCAACACTAATGAGGCTTCTTGAGTGGTTAAGCTTTTATATTGATCTTTTCAACTCGGCAATCTAGTATCTTTATGCATGAAGATAAATTTGGTCATTGTGGTTGGACTCTATTATGGGTTTTGAACCACTTTCTCTATAGGGCCTCTTATTTCTTCCTTCTCAGAGCTAAGGTCATGGAAGAAGGAGAAGAAGGAACCATCAATTGTAGAAGGACTTTGGCAAGAAATAAGCACTTAAATAATACGATTCCAGTGTACCATCCTCTTTCTTCTTTCAAGGAAAAGGTGCAGGAGGAGAAGGAAACAAAGGAGAGATCCAAGTGGGATTTGACTTCCCTTTGTCAGATCTCTTATTTGGACTAGATGAGTAAAGATGAGCCGTAAGTTAAGGCCTTTCTTTTAAAAGCTGCATTTCATCATGACCACAAAAGCTCATGATTATAAGATTTCAAACCTTAGGCGGAAAATGGATTATATTATATCCACATGCAGAAGAAGTGATATTCTTAAAAAATTAAAAAAAATAAATAAATAAAAGGAAGCAGCACCAAGTTATGATGATACAGATCAACCCTTTCTTCCTGTGCCAAAAATCTTGCCATTCCCTGTAGAAGTTTCAACATTCAAACTGCCTTCCAAAAGAAGATTATTGCTTTCTTAGAAAGTAGAAGGGAGTGTTGGTGGTGGCGTAATGGTCGATATTTTTCTTGTACCGGAGTTAGGAGCCCTGCCTTGCCACTATGGGCTTTAGGACTATCTTTTGAAACTTGTAGCATTGGAGAAGAGTGTGTTATCAACAAGGATAAAGTACCATTATCATTGAAGAGCTAAATGACAAACAGTGAGTTCATATCCCGACCTTCAGATTTATTAATTATGAGCCTAGAGCATCAGATATGCATTGACTTTGTTTCTTCTCCTAGTTATGGGATCCTTACTTGTCTTTGTGATGAAAACAAATCTTATCCATCAATATATAGTTATGTGGGCATTGCATTCTCATAAATCCTGCAGATCTAGTGATCAGTTAGCTCCATTCATCTTAATCATAAGAGCTCTTGCTGAACAAGCTATGACACAGTATCAGTGGTTAGTTCTAGGACAATTTCCTTGCTATCTTTCTTCGCATACCTTGCTAGTGGTTGTTAGGAATTGTGGCTATTTGATCAAGTAATTCAAGTTTCGAAGGAATCAACTAGAATTCTGACATGTATATGCAATACTGTGAAAAAGATAATCTTTCTAGCATAAGAATGTCCTTAGAAAGTTTTGACAATTATAGTGTATTTGGAAAATGACCGTATTCATATCATTGTGTTAATTTTCTAGTTATCTTTATTTATTTAGTTAGTTATTTTTTTTAGTGTGCAACAACATTATATGTATAAACCAACAAGAGGTAATGTCATAAAACTTTGGTTTGAATTGGAATTATTAACATGTTCATGGTAATGAATTATCGCATGTAACATACTGTGCATCAATGCTTAAACATAATTGAAGTAGAAAAATATATTTTATCTATAAATGTGTGTGTATGAGAGAGAGAGAGAGAGAGAGAGAGAGAGAGAGAGCCCAAAATACAAATAAAAATAGGACAAGGGAATGCCATTATATCTTTATCCATGTCTTTGGGATATACATACGTACATAGATACTTAGTTTAGTTATATATATATATATAGGTTGTGTTCTCTACAACCTCTGGTTCTGGGCAAGTAAATTCAAATTTGACACCATCTAATCAAAAGAGCAGAAGATGTTGCTTGAATAGGGTGTTCTAACTATGATTATCATTTGCTTTGTTTGCTGCTCTAATGCTTGAAATGTTGTGTTAGCACAAACGTTGTTTGTTTGGTATGATCTTTTTTAGGTGCAGAGAGAACAAGAGAAATAGAGGATAAATGAATGACATAGTCCAGTTAATTATGGAAGCGTTCTTATGTAATTTTTGTTGTGGTTTCATAATAATAAGCCTAGTATGTTCAATATTAGCCAGATATGGAGTTCAGTTAGTTTAGAGGTGTTGGAACTGTTTTTATCAAGGTCATGATACCACTGCAATGTGGCCACTGTCATTGTACAATCTGAGTGTTACCATTTGATAGAAAATGAAATGAGTTTTGTAGAAGAGTGTGATAATGTGCATGCACATAATGGATGTGATAATAAGTTTTTCCTTCATTTCTCATCTAACCCTTTCTCCTTCACTCTACTAAACAACAGCTACAATGCACATACTACCTTTGCTTGTCATAATAGTCCAACTTAAAGGACTATCACTTGAGCTATATTAGATTTGGATCTCACATTTCAGCAGAAAGGACAACCAGTTCTTCGAAATCTCTTAGCAATTCAAATCAGGCGTCCTTTTTTATCTCCTCCATATAGTCATCCAATGTCCAAGATAACCTGCCACCCCGTCAGTCTTCAGTTTGAATTCTGTGCTTTGTAGCCAGCCAATTGACTGGCATTGTTTATTTATTTATTTATTGACTTATCAATTTTCATTCTTTTATCAAACAATTATTAGGCACTCAGTGGTGCTAGGAAGATAAGTAGCGGTCTGTACTTCTAGTTCATTATTTTCACCTTCCTGCACCACAGGGTGAATAGGCTCACGGATTGTCTCGTCTCTTTGGTTACAACTTAAAATCTGACTGAGCATCTTTCTATGGAACTTTTGAGTGTTGGCTTACTAAACTCTTTTATCTATACTTTAATAGAGGAGTTGTCCAGAGCTGACAAGGAGATCCAAAGGGCTGTTCTATAATTTAGGTCATCTTGTGAGCTAAAATATGACTGTCTTTTCTACCGAAGTTTAGATTGTCCTTTGTGCCAATGATAGACAAGAATGGTACCCAAAAGCAGCCCATTGGCAAAATTCTTTGTCTTATTTCCGCATAACTAGTATATCAATGATCCCATTTCATCATTGTGCTGGAGTAGAGTGCATATGTGAATTGCTATAAATGTTGAATGTGGATTTCTGGATTTAGCATAGCCAGTTTTTCTTTTATACTAATTTAAGTTGCGTTTATTTTTATTTAGTAAAGACTAAGTCCTTTTTTGACTTCTAAACTATTGCCAGAAATTATTTTTGGTCCTTCAAAATTCAAAAGCACTCCTTAGATACCTAAGCTATATAAGAGTGACAAACTGCCCACATGGCCATTGCGATGTCATCAAGCACACGTGACCAAATTATTGACATGGAATATCCATTTCATTAATTTATAAATGTGGAATTTCCACATTTATTAAATTTTTTTTTTTAAAAAAAAATCACATTTTAAAAAAATATATATATTTTTCTAATTTTTAGAAATTTTCAAAAATCCATAATGTGTTTTAAAAAATTAATTTCACATGATTAACAAAAAAGGAAGATAAGGAGGGAAAAGAAAGAGAGAGAGAGAGAGAGAGAGAGATCATGTAACATGTGTCACTATTATAATCCCTTAAAACAAGAGGTGTTACCTTCTCCCTTTATAATCCGGAAAAGAACAGGGTTATGCTTGTTCTCTCCTCTTATAACCCCCAAAACACCCTTTTTTCTTAGCTTCCTTTTCTTGGCTAATCAATGGAATTAATGTTTCAAAAAAAAAAAATTATGAATTTTGGAAGAAAATAATTTTTTAAATTATGAATTTTTAAAAATTTTTAATGATGTGGATATTCCACACCTGCATCTTTTTCATTTTTATCGTAGAACAGATAACTATCATGTGAGTTTGTCTAACAATCAAGCCAATGGAAGAGTATTACTTTTGTAATAGTTTATGAGCTTTAAGAGTGCTTTTGAAAATAAGGGGTCAAATTTGCTTTCTGGATATAGTTTAAGGGTGAAAGGGGGACTTAAACATTTAGTAAAATACGTTGATATTATTGAATGACCACGATACGTTCAAATGGTTCCCTATTTAGTTTAAAATATTTAATTTCATAATTATCTGTGAGGTTGGCGGAGCATTTAGTCAAGAAATTGCTAAATCAAGTACATACAAATTGAAATTAGTGACAATTTGGGGCGGGGAAGAGAGTGAGAGGTTCCTAGCATTGGACATCCATTTACTTAAGGTTTTTTTTTTTTTTCTTCCCCTTTCCTTTTTTAGGAAGGAATTTAAGGAGCCAACCCCCCTCACACAAAGGCTACATGTGAACTGATTTGTGAATCCAGATAATTTGCTTTTAGTTGTTCTGCTATGCAATGTTACCCTACACAATAATCTTTTGCTTCTATATTTTAAGCGGATGAAAAATTTTTCTCTTGAAGGAAGAAAACATCAGTCTCATCAAGATTACGTGGAGAAAGCTGATAAAGCGAGGAGCGAGAGACTATCACCGGGTTTGTCATCTTCGAAGTGATACTATAGAGAGCTTTTTGTAGTAGTGTAAGGTTTTTGCAGATACTCCCTTGAACGTATGAAGTTAACAAAGCTTAAGATGCTCTTCTTTAGGGATGTACTGGTTTTACCCATCATGTATAAGATTACTTCTTTCTTGAGTCTTTTAAGATAATAAACATGTTCAAGAAAAACTTTGTCAAGCTCTCTCTTCTCCGGTTCCTCCTTGTGATCACCATATTTTGCATTTGATTTTTGGTCTTGGAGATGCATGGAACAACACAAGTTGTAGTCTTTAAGAGCTGCTACTTCAAAAGATTTCCTTTTTAATATCGCATTCTATGTATGGGCTTCAGATTTGAAAAGACCATAGTTTTGAAATGCTATTGTCTTCTTAATATTTCGGGAGGCGAATGTTTTCCGTGACTTTCTTTGCTAGTACTTGTCCAAAACTAATTTCCAATAGAAAAATAAATAAATAAGTTGCTCCCCACTTTCGCAAAAACTTTGGCACTGTCACTTTTATGTCCTTCCCTTGCTTCTTTTAGCCTCTTTTTTTGTGCATGTCCTTATTGTTGACTGATCTATCAAAGAATTTTATCCAATTGATTGGTCACTCACCACTTGTAAATTTTTTTTTTCTTGTGCTCTAACTTTTGTATGAGTGTCTTTTCGAGTTTTCAACCCATCGAGTCTTTTACTGTATTTTTCAAGATCAATTTTACATGAACTGTTTTTTCAAGCTTTCAATCATGTCAAACTTAATTAGGTAAAGTGTTATATAATCTTTTAGGAAATCTTAGTCCCATTTTTGTCCTAGTAATACCTGATATGCAAAAGTTAGTACAATTTATATTTATATTTATACTTAAAAAAAAAATGTCTTTGGGTGCGGGGAATGGAAAATGGGAGAGAAAAAACCTTGATTGTGGACTTGTGGAAACATTTTGTTTCATTGCTGGTAAGAGATGCGATTAAACATTTTTTTTTAAACCACGGGTGTCCAGTTTGAGCCAAATTGACCCATTAAGATATAAAATTCTTTCGAAATCTATTTTTTTTATACACAATAACATACTGATGTCCAGTCCTTAAGGATCACTCATATCCATTCACCAGATCAACTAGATGTTAGCAAACATTTTGCTTCTTTGGAGGTGAGAGATGCGATTTAATCTCTCAATTTTCTTTCCCTCCATATCCCCTTTCATCTCAAGTGTTCCTCAAAGAGTAAGGCCACCATGCCAAAAAGAAAGGGGAAACCGATCGCTTGTATGCATTTTTTGTGTGGAAGGGAAAAGGAATTGTTGTAACAAATTTTCTCCGACTCACTGAACCTAGAGCAATTTTGGCTCTCCATAACATATATCTGACTTCATGGGCCTCATTTCTCATGAAAATTGGACACTTTTGGAGATGCTTGATAATGGAACTTCCACAAGACGCAACATCTCTTCCATCTGACATTTCCTTAAAAATCTTAGGTCAAATGAGCATCTTTTTGTCATGTATGCTCGAACATCCTACAGGCACATGCCTGTAGACATTTATCCTTTGTTACCCATTCTTATTTAAAAAAACAAAAGCCAAAAGATATAACATGGAGCATTTGCACATTCTCCATAATGTACACTTAAATTGATACAATGGCAAATTAATTACAACCTTTTTCTATGATATAGAATGAATTGCTCTTGAAAAAAAGGAGCACCTTCGCATACCTTCTTTTTTTCCCTTTATAATCTATGTAAAAGTAATCAAGAAAAGGTAATAAATTCCCAGAATTTTCTTTTTTCTTTTTTTGTTTGTCTTGGTATAGATGCAGTCTACAAGGGCATGAGCCTTCTGTATTTGAAAAACCAAACAAATGAACTGAATATGATAAGCCCACACACTCCAGTGATAATGAGGACCCATTTAAATGCACTCTCATTATCAAAAAAAGGAATGGCAAAATTCATACCAAAAATCCCCGCTACAACACCAAACATTGCAACAACAAATGTTGCGGTTGTGAGCAGCAGCTCAAATTGAATCAGCTGGTTCCGGACATTATCCTGTAAAAAGAAAAGGAAAAAATAAAAAATAAAAAAATAAAGGCATCGGTTAGCCTTGTGGCAGTGTCTCTATTAATTTACTGAAATTCGCAGGTGACCCACAGCATGATAAAATTAGCAATTCCCATATCATGGCAATAGACACAAGTACCAAAAGAAAATCAATTAATACAGTTCTTATTTTTGTTCTCTCAGCTGCCAAAAAAAGAAAAAAGGATTCTTTTCTACCAATAAAACAGATGGATTTCGTAGCAAGTGATCAGGAAGAAGCTTTTGAACTGTGTTTTTGTACCCTGTCGGTAACTACATTTTATTTTCTTTTTGGGTTAGTGAGAATAAAAATAAATTTTAGGGGAAAAAAAATCAAGTTCAATCATTCCTTATATGACAAAGCACAGCCATTGAAAACACAAAAACCAAGTTTGACAAATGCAAAACATACCAGTTGTATGTTGATAAAATCTTCAGTGTCATCAATATACTCCTTCAGCTGAAAATAAAAAATTAGAACATGTTAATCTCAAAAAATGGGAAAAAAAATAATAAGGAAGGAAAGAGTAGTGTCCCAGTTACCGATGTCAGCTTATTGAGGGTGCTATCAATTACAACAAAATATGCTTCCAACAACATCTCCAGTTCCTCTATATTCCCTGTGATACTTTCTGTGCTCCTCGAGCTCTCACGTCGACTCCTTGCGATGCTCAAGGTTTTCTCAAGCCTCCGACTATCAGGTGGGGAAGAAACAGGAGAAACAGGAGCAGAAAATGAGACTCCATCATTTGATCTGTACCCTATTACAGACTGATCACCATAGAAGGATGCTTCCATCCTGCTTTTCTTCTCAGTGAGATACATTTCAGCCATATCCCCATCATCATCCATCAGTTGCTCTATCTCATCCCTGACCTAAACGGATCATGTTCAAACTATGTCAGGGTGATGCTTGTATTTGGATATAAATATGGGGCAGAAGATACACAAACCTTCTGAACTCTACGAGTCAATGCAACTAGTCTGCTTTTCAATCGGCGCACACGCTCTAAGTTTAGTGTACTGATCTTTGATGTGAGCTCATCTAGCAGAGGATATGCTTCAATTTCTAGTTCCGCTGCCTGTCAATTGAAGTGATTATCACAATCAACAAGACTTACTAACGTGAACAGTCAAATGCTCATGCCAAGTGACTGAACATTATCCAACGAACTCAGTCACTCCAAAAAGAATAAAATAAAATAAAAGAAGAAAGCCTGTATAATTGTACACGACTGGGAGGTTTCAACCTTTTCTCTTTCCTCAGTTTATTGCACCTTCGCTTAACAGGAAAGCAGTTACTGGGATCATAAATGTAGCTATTCCTATCAGCATCTGGAGAGAGCAGAAATGTGAGAATATTCAAAAATCAGACCATCGATTCCTCTCTTCTTTGGGACAAGATTGTTCATGCCTCCAAGATGCACAAAGATTATAGCTTAGAAGAGTTGGGAAGGAATTGAAAAACAGTTATCCATTAGTTTTTGTATTGCTCTTTTTCCATCTTTAAGAATTTCTCATCTTTGAATTTTTTGTACATTCTTTACTACATCTAGTACAATTTCTTTTTCTAATATATATATAAATATATATATATATATATATATATATTTGGGATCATCAAGTTTTAGTGATTCAGCAAACAGAAAGAGAAGTATCTAGCTCAACTGGGACTGATACTGCATTGATTGTATGTGGAATATTATTCTCCAAGTTGTCTACTACTAACTGAACCAATGAACATGATGTACTTGGTGGGAACAAAGTTAAAGACTACCATCAAAACATAGCCTTGAAGCTCCTTTATCATGCCTCGCAGAGCATATCTGCCTGCATGACCAAAGATTCAACATTTCAGAACCCAGAACAGCTGATCGATTTACAATGTACAGGGGTAGACGCAGCACAATCAACAACTAAGGGCAAACTACGCTAAAGGATCAAACTGGAACAAATGAACTAAATGTCTCTCCTTTCTGTGTCTTCCATCCCCAGAATTACTCGCATTTACTGAGGCTCAATTTCCCACATTTAACAAAAGAGACATAATGCATAATTGACAATTAATGACATCACCTGAGTAAGGTAACTATAAACCAAGAAAACAAGGCCAATTGACTTGAGACCTAACAATCAAGAATTAAAAAATAAAAAATTACATCAACAAGAACAAAAGATCTGGTGGTGTAAGTTCATAGGTTGAATAAGCTAATTCCCCAGTTCCTTGGCAACAAAATTTTTCTTCTAGAAACATACCATTGACAAGTAATACCTGATGGTACATTTTAAAGCCTCATTTTGCATTTAACATGGATAAGCCTCCACTCAACAAAATTTGGATCCGGTGGCTGGTCAAGATCTACTCAAGGACAGCTAAATCAATCATACAGTTATGACAAAGCACACTCAAATATGGGAAAAGAAAGGAAAACATAAGATCACCAGTTTTGTTAAATAGCCATTGTTTGTGCCCAGTCTCTCCTTCCCGTATTGATATCATAATGATTTGACTAACAGAACCGACTAATGTCGAATTTCCCTCCCACTTTAAACCTAAAGCCCTCATATCGACAAAATTATCACAATGTTATACTACAAGTATCAAACACATTTTTCTGAACATTCAAAACATTCTATTTAGCAAGTAAATCCAAGAACCTCAGTAATTTTAATACTTCCTCTCAATTTCAAATAAAGCCTCCAACTGCTTAGAAGCTCAGAACACGAGTGAAATAATTTATCATGTTACAGTACAAGTATCTAACATATTTTCCTGAGAGTAGAAACTATTCTATTTCACAAGCGAAACTAAGGAACTCTGCGATTTTAGCATGTGTGCTTTTAACTAGCACTTTCATGCTGCCCTATATTTATATATATACATAGGTATATGTATATATCTCTCAAAATTTTTAAATTAAATAAACACAATCTTCTTCTAGCCAGTTCCCACTTTATGATTAGTTGGTAATAGCCAATATGGAAAAACAGAGAGATATTTTAAATGGCCAAAGGATGTGCAAATTTGAGAAGAGCCTGAGGACACGGACCAACGACCAACATATGATTTGGTGTGGAAACTATAACTTCCAAGCAGGAAAAAGAATAAGAAGCAAGGGATGGCCAAAAGGCTGGTAATCAAAAGGAAAAGGTAAATGGCATGATGGAAGACACATGAAGTTAGGACAGGGTATAGGTTACCACCCCAAAAAAAAAAAAAAAAGGAATGGGATAAACCTGTAACACACCGGTTGGGATTGAATACACAGAAAAATAATATGTTACCACATCAAACATAGAAGCACAAAATCAGCGCACCCATAGGCAAAATAATAGCAGCAGCAGCAATAATAACAATTACACCAACGACAACAACAACAATAATAGTAACAATAATAATAACAATAACAATGTTGGGTTAATAACAAAAGAAGAAGATAATTCTGGTATAAGTTCTTATTATAAATATAAACGGGCATCCACAATAAAATTTGGTTGACTTGTGTGTAGCTCATGCACCAAAAACAGGATGTACCTGATCAGGTTATGAAAAAGCGCATTAATAATGGATGCATCTTAGATACCATAACATATAGGTATATAAATATACTAAGAAATTTACAACACTTCAACTGACCCAAAATAGCTCAAGTGTAGACTCCATAGCACAATGTAGGAGGCCAGATGAACTATTATGGTATACATCAACTAGTTATGCAAAATTTCAACAATCAAAATATAACAAGTGAGATTCTAATGGGATCTGCAAGGAGGAAGGGATTGTGTGGGGCGAAGTCCAACATAATTTTTGGAGCACATGGTTTTCTACAAAAGATGAACCTCTCAATTTTAATAATTACATACAAGAAGACTAATCATGGATAAAAGAATTATTCTGAGTTGGTTCACCAAAGACTTCTGTCCAATAGGCCCTATTACCACCCTAGGCAATGAAGAATCATCCCCAGACACATCGAATAGGAAGAACATGACTAGAATCAACAACCAATTAACTATCAACCATGGTCATATCCAGTTTTTAACACCTTCCTACCATCAAAAAGCCCTCAAACTAAATAGATATAAGAGATTCAGCTCACCATCATCATAACTAAACTAGCCCTGCTATATTGGCTCAATCCAATCTGAAAATAAGCACCGATAATCAAAACTATACATTCCAACTCTCGTTCCAGAGCTTCAACTTAAATAAGGCAATTTGTTCAAAGATGATTATTCATTAAAGCTGGATAGGGAGAAAAAAATAATAAATAATAAATTAATAATAAAAACTATGATAAACGTTAACACTTCTGAGCACATAGAAAATAGAGCACAAAAACAAAAAATATGGAATACAACTTGGGAATTTGTCACAGGCTAAAAAGGAAAGTGCAATTTGCCTCCAATACCGTGCAATTTGTATAAGTTCATCTTCACGTAGGTAATTTTTCATTCCCTAAACCATTTCTAAACTTGCTTCATGAGAACTAGCAAGCAATCTCTACATTGGACCTAAAGTTTTAAATTAAGGGAATTGTGAGGATCTGCAAATGGCTTGCATTTAGGACCGTATTGGATGCAAAGTGGAAAGAGGAAAGCTATTTGAAACTTCTGAGACCAAAAGAGCAAAACTCTTGGGCTAATCCTTTCGGGGGACAGAGAGGGTTAAGCAATGACACCATGGAATTATAGTTGGTAAGCATTTCACAAAAAAGAGCTTCTGCCACAAGTGCTTTATTAGTCAAAAAAATATTGAAATACTACCAACTCCAAAGTCCTATACACACAGTTTGGTACGAAAATGAAACCTTTTTTTTTTTTTTGCTAAAATACTTTTGGCCTAGTTGACATGCGGTATTAGTAAAATAAGAAATCATAAAGGCCAAGAGAAACTAAGAACATTTAATACTCAAAAGCTCCCAAAATGCTAACTGATCCTTCATGAATTTACAGTCCTCAACCTCCTTATCAGATAGATTAGATCATTTTGTCTAGTTCTCCGTATACAGTAGATAGTTTTATGCAAATCTTCACAGTTAACACTGTAAGGTTAGTTAATGGCCCCTTTATGAATTGAAACCCATATTGATGCTTAAATTTTTCAATCACCTTCTTGTCCATTCCTTATGGTTCTACTTGTGATTTTATTACTTCAAATATTACAAAACTAAGGAGGCTGGCCAATATTACAACTAAACACCAGCCAATCAAGCATATATTTTTTTTTTTTGGTTATATTGAGATTTGATTCTCGGATCATCGGGTTGAGGAGGGAGGTTGAGGGGAGGGAGGTTGTGGCCACTAAGCTGTTACAAGACGATTGATGTTTTATAACACATTTACAATTGATGTTGCTATGAACTAAAAATATATTGAAATGGGACTGAGGATGCAGTGCATCATGCTAAATACACTCATCGCATTCTACTGATCTTTGGATGTTGAACTTTCTTCTTATGGGGAGTGGTGGGTAATGACTGGTAGGTACCATAATGTTTTAGGAGCTCCATTGTACTGTCTTTGTGTACCCATAAGTTTATCGGGTCTTAAATAATAAATTGCATTACAACAGAATCAATCTTTCACAGAGACAGAGAGAGAGAGAGAGAGAGAGAGAGATGAAAGCACCTGCGAGAGAGAGAGAGAGAGAGAGAGAAGAGATGAAAGCACCTGCGAATCAAGGAACGAACAAGCAGCTTCTAGAGCGATTTCGAGAGCCCTAAATTCAAACGGCAAGTAATCAGGCGAGGTGTTTTGAAAGACATTATCGAAGCTCCTACTTCCTCGCCTTCTATTCAACTCCGCGCCTTCCGTTTGCCAAACATCGGTAACCGCGTTGGCGGTCAATCTCCTCTGCAGCTCCATCACGTAATGCAACACCGAACTATCAAGCGAATTCAGCAGCAAAACCTCGTCCGCCGTAATAATACAACGAATCTGCTCTAGGTTTACAACAATCGCCTTCTCTCTCCCAAGAATCGTCGACGGATACACAAACAGCGGATCAAGCAATCGCAAATCGCGAGCAGGAAGATCACAACGGCGCATCATCGTGAACTTATCGAGCTCGATTATCTGGGAATTGCCAGAGGTGTCAACTCGAATCCAAGATCGAAGACCTTGTCCGCGCTTCTTGAGACCGAGCAAATCGACGCCTTGAAATGGCGGTCGACCGGAGGCAGATGGACGATGAGAGCAGTCCCGGAGATTGACGGCGGAAGCAGGTTTGGGCGGGAGAAGACGCTCTTTGAGGTCCGCCATAAGCAGACAGCATGAAACTAGGACTTGGAAAGGCAAACCCTAAGTGAATGATCGGAGAAGATGGTTTCCGTACAGAAGAAGGAGAAGAAAGGGTTCAAATTCGGGAGACATGTACCATTTTGACGAAAAAATAAAAAAAAAAAAAATTCTTATTCACGCTTTAAAAACTCGATAAAGTGCTTTTGGCAGGTTAATATAGTTATAAAATCTTGATTATTGTTTTTATTCCATTTATAAATTAATTGAGTTTTTTGAATTTGGTTAATATCGTCCATGTTCGGGATTGATTAAGTTTTAAAAATTTTATATAAATAATATTAATCAAATTTTTAAAATTTATTTAATAATAATAATAAATAATATTGATCGAATTTTTAAAATTTGATAAATTTAAATTATTTTTAAAATATATTTATTTTATAAGATTTTTTATGAATTTTTTTTATTTGTTAAGTTAAATCTGAATATTTTTCCAATTTCAGTGTAGGCGAATATATATACGAAATATGTATACCAGCTGTGTTGTGTTGTGGGTACCTTTGACAGCTTTTATATGCCAATGCTGGAACCCAAAAAGTTCTACTTCCACTTTTCTAAGTCCAACCTAACAAAAATTGGATCAAATTGGATTGGGTTGGGTTTTGTTATTTGGCCTTTTTTTTAATGGAAAAAAATGTAAATTTTGATGTGCAAAAAGGGCAAAAAACAGTTTGAATTTTTTTGAAATTATTTCTAATCTTGATGGTTTGATCGGCCACATCTGCTTCATTGTCGTGGGTAGACGATTTTTATTAAAATCTAATGAATAAATAAATGCTATATCGGCAATTAAATTGCTAAGATTAGAAATAGTTTTGAAACCCTAAAATTTAAATTTCTTTTCTTCTTAACACCGAAATTACAATTTTCCCCGAAGAAAATTTTCAAATCTTACCAAATAATTATATTTTAAAATAAAGTTTTATGCTAATTCTTCTGATACAACTCTCTCGGATAAAATTCAAAATTCAAATTTTAATATTGTATTTAAAAACCTTTTTCATATATGACTTTCCAACTTTTATATCTATATATCTATTTTTTATAAGAGATACAATCAAATGAGATCGAATTGTGATGGAGATGGGTTATGACTCCACAGATACCGGCTCCTTGTTGACTCGAACAGTAGCCGCCGATGGGTGGATACACCTACAAAAACCGTCGAAGGGTGCTCCGACAGGAAAATTCCGACGCTCAAGTCAGTAAAGAGTGGTTTTCGTTTTAAAAAAAAAACAGATTAAGAATTGTGAGAAGACTGTTCCATGTGTTCTGTGTGCCCAGAGTGTTAGGCCTAAAGAGCGTACCTTGTTTTGAGAGTTTTTGGGATCACTTATACCTCTAAGAGACGTGCCTCGCTGGGGACTCCAACCCTACCTTCCTTCTCGAACTGATTCGGGAATCTCAGAGATAAATATTATGAGTTGATTATGATCCTCATTTATCGAAAGAGTTACCATTTTCGGAAGGGGTGCTTTCCTTACTTGAAAGATTCGGAATTTGCCGTTATGAAGTGAGAGACTGAAAATAAAGAAAACTCTGACTTTCCTTAGAATCGCTCAATCGATTGAGAGATCTTCATGATTTGATCGTTTGAAGAGTCGATGCTAGCTTACCCGATCGGGGCGATTACTTTTTGGCTAGTTATCATTCAACTGCCTAGGCAACTAAGACCCTATCGTTCGGTAGACCCAGGCGACTGAGTTCATTTGAAGCTACATCGCCCCAAGGAAAACAGAGCCCCTAAAATCTCCAGGTCAAAACGAATACGGAAAAACCCTAACAAGGAAATTAGGGCAATCATAAATCACCAAGTACTTGGAATGAGCAGCGAAGGGTGAATGTTTCAATACCTCAAGATCTCCGTCAGTGGACTCGTATATGGAATCTTCAAACCATATTTCATGCACTGTTTATACATTGGGACACAACCCTTAGGGGGCAAGACTCGCTCTATCCCCTTCGCCAGGCAATACAAATTCGAAATCGCTTCTGAGCGACATTTCCTTCTGGACTTCTATCATATCCTCTTCGGTCATAATGCTATGTATGTTGTCTATGCTACGTAATAAGGAGATGTCTGTCGACATTTTTTGCTGAAAGAGAGTTTGAAGAAAAATAGAAAAGTGGCATTTTCTAAGGAACAAAGACTCTTACAAGGCGTATAGAAGACAGTTCATGGAAATCGAAGCGGCAAATGTCAAATTAAAAAGGGACATTCCTTTTTCGAGGATTATCACTCATGACGTTTCTTCTCCCAAGAAGACCATGAGTCGGGGGCAAATGATGGGACTTGACCCAAAAGCCCAAACCAAAAGAGTCAACTTTCAAGGAGCCCACAAAGGGCACCTACGGACCGATATCTAACGACCGTCATGACAATCTACCGAAGGGCCATAACCGCCCACTCACGGTTGGTATAAACTTCAGACTCGCCGGGAGTCTCGTTGGAAATTTTTCTATAGTGAGTCTGAGGATAAGCATTGGATGCAAAAGTTTTTTTTCATCAGATTTTTGAACAGGGATCTCCTTCCTGCATTTCTGGATGCTAACCAGGTGCCCTTTTTGAACGAGAAAGTTCCATCTCTTCTTCGCTACTCCCCTTTTTTACGTGCTGTGGCCCGTTATTGTGAGGCCAGTTATAGAAGTTTATGGTGGATAGCTTGATGAGAGACGACATGTTGATACTATCCGGTCTTCTCATAGATGAGTAAAGCCAAATCACCAAACCCCTTTTATTGGAACAACAGGGAAACGACTTGGTCAACACTGTGCTGGACATTGATGCCTATCTTCTTGATGAAATATCTACTGAGGGGGAAATGCGGTCTTATGCAAAGAGAAAGGCGGTTAATGCTTCCCCTAAGTTCCGGCGAAAAAAGTCTCAGACTAGGGCGCCCAGTCCACCCGCTAAAGAAAAAGAACAAGCCGAATTTGGAGAGCATGTGTTATCCTAAGAACATTCTAAAACTGAAGATGGTCATTTAGTCGGCGAAGCCTTTGGTGCGTCGATTGAGGTTGGAGAAGGAGGCGATACCGACGAGGGACTCTGCGAAATGACTGAGAACATTCCGGTTCAAGATCTGCAAAGGTCGAAAGAGTCTCCAGTGACGCAACCTTCCGCTTCCATTCTGGACGAAACTTCAGGACAGTCTCATCGGGGGTCGCAGTGTCTTTTGGTCGATGTACCAGATGACTATCGCGTTCATCCACCTATTTTGATTGGGGAAGGATGGAATTCCGAAGAAGGATTAGTGGCGGTCTACATGGGGAGCCACAATTTCAATCTTGTTGATCCGCAGGAAGGGTTACAATTAGCTAAGTGTTTTCAACTTCCTTCGAGGTCCACCCTTTAAAAGATGCCTCTCGAGTGTGTCGACAAGCTCATCCAATCTCTTTGCCTTACAGTAAGTATTTTCTTTGTGAGAGTTGAAGTTTGATCTTTACTGTCTCGTGATTCTGACCATCGTGTTTTTTTTCCAAACTTCTACCCTGGCTGAGTTTCAAAGGAAGTTGACGGCTAAGCGGGATGAGCAATTTTCCCGTATGAGCAACGAAGTGTTGGCACTAAAGGACGCCTTAGAGAACCAAGAGAAAACCATTGGAGAGGTCAAAGACAGACAGATCAAGCACCTTCGGGAAGACCTTACTTCGGTCCAAGCTCGTTGTAAGGAATTGGAAACAGAGACATGCGTTCGGAAAGCGTGGTTAACAGTTGTTGAAACGTTAGCCCATTTACGTGAAGAGTCCCTTCGAAGGGCTGAACAAGAGATAGCTGACCTCAAGGCTTCTACTGCCAAAGATGCTGTCGTCCTATAACTTTCTCAGCGTAAGTTACATGAGCGCCTGAAATGCACCGAAGAGAGATTGGTCGATAAGAAGCTCTACCCCTGCTTGAACGATCAGTGGATTCGAATTCCGCTCCTGCTGTTTCTTACCCCTTCCGTTCTTTTGTAATTTTGTGGAATGAGGATTTTTTTTACCCCATGATTTATTGAAATGTAATAATCATCAAGGAATTTCTGATATTTTGCTAGCCAAGCGAGGTTGGGAGAATCTCCTCTAATGATGCGCTCGTTCTGGTGTGTTATTGAAAGCTCTTGGAATTAGGGTTGCTTCGGCCTGTTCTTAAGAGATTGACTCAGAAATGTTTCCTCGAAAGGCCCAGGCGACTGAGACCCTCCGACCGATTAGAGACTTTAGGAGGTAGGCCGTATCCGTCCGTTCGGGGAGTTCCATCTCATATTAGCGACACATTCGTTCGGAAGATCTGGACGACTGAGACCTTTTGGTCGATTAGAGACTTAGAAGGTATGACCGTGTCTGCCTGTTCGGAGAGTTCCATCTCATATTAGCGACACATTCGTTCGGAAGATTTAGACATCCATTCGGGAAATTCCATCACATATTAGCGACACATTCGTTCAGAAGATCTGGACGACTGAGGCCCTTCGGTCGATAGAAACTTTAGGAGTTAGGGTCGTGTTTGCCCGTTCGAGGAGTTCCATCACACATTAGCGACATATTCGTTTGGAAGATCTGAGCGACTGAGACCTTTCGATCAATTAGAGACTTTAGGAGATAGGGCCGTGTCCGCCTGTTCGGGGAGTTCATTCTCATATTAGCGACACATTCGTTCGGAAAATCTGGGCGACTGAGACCCTTCGGTCGACTTAGGGCGTTCCGCCCGTTCGGGGAGTGTCCGCCCGTTCGGGGAGTGTTTTCTTTGATAGTAATTTGAAATCCCAAGCCACACACAGTTAATGAGTAGTAGCAAATATCAAAATTTTCATTAAAGGAAGAGTGTCGGGAAGTCTGGGTCATACGCTGGACAAACGCTAACGGAAACATAAGGTTCGTGCCGGCCATCTCCATTGTGGATTTGGAGGATCACCACTCATGGCTTCTCGCGTGGTGATCTGGGATTTGGCCTATGAAGTGGCTCATTCTCCCTTGGTGCGTCACGCCAATTGGGGGAAGGCAGGTTTTTTCTTTCTAAACTGATGAACTTCTGTAGTTTTTCGCTACTCCTTGAGTCTTTTACACTCATCGGTCATGTGACTGTAGTCCCTATGAAAATGACAATATTTAGATTTGTCTTTTTTAGGATCTTCTTCCGCCGGACGAGGGGGCCATCTAACATATAACTTGTTCTTTATTTGATACAAAACCCAGCTTGGGGTTTCGCTCAGTAGAGTGTAGACACTGAACCTTTGCGAAGGTAGAGTTCCTAGTTTGCCTCTTTTCAAGGAACGTCAGCATAGCGACCAGCTGCATTCTTTTCTGCTATGGCGGCCTTTTTGTCGATCGAAGGCCTCTGCTTTTTCGGCAGCAATATATTTTTCTGCTCAGGAGTAAAATTCTTGGATGGATGCTGGAATCTTCTTTGTGATGGAGACCTTCATATTAGAAGAGCGTAGGCCCATTAGGAGCGCGGCCAAAGCGATGTTATGGTCCAGATCAGGGACTTTCAGCATTTCTGTCTTAAACCTCTCCATAAAGTTTCTGAGAGGTTCCTCTTTTCATTGATATAATGATAAGAGGGATGTAGATTTCCGTTTAACCCCTCGACTGATTACAAAGTGGGTCTCAAATTGTTGTCGGAGTTATGCGAAACTCTTAATACTAAGCGGGAGAAGAGAATTGAAACAGGCTAGGGCATTACTCTTAAGAGTGGTAGGGAAGTATTTGCACATCGTGGCATCGAGAGGTCTCTAGAGACCATCACTGTTATGAAATTGGTGGAATAGTCGCGGGGTCATTTGTCCCATCATACCGCTCCATGGGAGGCAAAAGGATATCTCTTGGCATTAGTTCTGACAAGATCTTTGCATCGAATGACGATTCGCCTAGGGAGCGTTGGGGATCTTCCCTGTCCTTTATGCCTGTTCTCTTTAGCTCAGCAGCCACGAGCTGTTCAATCTACCTTTTTAGGTCCTGGGGGTTGTATTGAGAGGTCGTCGATGGTTCTAAGAATTCTCGTCCAAAGGGTTATTTATATTCTGATTCTGCAGCAGATGAGTGATTGTCCAACCCAAGGGCTCGACTGAATCCTTCCAACTGTTTACTCATTCTTTGGATTCCAGACACCAATCTTTCCATTTGGGGTTGGTCTACCTATTCTGGTCTTGATACCATGACTTGTTGTTTCTGATTTGCATGTCGCGGAATTAACTCCGGATGCGATGGTCAGGGAGAAAATACAGGATTGTGAATTGGAGGATTCGTTACTAGAGAACGGTAGGTTCAGCGGGCATAGGGATGTGCCCTCCTACAACAGAGGTGGCTTTAGAAGACGCTATAGTCCTTGGAGGCATGGTTATCGAAATGACCGAAACTTCTATAGTCTGTTTCCCACGAACGGCGCCAATTTGATAGAGATGGGTTATGGCTCCATAGATACCGGCTCCTTATTGACTCGAACAGTAGCCGCCGATGGGTGAATGCACCTGTAAAAACCGTCGGAGGGTGTTCAAGTGGGGAGACTCCGACGCTTAAGTCAATAGAAAGCGGTTTTCGTTTGAAAAAAAAATAGACTGAGAATTGTGAGAAGGTTGTTCCCTGTGTTCTATGTGCCCAAAGCATTAAGTTTAGAGAGCGTACTTTGTTCTTAAAGTTTTTTGGATCACTTATACCTCTGAGAGACGTGTCTCGTTGGAGACTCCAACCCTATCTTCTTTCTCGAACTGATCCGAAAATTTCGGAGATAAATATTATGAGTTGATTACGATCCTCATTTATCGAAAGAGCTACCATTTTCGGAATGGGTGCTTTTCTTACTTGAAAGATTCGAGATTTTCCGTTATGAAGTAGAAGACTGAAGATAAAGAAAACTCTGACTTTCCTTAGAATCGCTCGATCGATTGAGAGACCTTCATGATTTGATCGTTTGAAGAGTCGATGCTGGCTTACTCGATCGAGGCGATTAACTTTTGCCTAGTTATCGTTCGGCTGTCCGAGCAACTGAGACCCTATCGTTCGGTAGACCCGGGTAACTGAGGCCCCTCGGTGTATCATCTAGGCGGCTATGACCCTTCGATAGATTGTCATGACAGTCGTTAGATATCGGTCCGTAGGTACCCTTTGTAGGCTACTTGAGAGTTGACTCTTTTGGTTTAGATTTTGAGTCACGTCCCATCAAATTGAAAAAGAGATGATAGAAATGGAAAAATTTTACCGCTTGAGCTATCTCTCCCTGAACAACCATCTATATATCTATGTCTATATCATACATAAGGGGAAAAGTTTTAACAATGCCAATGAGTTTGGCCTAAAATTACTTTGCTTGTATACATGGCCTTCTCCTCCAAAACAAATCCAAATTTGTAGAAGCTAGTTTGACTATTAATTTGTGATTCTGATATTTTTAAAGTTTGGAATGGTGAGGGTGATAGTAAATGAGAGAGACAGAAACTGTTTTTTAATTTTTTTTTAATACTTTCATTATTTTTAAAATGTTAATGCAATCTTATATATATTGAGAAAAAGGAAGTAATCACAAAAATGACTTCAACAGGACATTTTGACATGATTTAAACTTTACAAATGAAGTTCCGTGCCTATGCTCTAAAAATTGAATAAATGAACATGGCAGATTTTGAAGCTCCATTACATTTTTTGTTTATCTCCTCATTCTTTGTTGTTGATGGAGTGATGAACTAAAAAGTCTGGTAAAGAACTTTATCTACCCTACCTGCTTATTACTATAGTTGAGGGTTTTATTGTTCATGGGTGATTCCTTTTTCTTTTTGTTTATTAGAAATTTTTGAATTCCCTCTCATATAATCTATTAAAATAAATCAGAATTACTGTTAAAAATCGGATATATTCAGTTAAGAAACATATTTAGAGTGCATCTGCTTTTGAAAAAGAGTACATATATAAATGCATCGATAGAAAGAGTCATATTTCCACTTCCATTATGTAGAGTTATGATAAACTTCTCAACATTAATGCTTCCTCACTTTTAAAATATTTTGACATGTTAAATTAATTAATATTTACATAAAAATTATTATATTATTAAATTTATATATTTTTTATATTTAAATAATTATTTTTATTTAATTACAATTTTTATTTTTATATTATTTATCTTATAATTAATAATTACATATTTAACCATTTTAAAACTTTATTATAAAATATAATATTTTATTTTTTTATAAAATAATTAATATTTACATAAAATTCTTTATAGGGTTAATTACACTTTGCCCCCTGTATTTTGGCCGAAATCCACAAACTACCCCTATAGTGGAAAAATATGCATTCTTACCCCTGTGATTTAAAAAAAAAAATGGAGAGTCGACAGAATTTAATGGAATTTGCCAAAATTTTACAAAATATATGTTATAACCCTCATTCATTTTCTCTCTCCTTCCAGATTCACCTTCAACCTTTGTAATACATAAAGAAACCTAGAAAACTCATTCTTTCTACATTCATATTTATGTTTCAAAAAACCCAAAAAAAAACCTACCTGTCTCACTTCCTCTCATCTTCAAAAAAAAAAAAAAAGGAAAATCCATTAAAAAATAAAAAAATAAAACCTATTCATCCAGATCAAACCACAAAAAAAACCCTCACTCTCATTTTCCAAGCTCCGTCTAGACTCTAAAAAAAAGTGATTTTTGCGATGGAATTTAAGAACGAAAAAAATTCATCACCAATATGCGACGAATTTATCGACGAATAACGCTTTCGTTGCTAATTTACAATAAATTTTGTAACAAAAAATATTCATGATCAAATTAGCAATGAATAAAATATTTGTGACAAAATTCGTCATTATTAGCCACGAAAAAAGTCATCACAAATTAACGACAAAAAGGAATTTCGTGGCTTAATTTTACCATAAATCAAATATTCGTTACTAAATTTAGTGATAGATTTCTTTTCGTCGCTAAATCTAGCGATTAAAAATATTTTGTGACAATATTTCTCGCTAATTAGTTATGAAAATATTTTCGTTGAATTTAGTCACGAAATATTTCCATTGCTAAAGTTGTCGTTAATTAACGATGAATAATTTTTCATGGCTAAATTTTGCCACGAATCTATTTTTTGTTGCTAAATTTAGTCATGAAAATAGTTTTATCTCAAAATTGTCGCTAATTAGCCATGGACATATTTATTCGTGGCTAAAATCGTCGTTATTTAGTCGCAAAAAAATATTCGTGATTAAATTTATCGCTAATTAATTAAAAATTCATGATTAATCTCATGGTTAAATTCTTTTTCTGCTCTATTATAAAATATTTTCAATCGTATCTCTTTTTTGAACACTTTTTGAATAACGGAATCGAATTAAAAAAATAATAAACATTATAATTCTCACCAAATTGATAATTTTGGACAATGAATAATCATTACAAAATTAAAGTATTATCTGATGACTTTTATTATGGTTGAACTTTACTAACAGTATTTTATGAATTATAGAGATGTTTTTAATGAAACCATTAGAAAATATTTATATTTTCTTATAGTATAAAATTGTTTATCAGGAGAAATTTATAAACCGTCAGCAAAATTAGTAAAACCATATGTAAAAATCAATATTCAAATTTGACGGTTATCACTTGTAGTGAGTAAATATAGTAGGGTTTAGAAACGGTTTTAAAATAATCTCTATATAACTCTTGTTTATTATCTACTTAATAATACCTTTTACATAAATTCTTTATCTATGTTAACAGATATATTTTACCGTTTGTAAATGATACCACTATTTGAACGATTATCACTTGTCATCAATAGATGTGACAATTTTAGTCACGATTTGGAAATAGTCTCCATTTAGATCTTATTAATTATATCATATTTATAAGTCTATATCTATATTAATATATATATTACATTGTTTGTAAAAAAAAAAAAAATTAATTAGAACAGTTATTAATTGTTATGGTAAATGTGATACTATTACTATATGTTCTAATTTTATAATAAATTGTGATAAGATTTGATAACTAAAATAGTGGTAACTTTAGGTTAATTAGTAGTAATATAGTAGTAATATAACGGTAATTTAAATTGTGGTGAGTTTATAGTAATTAGTAGTAATATAATGGTAGTGGTAAAAACACAAAAAAAAAGAAAAAAGAACAAAAAAGAACAAAAAATACAGAAAAATAAAAATACAAAAGAATTAAAAAAAACCAAGACAAAAAACAAAAAACAAAAAAAACAAATCAACATAGGAGGGGCGATTCTACCGCGCATGTACTTTTTTTTTTGTTTTTTTTCTTTTATTCTTTTTTATTTTGTTTTCTTTATTCTTTTTATTCTTTTTTTATTTTGTTTTTTTTATTCTTTTTTATTTTATTTTTTATTCTTTTGTTTTTTTAATTCTTTTGTTTTTAATGGTAGTGAAAAATTGTGATGAATTTAAAATAATTAATAATAATATAATGATAGTAGTAAAAATACAAAAGAATAAAAAAACACAAAAAATAAAAGAATAAAAACATAAAAAATTTTTTTTAAAAAATCAGCATAGGTGGAATCGCTCTTCCTATATGGAACTTTTTTTTGTTTTGTTTTTTTATTTTTTATTCTTTTTTATTTTGTTTTCTTTATTCTTTTTATTCTTTTTATTCTTTTATTTTTTGCGCCTACTATGTTGAGCTTTTTTTTATTATTATTTTGTTGTTTTTATTATTTTATTTTTTATGGTAGTGGTGAATTTAAGATAATTATTAATAATATAATGGTAGTAGTAAAAATACAAAAAAAATAAAAAAAAAACAAAAGAATAAAACATAAAAGAATTAAAAAAAAAAAAAACCAACCACCGCCGGTGGAACTGTAACTCCTATGTTAAACATTTTTTTTATTTTGTTTTTTATTTTTTATTTTTTTTATTTTGTTTTTTCAGTCTTTTTATTCTTTTTTATTTGTTTTTTATTTTTTTGTTTTTTTATTATTTTATTTTTAATTTTTTTCTTTTGTTTTTTTTTTCCTTTTTTTGTTCTTTTGTTTCTCCCACACAAATGCGTGGCGGACCGCTCCTTTTTGTTTTTTTTTTTTCCTTTTGTTTTTTTTAATTGGAATTAAATTTAGCGACGGATTGTCTGGTTCGTCGCTAAATTTAACCCATATATTTTTAAGATCCATCCAAAATTTTCACTCTCTCATCTAAAATTTTTTCTCTCCCTTCTCTCTCAATTCGTCTCTCCCATTTTCACTAAATTTAAATGGAGGTGAACTTCTCTCTTTCCCCAATGCATAAGTTTTCGAACTGCTGAACTTAACCCCAAGGTTTTCACACTCCCACTACCCATCTGCGATTACAGAGGAACTTCCATCTACACAAAGTTTTGAACTACTGAGCAACTCCAGTCGATTGCTGAGCAATGGCGGCTATGTTGGAGGACGAAGGACTATGTCGGATTTCCAAAGAGAACGAATATTGACATTCAAACTACTATTTCAATTGTGAATCTTATCATCATCTGCAATTGATATTGAAATGTCCAATGACAGATTCCTTCAATTGCTGAAGGATCTAAGGCAAGGACAGAAGGCAGACAGTTTTGAGCAAAATCCAGCCCTCATCAGTTGCCATCAACAACAGATTTTGCATTCAGTTTTCGGCAACAATGGCAGTGAACTATGGCATATCGGAGCTTTGCACAAGGTTTTGAAGTGATCAAACAGTAGATCAGACATCCACATCCGGTGATCCATCTTCTCTAGCAAGTAGATTGGATAGTAGTTTCCGATAACCGCATTGGTGAAACGAACGATTGTCTAGAGTTTCAAATAAAATTAAAAAGAAAAAATAATAAATATAATAAAATAATAAAAGAAATAAAAATATAACATATAAATTGCTAATTTCAAAAATAAAAGAAAAAACAAAGATTGGCTAATTTTAATTTTGTGACAGATTAGTAAATCCATCACTAATTTAGCGACGGATTCCATAATCCGTCGCTAAACTTAGGGACGGACTATAATTTTGTCGCTATATCTAACGACGGATTTCAGAATTCGTCGCTAAATTTAGTTACGAATATGGAATCTGTTGTTAAATTTAATCATGGATTCAAAATCCATCACTAAATTTAGTAATGGATTATGAATATATCGTTACATTTAACTACGAATTTTAAAATCCGTCGCTAAATTTAATCACAAATTCTTTTATCTGTCATTAAATTTAGTGACGAAATTATTGTCTGTCGCTAAATTTAGTGACGAAATTATAGTTCGTCACTAATTTTGCGATAAATTTTTTATTTTTTGTCACTAAATTTTTATGACGTGCTATTAGCGATAGAAACTTTTTTGTGGTTAAATTCGTCGCTAATCAAATTAGCGACAAATTTTTTTAAAATTTCTGTCGAAAAATTCATCGTTAAAATCGTGTTTTTTTGTAGTGAGTTCAAATCCATCATTTGATGAAGAAGATGATCGATCGAACCCATCGTTTGAACAAATCGTTTTTACCCCTTACCCATCATTCAATCGTCTTCGATGAAGGATCGAACTTTGAAATCATTGTTCAAACACTCCTTTTTCATCATTTGAACTCCTTCCAGATTCATCGTTCAAAGGATCGAATGATGAAGAAGACGATTATCTTCAATAGATTCATCATTCCAGATTTATCCTCTATCCTTACCCCTTACTCATCCTTCAACATTTGAACTCTCCTTCTTCATCGTTCGATCTCCTTTTAGATTCATTGCTCAAAGGATCAAACGATGAAGAATATAATCATCTACAATAGATCTGCCTCCATCTTCGATGAAGGATTCAAGGATCATCTTCAATAGATCTCCTCCATGGCAGTCGGAGTGTTTAGAGGAGAGGATAGGAGAGGAGAGAGGAGGAGAGAGAAGAGAAAGATTGTGTTTTTTTTTTTTAATTGAGGGTAATTTTGGAAATAAAAATTAATCTCATGAGTCAACTCCGGCATTTCACACTTGGATCTTAATTTCCCGTTAATTTTAACTATTTCCGTCACTTACTTTTTTTTTTTTTATAAAACCATAAGGACATAACTATGTATTTTTTCACCATAGGAGATGTATATGGATTTCAATCAAACTACAAGTTCTTTATATTTTTTATATTTACTTTTTTATTTTTATTTTCATTTCTTGTATTGTTACGAAATATCAATTTCTTATATTACTTCATATTTATTTTTGTATTCCGTGTTTTCATGCAACCTGCACAACAACCAATTTTTGCTTGAAATTTTAAAATTTCACAAAAGAAAATAAGGACAACACAACACATGGGAATTAATCAAATTTAAGGGTGGATATGAGAAAAGTAGTCACAAACGTCGGCATCTTCACAGCACATCCACTCTTCCAAGAAATGTTCATTCCCAGAAATCCTAACAATCTATACTATTAGAAATTTTTAAAATTCAAATCCCATAAATTCAATGCATTCAAACCATTGAAACAAGAATTAAAGGGAAAAAATATAATCAAAAAAGGATTAAATATAACAAAGAATTGAGAGAATTTGAATTGGGATACATTTGACCAAATTTTAGTATTTTATTCAAATTTCTACATAATTAATCTTGTTTTTCAGTTTTAAATTTTTAATTAAATTTTCATAACGTCCGGTAATAAATTATGGTGACAATTATGAGATTTTAATGACTTTTTGATGGTTGAGAGCTAATATAAATCCCTTTCTAGTGTATTGGGTTTTTAAATTTGAATTTTTAAACTCTATACCATCTATTGAGTGAAATTGAGAAGTTAGAAGGTTTGTACACGTCTCAAGGATCATTTTGGTGCTTTTATATTCATCATAAGTAAAGAACAACAGTATGGTCGGAGGTAACTCTAAATTCTCAATTTTTACTTCCACTTATTTTGACTTAAATTTTTAAATTAAAGCATGTATTAGGTTTATCAATGCATTCTTATATTTAGTATCAGAGCTAATTTTGTCTTTGTCTGTATATTTTCTGATGAATTTTAAAATTTTAAAAAATTAGAATTTTTGAATTTTTAAAATATTTGGTTTAAAATTTTAATGTTTTTAAAAAATTGAATCCAGATTGAAAATTTTAGTATTATTACGTTCAAAATCATATTTTTAAAAATTATTTTGAAGTATTTTTATATTTTTCGATTGTTTTTTGGCATAAAGAACCGTCGGAACCAACCGAGTCGGGACCCTCGAGACATTCTCGGGTGAAGAAGACCCGATACTTTGAGTTTAAATGAGCAGCGCAGAAAACTCGTGGTTGGCTTGAAAAAGTAGGTTTTAAATTGATTAAAAAAAAAAAAAAGAATGTACGGCCCACCACGATGATGAATTAAAAAAAAAAAAAAAAAGGTTTTCTTTAACACATGACATGACACCTTGTTCACGTGGGCCTCGCCCTTTAATTTGTTATTGGACTTTACCTTTTTAAAAAATTATGGTTATGTCCATAACCTTAACTAATTTCACAATTTTTCACAATATTTTAAAAAGTCACAATCCAGTCCCGCAACATTTTAAAGGGCTCAATAAACTCTGAAATATATCATTTTGATCCTTTGGATTTAATAAATATATATTTTCGTCCAAAAACTTTTGGAAAAATTTTCAAAATTTTCCAAAATTTTCAAAATATCCTCTAAACCCAAATTTTAGAAAAATCATACATAAAATTTAATTTTGGGTATAAATTGTATATAAGGAGAGGTACAAAATAAGAAAAATGTATTAAGAAATTTGATTATATTTTTTATATTAAAATTTTATGCAATTTGGCTAAGTAATATTATTATCTTTGTGATCAATATAATTTTTAAAATTAATTAAGGTTTAACCACAATAATCATAATTAACTAGAAAATTATATATAAGATATGATTACATTAGAAAAAGGATAATTTGCCATAAAAATTATTTTTATATAATGAATCTTATCCCATAGAAATTTTTGTTACATGAAAATAATAAAATTAGAAATAAAATATCAAAATAACTATTTTTCAATAGTAGTCTACTTAGTTAAATTCCTTTTTTCTAAATAATACTATAAGTGCGGTTGATCAATGCATGTCTAGACTGGTTTTTCAAAAAGATAGGAATAAATCTAAGGTTGACTGATTTTTAAGCGATCCCATGTGACCCACCACCTATTTAGGAACCTACCTGGTATGCTAGAGAGGTTTTCATATAGGACTAAGTAGAAAAAGATAATATGATTAAAGAAAAATTAACTATTGGTAGTTTATTAATTAATCCACAAGTATTAGGGAATGAGTTATTTTTTGTAAATCTTATCATAAGGTCAAATAAATCTAATTAAATTAGAAATTTAGTCCACAAACAATTTCTATGTCATAAACTTATTTTTATATATTTGTATTAGTAAATATATATTAAATGCTTCATATATAGTTAGTAACTATATTTATTTATTTTGTAGTATTTCAAACCATAAATTTGAAATCCGATTTTTCCGATTTAAATGGAAAGAATTATAAGGAATGGAAATAAATTGTATTTCTCCATTTGGACCATTTGGACATTGACTTTACTATCTGGAAAGACGAGCCACATCCGGTAACCAATACTAGTTCCAAGATTGATAAGATTCTTTATGAACGTTGGGAGCAATCTAATCGTTTAAGTATCGTGTTCATAAAGAGTAAAATCTCGACTAGTATTCGTGACTCGATCGACCAACATACCAATGTTCGTGCTCTTTTTAAGTCTATAGATGAGCAATTTGCGACATCAGAGAAATGATTGGCCAGCACTTTCATTATATAATTCTCCTCTATGAGGCTCACTACTGTTCACAGTATGCGCGAGCACATCATGCGGATGCGGGATATTGTGGCTCAACTAAAGAACCTGGAGGTTAAGATATCCAAGTCCTATCTCGTGCACTTTATTCTAAACTCTCTATCATAACTCTAAGGTCCTTTTAAGATCTTCTACAATATACATAAGGAAAAATAGTCCATTAATGAATTGATGGCCATGTGTGTACAGGAGGAAGGAAGGCTATTGATGGAGATGAAGTTGGGTTCTGAAAGTGCACATGTGGTTATGCAAGGAAAGAAGAAAACAAGTCCAAGCCGAACCAAAAGGGCACAAAACTGAAAATGGACATAAAGAAAGAGTCCAAGTGTTTTTTTTTTTTTTTGGTAAAAAGATGGGAAACATGAAGAAAATTGTGCCAAGTACAAGCGATTGTTTGAGAATAAAGGTACAAAAATCTCATTAGTTTGTTATGAATTTTGCATGACTGGGATTTTTCGTAACACATGGTGGATTGATTCCGATTGTACCATCCACATTACAAATGTGTTATAGGGTTTGCAAAATCTAAAGAAGCCAGTGGATCATGAACAACTCATTTATTCGAGTAATAAAATGAGCTCACGGGTAAAAGGTATTAGCGATTGCGAGCTCATTCTAGTAAGTGGGCATGTTTTAAAATTGAAGAGAGTATTCTATATATTTAAGTTTTCTAGGAGTTAATTTTTATTTTAAAACTGTACAATTCAGTTACTCTTTTCAATTTAGTAATAAAATAATATTATTTTATGGTTCAAATGTTATTAGTTATGGTCCATTATTATATGGATTGTATACTATTACTGTACAATATAATGCTTGGATGAATGTAACGTATACAAGGGTTAAAAAAAGTATCATTGAGGAAAATTCTTTCATATTGTGATACCGGAGATTATCACACATCTCCATAAAGAGAATTAAAAAGTTGGTAAAGGATGGAGTATTTGATATCTTAAACTTTAGTAACTTTGAAACTTGTGTGGATTGTATTAAGAGAAAGCAGACCAATAAGACTCAAAAAGGTGCTAGAAAGAGTTCAAAATTGTTTAAGATCATATATACGGATATTTATACTCCAGGTACAAACTCATATGGTCATAGTTATTTCATCTTCTTTATAGATGACTATTCACGATACATGTATCTCGATATCCTTCGCCATAAGGATGAGTTGTTGAATGCCTTTAAAATTTTAAGTCAGAAGTAGAGAAATAATACGATAAGTAAATAAAAATCGTAAGATCAGATAGAGATGGAGAATACTATAAAAGATATATAGAGGATGGACAAGTGTCAAGTCCATTTGCAAGGTTCTTTCGGGAAAATGAGATCATTACCCAATACACCATACCTGATTCACCTGACCAGAATGAGGTTGCTGAGAGAATGAACAAGATTTTGTTTGATATGATGGTTAGCTCCAAACTGCCAAAATTCTTATGGATTGAAGCTATTAAGACCACAGTGTACATCTTAAATAGGGTTTCAACCAAGACTGTAACCAAAACTCCATTCGAGTTATTTAAGGGTTGGAAACTTAGTTTAAGACACATACGTATTCGAGTTATTTTCGTTTTAAATTCTTGTTTCAATGCCTTGAATGCATTGAATTTATGGAATTTGAATTTTAAAAATTTCTAACATTTTCTCACTTGACCCAACAAACCAACTGAAGTCAAAATCAAGTCTATTTCTTATGAAAATAGAGTATACAAGTCACGATGATAAGTCTCTAAAAGTGAGTATTATCTTTCGTGTACTATAATATATTCTATTTTCTAACCTTATGGTGATATTTGCTTTATGAATAAACTTTACGTTTATTCGAATCCAAACCTGATGAATTTAAGGATGTCAAATGTAAAGATGCATGATAAACCCAATGCATGCTTTAATTCAAAATTTTGAACCAAAATAAGCGGAAGTGAAAATTGAGAATTTAGGGTTATCTCGAGCCATACTCTTATTTTTAACTTTCGATGAATGTAAAAGCACTAAAACAACCTTTAGGATGTGTACAAGTTTTTTAAACTCTCAATTTCACTTAATAGATGGTGTGAAGTTTAAAAATTCAGACTTAGGAACCCAATACACTAGGAGGGATTTATATAGTTTTCAATCATCAAAGAGCCATTAAAATCCCATAATTGTTACCCTAATTCATTGCTTAAAGTGGAAAAACATAACCGAAAAAGGATTAAATGTGACAAAAAATTGAGAGGATTTGAATTGGGATGCATTTGTGCGGATTTTAGTATCTCATTTAAACCTCTACACAATTAATCTTGTTTTTCCATTTTAAATTTTTATTAAATTTTCATAACGTCCAGCAATGAATTATGATGACAATTATAGAGTTTTAATAGTTTTTTTATAGCTGAGAGCCTATATAAACCCCCTCATATTATATTGGATTTCTAAATCCGAATTTCTAAACTCCACACCATCTATTGAGTGAAATTGAGGGGTTAGAAGATTTGTGTATGTCCGAAGGATCATTTTGGTGTTTTTACATTCGTTGGAAATGAAGAACAAGAGTATGGGTAGAGATAACCCTAAATTCTTAATTTTCACTTTCACTTATTTTAGCTCAAATTTTTAAATTAAAACATGTATTAGGTTTGTTAATGCATCCTTACATATACTTCTTGTTTCTCCTCTCAAATGACTCATAACAATCTGCACAGTCACATTTTCATAATTGCAATTAATTATCCACACACACAGAAAAAAATTAATTTTCACTTTTCAATTTTTAACCCGAGGGGGGGGGGGAAGAAACACAAAAATCCATTTTTGGCACCAATTAGTATTACTATTGTTATTTTTGAGAGATGCTGGCTAATCTTCTTAACAAACACATTCAATCATCAGTAAATAAAAATCTTTGATATTAACTTTTCAAAATCATAACTATCGATCTCTTAAAAACAGTTTAAGCGATAAAATCTTCCTAATTTTATTTTTTTTTTCAGTTCGATCTCTTTTTGATTATATTTTTTAGTTAAAAAAAGAAAAATTATAACTATCTGTTGTTGCTTTTAAACTTTGGAGATTTTATTGCTCATAATCTCCATGATATTCACAAAAGATCCTAACATATTTTCTTTTTGGTGGTGGCTGCTTGTGCATAAAAAATGAATTCCTTACACACCTTTTTTCATGAAAGTCATCTACGATGGATCTACAATTCTAGGTTCTGTCCATTTCATTCTCACAATCAAAGAATGCAACAGAATAATCAAAGAATTTGAATGAAATATAATACAATAAAATATGATATTAAATAAAATCGTAAATAAAATTAATAAAGACTACACTTTTCATGATTTGTTCGAGTTTACTATTCCAACGACATCTGTACAACGCTAAACCTGTGATAGATTTTTCTCTTGTACACAAATGTGCAATCTCTCATGCAGAAAACCTTATATTTAGATTTTTTTTTTTTTTTCTAATCCCTAAACTCAAAATTTCATATATTATACGTATGTTCTACATATTTGTTCACTAAAGTGGGCAAATACTAATCTAAAAATAATTTCAGAATTCAAATGTGCTCGCTCAAAACTCTTTATTATTTATAATCAATTGATGTTAAATTTAAAAATAAAAGAATAATCATTATTCTAGAGAGAGAGAAAAAATTAAATAATTAATTATACAAAACAATTATTCAATTAGAGCATAGTAATTTCAAAAGGTTAAAAAAAAAATCTTTTTAAACTTTTCAAAAGCATAAAGACAATTCCAATTTTTTTTTTTTAATTTCAAACTATGAAAAAATTTATTTCAAATTTAAAAAGGGAAAAAATAAATTTGAAATTATGATAAATAATTCTCTAAAATTTCAAACTGGTTATTATAATTTCTTAAAATTATAAATTAGCCCCAAATTACTTTATCTATATTATTCTTCATTTCAAATTATCCTAAAACCAATATATTTGATATATATAATAAATGCAATATGCTGATCCAATAGTTATATTAAAATTATTTTAAATCTAATTATTTTAATACATATATACCCACCTTCCTCTATTCCCGTACTAAGTTAGAGTGTATTTTGTGTACCGAATAAATCCTTTTATTTAATTTCACTAAATGTAAATATCATATTATTTATAAAAATCAATAAATAAATATCTATTACTTTATTTTTTATCTATATGTATTTCTATATACTCCTCTATTTAACATCTCTAATTGAGAATATGCAAAATATATAAAAATAAATATACGATCATATTCTCAATTATTTAATATCTTGATTTTATCATCCAACAATAGAATATATCTAGAATATTCAATTTGTTTTCTACTAACCAATGAAATTTGACAAATTTTAAGAATATTTTATATGATATAAAATCCTACCATTAAAATCAATTTTTGGATATAGCCAATTACGATGACCCAAGAGGATGATTTCTGATACAGCCAATATAGATTCCTTACTGTGTATGTATACTCCAACAAGCTAACACTGTGTACCCAATGTATAAAGCTTGTGTCTCATAGAAGATCTCAATTGTAATGCCTCAAAGTACACAGCATTAACTTCATAGGTTCATTTGCATACATCCAAAATTAAGAACACATACACTATATATATATAATTATAGAGTACCAAATTTTTATACATAATACATTTTAGAAAATTAGTTGAAAGATTTTGTTGATTACTAACCATGTGCACTAACTTAATTAATGCTGGACCTTGTCCGGTTATTAAAGTTAATCATTTCTAACAATTAGAAAATTCACTATTTATTGACTTGAATCTCGATAAAATAACATTTTTATTAATAAGTTATAAACTATTTATTTTATACCAATGATCTATACCTTTTGAATGCACCGTCAACATGGTCACATGTACAAGTCACATACATAGAACCATTGGATCTATACACATAAATAATGTAACAAATAACTTTATCTATTTGATTAAAAGAAATATAAATATGCGTAAATTGAGATGTCGAAAACTCATACTTTTTAGGGTATACATTAAATATTTCAATAAAATCATAAATTTTTCCAACAATCCCAATGTCTTGAACTACGCATCAATTACAACTTTTTTGTTTGGCTTTGTTTCTTCCTTTCTTATTGGGCAAAGCACTCTTCTGCGACAAGTAAAAGTATTTTCTGGTGTTGACACAATGCTCCCACCAACCCATCGTCGAATGCATTCAAAGTTGAGGAGTTATATAAAGGAACGAAATCCCACATTCCATAATTAGGTTTAACATCCCAAATCCCATATTTAATGCTCACTCACACGCTCCAAACATCTTGTCTTTCATCAAAATGAATTTTGGTCGTTGCGAATACCTCAAGATGATTGCCATCAGCTTTCAAAAACAGGGCTATTGCTTTTTTCTTTCTTCCTATTCTCGAATGGTCTCTGTGGCTTCCATCACTCTTCCTAGTTCTCCACTTGTGATCCTTCATTTCTAAATATCAATAGTCCTTTGACTCCTTTGCAAATAGTAACTATTAAAATTGTTAGAATATGGGATGGGTCCGTCTCCACTTGTAATCCTTCATTTCTAAATATCAATAGTCTTTTCACTCCTTTGCAAATAGTAACTATTAAAATTGTTAGAATATGAGATGGGTCCGTCTATGAGGGTAGACCCGTCCCCTAATGCATTCAAATTTGAAAGAAAAGAGGGTTGGGGTGGTTTTTGGTAACCACCTGCCTCAACCCCCATATTTAACCCCCCTCTCTCTTGCAAATAAAAAAATATATATGTCAAAGAAGAAAAAAGGATGGAAGGGGCTCCTCCTACGAGTATGGGTATGAACAAAAAGAAAGGTTGCTTCTTTGTTTAATATTTTCATTTATTGATACATGAATGAACACGAAGAAAAATGGGAAACCATTTCTTTTGAGAGAAATAAACTCAGGGGTTTAAAAGAGACTTGAATGCTGGTGATTATTCTACACCGAAGTGGTATTTGGATTATGAACAATAGGGGATAATCTGATTGTGTGACACCCTCTCGATCTAGGATACCCAATCATTGGAAAGAGATAAGTGAAACTAACCTAATTTAGATCCAGAATTTCCACTTGCGAATTATTTTATTGAAGTGTATGAAAATTATCATTGGTATCAGAGTATGCATGAGTTGTTTTCTATTTCATTTGGGTATTTAAAAAAATTAAATTTGTCATGCATAATCTTAGAGATTCATTATTGACAACTTGAAATTGGCCAAACGAAATGCTCTCAATTTAACACTATATCATGTTTATAATATGAGGATCTAATCTGCAAAATTTCTCATGTAACGGATCAATACATTAAGAGATATAACAAATGTTAGCCGAAACTTAATATACTTGTAATTTTTAGAATACTATATATCATGGCATGAAATTTATACGGTTAGATTTCTCTCGAAAAATGCTTTCCAACCATATAAAGATCGTAAAAAAATGTTAAGAATTGAAAGAGATATGACTATTCGAAATTTGAGTCGAAAAAAAAATGAAAACGAATAGTGCATGAATGCCTATCCCACTCTCTGCAAGGGCACATGAAACCCAAACACCATTCGAAATTTGAGTCAAAAACCAAAAAAATGAAGACCATGAACAGTGCATGAATGCCTATCCGACTCTCAGCAAAGGCGCGTGAAGCCCAAACACCATGCTAGAGATTTTCAATTTAAAATCTAAGACCACTATTAAACTCATAAATATTTAAAATGGGAGAGTAGCCAAAATTTCATGGCTGTCCGTCTCCAGGAAGGCGGCATGTGAGTATGGCTATTTTGTTTTCTTTTTTGCACTACCGTCCCTAGTGACACATGATGGCGCGTGAAGCACTATTTTCTGTTGGAATTTTTATTGAAACAAATATTTTATTTGTTTTGATTTTTCTGTGATTTAAAATTTATTTTTTGGAGATGAAAAATAATTTTTATTGATTATTAAATCAATAAACTTTTAGAAAATTACAAGAAAATATTTTTCAGTCCAGAAAATTCTAGAAAATTTTATATGAGTCTGAAAAATTATTTTGGATTTTTTTATGAATTATAATTTATTTTTTGGAATTGAAAAATTATTATTTATTGATTTATAATCAATAAATTGTTAAAAAATTACAGAAAAATAGTTTTTTAGTCCAGAAAATTCTAAAAAGAATTTTATTGGACTAGAAAATTATTTTTCTTAATTTTGGCTACCTAAGTGTAAATTGTTTACACTCTTTTAATTTTATGCTCTCCTTTTATGTGTGAAAAATTTATTTTTTCAACATAAAATTATTTAAAAATTGAGCATATTATTTGAAATCAATAATTTTAAAATTTATTATAATATTTTGGTTGGCTTAGTGTCCAATCTAATATTGAACATGTTTTCTAGAAAAATGGTAATATTTGAACATAATATTAGAGTTCTCAGAAAGAGAGTTAAACTATTAAGAAACTCAAAGTGTATAATGAGGTTGGGTCAAATTTTGATAGACCCAACTCATACTTCATCGGATCCTTTGGAGATCATAAAAACACAATATTTGGAACTTCTTAGATTAAGTTATTATTTTTGGAAGGATGACGTGTGTGTGTATATATATATATTAAGAAATACTCTGACTCTTTATTAGGATAGCGTGGCTGATGAAATGATTGTCGAGAGAGAGAATGTGATTCTTGACGATGTAAGATCCATATTAATAGAAATATGGAGGGTCAAGAATCTAGAGATCCAAATAAAGAAAATGCATCCCATCGTATAGATAGTACCACCTCATGTGTTATAAAAAGATTTTTTCTCTTAGGAATATACAATCCAATGGGATGGAGAATGTGATTACTTGAATGGAATATTGTGAATTGAAATATTAAATTTGCATATTTTCTTTTGCACACTATAGTTGGTTGTTCGAAACATAATTATATACTAGAAACTTTTAAGTTTTTTTTTTTTTTTATATAAAGTTTCTATTGAGAAAATGATTTGAAATATTTGATATTTTTCATATGATCATGCATGCAAAAAAAAAAACTAGGGTCCCTTGAAAGGAATTTTGGATTAGTAGAATTTAAGTAATTCTCATCCAAAATTAAAATTATTTATATACTTTGTGCATTTGGATAACAATTTTGGATTGATAGAATTTAAGTAATTTTTATCCAAAATTATAATATTTAAATACTCTGTGCATTTAAGTGCGAAGTTTTAGGTTTGAAGAATTTAAATAATTCTTACATAAAATTTATAGAATTTTGTAACTTTAAATTAAATTTATGATAGTGATACATTAGCACTATAGATGATGATTGAGAATATAGTGACCTTTCGATTCTATACCTGATGTTGACCTGTCATGGATGTTAATTTTGAAGTACAAAATTACGTGTATTGTATGAGTATTAGTACATGTGTTCACCCTCTTAGAATACCCAAACCATAGCATCAAAGTTTATTATTAGAGAGTTGAATTGAAATGACAAATTGAATGGTGACGATCGTGAGATATGCCACTATAAAATATGAAATGTGCTAAGAAAATTAGATGCCTTTCAAGGCATCAAACATGTCACGTAGGGGCCTAGTATGGGCAATGTTATCCCGTAAAGGAGAGAATAAGATACTTACCAGGCATGGAACATGATGGATTTCATAGCTTGAGCGACTCTGGTTAGATTTGAGATTGAAGACATAATATCTGAGTGTGAGTAATATGTGACTGCTCAAGAATTTGAGTGTACCTTAGTGAGAAATATAGAGATACTAGTAACTCATCTTAGATAGTTGATCATAAAATTTGATACATGTAAAAGACGAAGTGATCACAGTATCAAACGGCATTTGAGAGTTATGTCTAACATGATTAGAGAGTGGAAGTCAATTGGTCACGTTCTCTCCAATGAACAAAAAGTTCAAACCTTGATCCAAATCCTTCCTACCAAGTGAGAGCGCCTGAAAGTCAGTTTGATCCACAATGATAGTGTGAAAACATTCTCAAATGATGCTCGCCATGTCAAGTTTAGGATGAGCGGTATTGTACTGCAAGATCCGCAGGTGATGCTTTCGTTGTAGAATTTAAGTTCCAAGAGAGCCTTGGGCTCTAAGTATGAGAGGAACTACAACAAAAGTAAGAAAAGGAAAGGAGATTGTAGACGGATTACAAAAGAACGATCCTAAATATAAGAACAGACAAAAAGATATTTATGAGTTTTTCGTCGATTGATTTCTGGTAATAGATCTATGTGGAGAACGATGCAAAAGTGAATGTTAGAAGAGTTGACACTTGTAAATTGGACTTACGAAATGGTCAAACTCTCATTCTACATGTTGTTCTTTACATGCTAGAAATTCAACAGAACATTATTTGTTCTTGTTCTTTTGGAATTTTGACTATTTTTTGAATTTTCAAAAATATAGGGGTGATTTATATTTGAATGATGTGTATATTGGTTCTAGACAGTTTATAAGTGCTTTCATCATTTTGCTAATGTTGATGATGTGACATGATGGATTTGGACACATTAGGGTAAGACAGAATGAATCAATTAGCGAGAGTAGAACCATTGAGTTCATTCACAAAAGTTGATTTATCAATGTGTGAATATTGTCTTGTCAGCAAAATAACAAGAAAACCATTTAGAAAAGCCATACGGGTTAAATTTCCATTGCATTTAATCTATTGAGATATTCTTGATCCAATAAATGTAAAGGCCAGACATAGAATTTCATATTTCATTACATTTATTGATGATTTCACACGTTTGACCATATCTATTTTATTTCCCAGAAGTCTGAAGCATTTGAGTGCTTTAGACATTATATGAATGAGATAAAGAGTCAAACGGATAAATAGCGTGAATATCTGTTGGATCAATTTAAAAATCTGAATAATGAAAGAAACATAATCTGACATTTGACCATTCTTAATACACCTTAGCAGAGTGGTATTATAGTGAGAAGGAATATGACATTGTTGGATATGACAAAATTCATGATGGTACATATTAACTTGTCGATTTTTTTTAGAAGATGCCTTGTTAATTGTGATCTATATATATTTTGAACAAAGTGTCTTCACAGAAAGTATCAACGACATGATATAGACTTTGGAGTGGTAGAGAGTCATGTCTCAGTGACTTCAAACCTTAGGGATTGGTTGTTTGTATATGAGATTTTTTCAATAAATTTGGAAAATTGGGTCCCTGTAGAAATAAGAATATCTTTATTAGATACTACGACTAGTCTAAAAGTTAAGTTTTCATTTGTGAATAAGAAGATAGTATTACGTAGAGATTAGATCACGAATTTTACATTTCTAGAGAATGATTTTCTTAACAGAGGTAACATGAAGGACATATAGTAGTTATTTGAATTAGTTAATTCAAATGATAGCTTTGTATATTATTGATTATTAGAATGATGCTGATTTTAGTGAGAGTGATTTAAATTTTAGTGATCATTCTAAGTTAGAAACTTGGGAAAGAGCTAAGAAAACCGTGCCTATGCATTACTTAGAGATTAAAGGACACGTATTTGTTGTTTTTTTAGAAAATAAAAAAGAATCTCAGAACGTATATAAGACTTTATCTTGTCCCACCAAGAGTGAATGAAAAAGGCAATGGAAGAAAGAATGACAGTCAATGAAGTTCAATCATGTTTGGGAATTGGTTGAACTTTTATTAGGGCATGAGGTTATTGAGAACAATTGGATTCTCAAAACCAATCGTAGGACAGATAGAACTATTGAGAGATAAAAGATTCAACTGGTAGCAAAAGATTACATTCAGTAAAAGAGTGTTGATTATGAGGAAACCTTTTCTCGGTAGTGAGATTTATCTCAATTTGCGTGTAGTTGACAATAGTGGCCAATATGGATTTGGAGTTACATCAGATAGATGTGAAAACTGTTTTCCTCAATGGTGAAATTTATGGCACAACTAGAAGGTTTTTGCCATTGAAGGTCAGGAAAGACAGAGTTAGTAAATTAAGTAGATCAATTTACAGTTTTAAACAGTTTTTGAGATAATGGTATTTAAGATTTCATAGAGATGTGATCTCTTATGATTTCATCATAATAGACGTAAACCATTATTTCTATTTGAAAGTCAAATGACAAATTTGTAATTTTATTCTTATATGTCAAGGTCATATTATTATCTGTGAATGATAAGGAGTATGTACTTTGAAATGATTATTCTTTATTTTTTTAAGATGAAGGATATGAGTGAGGCAGATTGAGAATTGAATCCCAAAAAATCATTCCAGGAGATTACTGAAATTATCTCAAAAGTTTTATATTATAAAAACTCTAGAACAGTTCAGCTTAAAAGACTGCAAATCTGCTGATACTCCTGTAACTATAGGTGATAGTTCAAGAGATGACATATGCCCTAGAACTCCTAATAAATAGATGAAATGTTTGGAACACCGTATTCTAGTACAATTGGGAACTTAAACGACGCTATGAAGTGTACTCGTTCTGATATTTGTCATGTTATGGGGTTTGGTCAGCAGGTATCTATCCAATCTCGGAAAAGTGAATGGGTTGTTGTAAAAGGGATATTGGGATAGTTGAGTGGAACTGCATATTGTTTCCTTTATTATTAAGGAAATGATCTAGGATTGAAAGGATACATGAATGTTGATTGGGGATGATTTAGATGAGGGAAAAATTACCTTTGGTTATGTTTGTTTACTCAATAATAGCACTATTTCATAGAAAAGCAAGAAACAAATTTGTATATCACTTTCTATGATGGAAGCAGAATTTGTGGCCAATGCTTCCGCAGTTCAAGGAAGAGTTTGGTTGAGTAGATGTTGTAATATTTGTGAGTAGTAAGCAACTCAGTGGGAGTTTGACGATTCATTGTGATAATCGATCAGCTATTGCTTACACAAGAGACTCCGAATATGATGGCAAAACCAACATAGACATAAAGATCAATCTTGTTAGAGGCATGATTGAAAAGAGGGAAATGACACTAAAATATATGATTCCGCATTTGGTAGTGGCTAATCCTTTTTTTAGGAAGCCAATACCTAAAGACATGTTTTGAGACATGTTTGAGAACTTGGGTTGCATAGATTGTGACAATATTAGTTACTGTGGTTGTGATTGTAATTATATACAGAAAATATATATGATGTAATGCTCATATTCGATGATATTTGAATTTTGTTTTTGTGTACAAAATTCTTGTATCTAAAATTAAAAGTATGTCGGACAAGTTTTGAAATTAGCTCTCTCACACGAGCAATCACTTCTAATATCTGTGTGACATGTAGAGATGAGGTGTATTAATTTGTGGTAAATTAACACATATATAAGCTGCCTTAGTTAAGTATTAAGATAAGATTACCAGTTAAATATACTACACATATGGTAATCGAAATGGATTTTCCACAATCCATTAAATTTGTTGAATAGTCAGGTGTGGGTTTTCCTTAATATTGTGAGATTTTGGAGGATTTGTAAGAAGGAAAATTTAAATCGAGTGTTGTGTACATTTGAACTAAGACTTGTACAATGCGTTATTTTAGACAAAAAGACATATGCTTCCAAACGGAAAGAAAAATATCGTAAAACGTGTTTCATATCATGTGTGTTTATGTGACCATATGAGCAATGAGATGATACATCCCTTTTCATCTCATTATGTTATCTCATTGTGTGAGATTCAGAGGTTTATATTCAATCTCAATTTATACTCTTAGGATTTTCGTCTATCTCTTGAGATTTTATTTTAGTGTTGTTACTTTATTATATCACCAAGAAACCATGGATGATTTGGTTTGGCGATGCATATCTAGGAAAGCAACTAAGATAAAGTTGAAAGTTAATAGTATGAAAGAAAAATTATCTTTGACCGACATATTACTCTATATTCACAGGTCGACCAATTATGTCTGTGACTTAGTGTTTAGAAAAATAATTGGGAATACATGATTAGATTTGAGTTAAATATGCTCTTATATTGTTTTGAGGGACGAGAGATATGTTGACTGTGTCGAGTAAAAGATGTATGGGGTATAGCAAGATACGATATCCTCATCACCATTTCGACGATGAGTTGCTATATATCCTTATTCGGTGTCTAGTTTTAGAGCTCTTGGTATTCTCGCAGATCACACGATTTTGTTGTCTGTATAAAATTGGTGTTCGATAGTAATGATCATGTCATATACAAGTCTAGCCTTCATGTGCGAGTAGGAGATGTTAGAATATGGGGGCGGGTTCCCCCATGAGGATAGACCCGCCCCTCATGCATTCAAATATTAAATAAAAGAGGGTTGGGGTGGTTTTTGGTAACCACCTCCCTCAACCCCCCTTTAACTCCCCCTCTCTCTCTCTTAAAATAAATAAATATATATATATATATATATGTCAAAGAAAAAAAAAAAGAATGGAAGGGGTTCCTCCTACGGGTGTGGGTATAAACAAAAAGGAAGGGTGCTTCTTTTTTTAATATTTTCATTTATTGATACATGAATGAATATGAAGAAAAATGGGAAACCATTCCTTTTGGGAGAAATAAACTCAGGGGTTTAAAAGAGACTTGAATATTGGTGATCATTCTACACCGAAGTGACATTTGGATTATGAACAATAGGGGTGATTCGATTTTGTGATACCCTCTCGGCTTAGGATACCCAATCATCGAAAAGAGATAAGTGATCCTAACCTAATTTAAATTCGGGATTTTCGCTTGCGATTACTTTATTGGTTTGTACGAAAATTATCAAAAATCACCACCTCTACCCACTTAGCATCCAAAGTCTCCCTTAACTTCTCTAAAGAAGCATATCCTTCAATAGGAAATCTAATTCTAGACATAGTTGAGCTGAATGCTTGAGTTTTAGGCCCAACTGCTGATGAACACGACTATGATTGCTCTCTATTGTACAATAGTGCCCCTGCTAACATCAAAATACTGATCTTGGAGGGTTAAATCTATCGAAACAGCTTTCAGAAACTCTCAAAGCATGGCCAACCATTACCTTTTGACTACCTAAAGTCAATGGATCAGGTGTTACTGGCCAAAATGGACTTTTGAGGCCAATACGAAATTTTTAACCTCATCACTCGTCACTACATCCATTGTGATGTGGACCTATTGCTATGGTTTATCTCTTTTGGGCTACTAGTATCAATGGCTTTGTCTTCCCATTTGGTATGATGAGCCCCACTCCCCTAGATGTGATGACGCAACTCATGGACATGACATATGCCTTCTGCTTACCCTAACATAGATATTCCTAACCTTGATTTTTACTTTGATTGAGATTATTTTGCATATTCTAAACTCATTACGAGAAACAAGAAGGGGATCCCGTTTAAGATGCTAAACATATTATTTTCCTACTTTGCTTGTTTGTAAGTATTTTGTATGCACTAGTTCTTTTGTAGTAATCAAAGAATTTGTGTGCTTAATCCATGCTCTTTACAATACTCACTCTCTAGCTTTTGGACATCTCTATTTATTTACCAATACTGAGCCCTTCTCAAGTTGTAGATTGGCTTTAAGAGGGCAAAACTTAAAAACTATCAAAGGCTCCTTGTGGTTTTCACAACTCAATATATAGTTTTTGTAACTCTAATGATGACCTGTTATTTGAGTGGCACACCCCTATCAAAAGAGGTTAAATATATGTAGAAGTAGACTAAATCATTACTGAACATACAACACCCAAAATAGTAGTTTACATTGAAGGAAAATTATAGAAAAAATTTAAAACTTTATTTTAACTAATTATTTTCAAAAAAATGGGTAGAGTATGCCTTGTAAATTGGCTAAATCCAACTACTTAGGGGTACAACAAACAAGTTAAAACTTGTAACGCTTCAATATCACATAAACAGATGGCTTCATGCTCATCTAATAACAAATCTATATGATATAAAATTTTAACCACAAGTATTCCGACCACTAATCATGTTTGCCATTATTGTGGCCCAACAAGTAAAACATAAAATTTGCAAACACTACTATGCCAAAACTTATCAATTATAACTTGCTTCATACATTATTTCAAACTTAAAAGTTAAGCAGTGGCAAGAGTATCTAATTCCAACACAATTTGAAACTAACCAAAAAAATATAAGTTCACTTATTACATGTATATTAAAGCATATACAACATTTAGGCAAGTTAACTAAGAAAAATCAATATAAAATGGGTCAAAAACTAAAAAGATCCAAACATAGAGAATTCCCAAACTTGAAATCCACTATTGCTACCCAAATCTCCTTGCTTGATTTTTAATGTAATTGAAATGTTATATTTGGGTCAATCAATCACCAATTGAGCAAGAAATCCCATAGGAAATGGGGATAGGGAGAATACATAACATACGCATTTGATAAGATAATATTATACAAGAAATATGATTCATTTATAATTTAATCCATAACATCACTAGTTTTTAACATGTATATATATATATGTGTGTGTGTGTGTGTGTGTGCGTATAAATTAATTAAAATAAGAACATAAAAAATAAAAGGAAATGACATAAATTAATTTGAAAATCTAATTATATCCACTAAATTAAGATATTCAACCTAATCTATTCCGAAATGGAATACCATTGCTTTCTAAAATTGTTATTTCTTTTATTTTCCTTTACTTATCTTTACTTAAGAAGTGACTAGAATTTAGATCCCAACTAGTCACATAGGACCTCTGACTTCTGGGTGGAGATAATTATAACAACCAATTTTCTTATCCATTCTTAGAACATTAGCATGGAATAGATTCTAACATCTTGGGATAAGTAAAAACATAGTCCCTTTGTAGTAATTGGATCCTTAATAGGGAGATGTTACTATTTTCTATTACCAATTCTGTGAGTAGACAAATTATTTTGTCCACCATGGACAAAGTTTATTAACATTTTAAATTTTTATTTGTACCTTTTTTATTTTTTTCTTGAATTTACATAGAGTATCAACTTGTGACCATAATATTAAGCACCTTAATAGATCAAAATTTCACAACATTGTACTTAAAACCCTAAAAACATTAATCATAAACATATATAACAACATAATGCATGAAAAACAAGACACATAATTATGGAATACATCATAACATTAATATTAACCAAGGGAAAGCACATGATAACTCTAAGTTGGTAATATCAATTCTAATGCTCATTGTAACCATTTTCTTCTATGTTTTGGCATCCTTTTGTGACTAGTTAAAGAAATCATATAATATTAAGTGAAATGATTTCAATTCAAGGACTTATCTTGGGATTTCATTTATATCTAACTTTTAGATTTTTTCAAACCATTTTAAAACATGTCATAGAATCTAGGTTCTAGGTTTTAAGGGAAACGTTGAATATTTGGAGCCATATATGTATGTAAATACATAAGGAATGTCGACGAACATGTAAAAACATCAGACTTGGGGAATAATAATAATTTGTAAAAAAAGAATCAAGTCCATATTCGAATTATCTTACCCGAGACATAACCACCCAAAACCTTAGGTTTTATGACAAAAATCATGTACATACTATAACTTAATTACATTAAGTTCTGGTCATAGTTATAAAACCCGGACTGACCTGCAAGTCGGACCGGGTCAACCCTCCACCTGCACTGTTCACGAGTCGGTTCACTAAATGGACTACCCATGCACTTGAGCTAGGAAAAACCCGCAGGTTAATACAGGTTAACCGTTAAACCATGTGACCCGTGAGTTGCGGGTCTTGTTTAGATTAAAAAAAGGACAACATTTTTAAAGTAAGTTGACGCCCAATCTCATCTCCCTCTTTGTTTCTCTCTTCTTTTCTTTCCCTGAACTGAACTCTAAAGTTTGATCTCGATCTCCTCATGGGATTTTGAATCTGTGAAGCCTTCTAAGGTAAGATCCTTCATCTCAATCTCTCTCTCTCTCTCTATAGTGTGATTCATAGATTTAGGGTTTTGTTTTGAACATTTTGTGGGAATAAAATTAGATTTAGGGTTTTGATTTTTGAACTTATATTCTTCTATTTCTTTGCAGGTTGTGTTTTGGGGAGCTCGTCGATGGCGACACAAAGGGAGAGCTTGAAGATGAGCTGCAAAGAAGGATTTGATGGGAGACTATTAAAGAAAGAGATGCTTGAGAAACACAAATTAGGATATAAAGTTTAGTTGCAGAGGGATTTGGGAGAAGATGCTTTCAAGGGTTAGGGTTTTTGGAAGGAGTTGATTGGGTTTCAAGATCAATGTTGAGTTTTTTCTTTCAATCAATTCCTTGTGTAACCCAAAAAAAAATTGAGTTTCAAAATGAAATCGAATGATCTTAGAGTTGGGAATCCTCTGTTTTAACTCAAAAACGCATTCCCCATCCAAGCATTGAATCAAACTCGATAAAGAAAGAGAGAGCGACACAGAAAAACTGAGATATAATAGTTGAAATAAATAGTTTTTTTCTATCTTGTATTACAAATAGATGGAATGGAACCCAAGTCGAGAGACAAATGGAGAACGAGAGACCACGCATTTTTGATAAGAGAGAGGAGACCAAATACAAAAACAAAAAGAGAGAGTTGACATAAATGACCAAAATGCCCCTAATATAAGAGTTTTTTATTTTTGAAATCTTTAGGACATTGTTCATTGTTAGGTATTTTGGTTGTATTAAAATTCCACTGATATTTTTATGATGTTATGTGTTAGAATTTGGAGGTATTAAGACAAAGTAATATAGCATAAAAGTTAGGTCAAAAAAATTTATCTAACACTGTTTGAAAATTATTAATTGATAATTGTGTTTTATGTCTATTATTTATATTTTATTTATTTTTTATTTGTTATTTTGAAACAATAAAAATATAAATTTATAAGTTTTTAATTTTTATTATATGATTATATTATATTTTATAAATATTGTGATTGATATTTTATATTTAAAGAATATAATTATATACAATTTTTTATATTTTAAATTAATAAAAAAATCAGCGGTTGAACTAGTGACCTAACAATTCAATTGGTTGAATCATAAATTTTAAAATACATGGGTTAATGCACGGATCGGGTTTAATAACTTTGATTTTTGTCATATTTTAGATATTGAAGTCAATTTTTGCTAAAATCCTAATACTTCTACGACTATATGCATGCTTCAGTAATCTAAACCGAACCCACTATAATGCATCAATTTAGAAAAAAATATGATATCTAAAAAAAGCACATGAACATGCAAAGTAATTACCTTTTGAAATTTGGTTGATTTGATATTTCGTCATAATCATTATAAATCTATATTTTAACTCAACAAATTTAATAAAATCCTAACTTACACCACAACTATGCTTCCACATCATTTCAACCATATTAGAACATTCCTAAAACATAGAAAACTAAGACAAGGTAAACGAATTGATCATATATACATGTACAATGAAGATTGAGGTCGAGAGAGTGATTAGTCCAATTCACGCACAATATGAGGGATTTAATTTATGAAAATCTTGTTAGAAAATCATTAAAAATTTAGGAACCAAAAGGACATGAAAGTTTCAACATTTGGAAATAGATTAAAGGTGGAAATTTGTGAAACACTTATCATGTACTTGACTGAAATTCTATAGGATTTTGTTGTTGTTTGACCATTCAATTGCTTTTCTAAAGTTCAAATCTTATTATCAAATGACACTCTTTAATTGTAAAAGCAATGAATTAAAATAAGGGGGAAAAAGAGAGACTGATGAACACAAAGAGAAAAAGAGTGAGAACACAGCTGATCATCATAGGTGAGAGAGAAGGGAGCATCTATTCATTAAAGAAGAGAGACTGACAAAGAGAGGGAGATCATATGAGATTGAGGGAGAGGGATCAAAATTAAGATTGAAAGAGGACAAGAGAGTTTCGATCAAGATTGAGGTTAAGAGATGGAGAGAGCTTCGATCAAACTAAGGATGAGATTGAATAAATGTATTATTTGGTACTCTCATGTTCAGTTGAGTATGATATATATCGTGTCGATGTTCAGGCCCTCATTTGCTTTCAACGTCTGAATTTTTTTTAGTTCTTCTGATTTTTGTATATTTATTCATGTCCTAATATGATTTCTTATCTTACAAATCCTTCAAATTATGTTCAAATTGGGTTATATATTCTTAATTAGCTCTTATACTCAATGTGCAAATATAAATCAGAAACACTCTTGTTATGCCTGTATTGTCCTATTTGTTTGGATGTTTTATCATAGTAATGATATAAAGTATTGGTCTAAGTTTTAAATAAGAAATTTAAAAGTTTGATGCATAAAAGTGTATGTTATATTGGTTTGTGCAAACTGGATAAGATATAATGTTAAATCAAACCAAAGTTGAAAGGTTTTACATGCTTGCTTGTTTTCTTTATAGTTATAAAGCTACCCTAATTGAATATCTATGATTTGTTTGACTTAAAGTGACCAATGTATATAAATATTCTCAAAGTATTAAGATTTTTAGTAAAAATAATTTATATGTTTTGAAACATATCCAAATCCTAAAGTAGTTGAGTTAAGATTGTTTTCTTTATATTTTGCTTAAAACTTCTAAGGTTTTAAATGATTTTGCTCAAAGAATAGTGGCTCGAGCATAGACTTGGTTCTTAATGAACTAATCATGAACTTTTTATCCTTTTCCATGTTTTACATTATTACATATATAATAATGTTTTCTTAAAGATTATTATGCTTATATTAACTCAAGTGCATGAAAAATGCTCAAATCCATAAAAACTTGATGTTAATATCCTACATTCATAAAAATAACATGAAAAATATGATTAACTCAAAGAGAAAAATTAACTTTTGACCATTCCCTACAGTTGGACTTTGAGTTTTCTTTTATGTTAATGCTAAGTTTTTATGAGATTTATGTCTTGGCATTATTAAAATTATGATAAACTTAATAAAGATTATACATTGTTTAGGAAACTTATTGAACTTAAACCTTTTTTCCAAGTTGAAGAATTTGAATCAAACAACCTAGAGGGGAGGGTGGATAGGTTGTTTGATACTTTTTAGGTTTTTCAAAAAGTTTGACAGAGTTTGAAAAATAGAGACAGAAAAACAGACACCAAGATTTATAGTGGTTCTATTTTCTTGATGTACATCCACTCCCAAACTATATTTGGAGTCTCTATCCATGGTTTGGAATTCAAATGTATAACCAACTAGTTTTTATAGGTGCTAGTTACACCTTACAAATGTTACACTTAGAATACTCACTACTAGCTTGTACTAGCAAACCCTAACTTTTCTTCACAAAACATTAAGTCCAAATCAAAAAGACATTTTCTTCTTAGTCGATTACAATAATGGAAGTGAAAAATAAAATTATGGATTTGAACCTTTAAGTTCTGATGGGTGTTTTGTAACTCACAGTAAATATAACTTAGAAAATTAAAAAACATAAGATTAATTATACATTTAAGCTCAATCAATGTTCTCAAGAGTTCAAAAGTTATTTGATCTTTAGTTGGAGTTGTATTTAGCCCATGTTATAGCCCGTGTTAATGATTTAGCTATTGGAGAGCTTTTAATGCACAAATATAGTTGTTGCGGTTAATTGGGTTTTAATAAATACTCGAACAATCTTTCTGAATACTAGCCGTTATTCAGAATCAAGTTGACTTCCTCTTTACTTGAGTCGACTGAAATTTGAATTTCTTTGTTTTTTAGCTAAGTAAGTCAATTAGCTTTTTTTGATGAGTCGATTGCCTTTGGCTTTTGTTCAGATTTTTGAGTATATTCCTCTATTGTGTCGACACGACTTCCATTTTGTGTCAACACAAACTTCCGGTGCATAACTATTTTCCTTCAGAGCATTGAACGAGTTGACTTAGGTTGCTTGGCGAGTCGACTGCCTCTTTGTTCTAGTTAAGTACTTACCTTGTGGAGCTTGGTTGTGTCAACACAACGTTTTTCTTATGTTGACACAAGCCTTCGATACTTAGTCACTTTTTACTCAACGCATTGTGTCGTTGGAGTAAGGCATTCCAATGAGTCGATTTGGTGCCTATACTTGCTTGAATATATGTGCATTATGCTTTATGTAAGATGGCTTAAAGCATATGGGCTTAAAATATATGTCATGTGGCATTGTGCGCTAGGTTTGCTTATGCCTAAAGCTATTGAAGTGTTCAAAGTCAAGCAAACATCATTCAAGTTGACTTATGTGCATTGGCAATCCACTTGTCCATGATTTGATTAGGTTGTGTTAACACAACAATCACTTTGTGTTGACACAAGCTCTCATACTTAGAAATTTTTTAAACTTTGGACACATGAGTCGACTTTGGATAAAACATGAGTTGACTTAGCCTATAGTGCAAGTTGACTTACTGTATAAAGCAGGGGACATAGCCTTATACCTTGTATCTGATGTGCTAACCCATGTCATGACATATATTTTGGCCTGTGCTATGGCTTATAGCTTGTGGCTTGTGGCTTGTGGCTTGCTCATGCGATGCTTGTGAATTTTCTAAGTCTTGAATGCATGAGTCAACTTGTGGTGATGTGCAAGTCGATTTGGTTTAATGTCTCATGAGCCAATCTATGTTCTAAATAGGTTGTGTCGACACTACGAGATTTTTGTGCCGACACAAATATGTGCTCAATCAAATTTTTCTATGTTCTAAATAAGTGAGTCAACTTGGTGTTTCAAGAAAATCAACTTAAGCTAGCATGTGAGTGAAGTGTAATGCCTTGGCATATGTCCTACTATGTGTGCTGACTTGTGTCATGACATATATTTTGGCTCATAGTTTGACATGAAGCCAGGTATGTGGCACAGTATGTGTCACACTAATACTATGGCTTTCGACATGTGTCTAGTGCCCCATGCTTAGTGAGCTGCTTATGTGTTACCTTGATTCTCATGAAATTTTCTAACTCGAATTGTGTCTTATAGTGGGTCAACTTGTCCTAACAGTAGTGTCTCCTATTTTCATTTTGATCATTACTTTTCGATCATTTCGATTTTAAAAGTTAGGTTCTATTGTCATGTCACATGTGTGAGTCGACTTGTGTTTTTGCATAAATCAACTTCTTTGTTATTCTATCTAAGACTTAAGTGGATTCTGATATGAGCCAGTCAACTTATGATGAGGGTCAGTCAACTTCTTTTGAGCTATGAATTGTATAAATGTCTTGAATCAATCCTATGTTTAACCTAATTTGTTCCAAACTAATCTTTCATTAGTCTAACATTTCTTTCTCAACTTTAGCTCACTTTAACTTATCACTTACTCATCATCAAAACTCATTTTACTAACACAAGTTCATTTTCTTATGCTATTCGATAAAAGGATGAAATTTGTTTAAAGGAAGAACATGTTAAATCCAAAGAATAGTATATAAGTATTAACAATTTTATGTCTTTCTCTCTAATTCTTTCCTATGTCTATGTTCAAGTACTTATAATGAAATTTTGCCTAGTTTATCAATACTTTAACATATTATATTTTTATAACTAATTATCTTCAGAGATTAAAACATAGGATTAAGATTTTGACCCTTTGAGCTTTTAAATTATGAATACGTATTGATTTTTTCCATATAAGTTAAAATAAACTTTAAGTAAGTACTTAAAATATTAATAAATTTTGTCATGATAAAGCATTTAGATTTTTGTTACCAGATCAGCATAAGGACTGAATAGTAGTATTACTTCGGTTGAGATTCCATTTGTACTAAAGGGCCTCCTAAGATGCTAAAATCAATTCATCATGCAAGTTAACCTTCACCCAAAAGTTAGAGACAGGCGATCTCCACCCAAAAGTCAAAGACAGCTATAGTTATATAAGTTAAAATCTTGGCTAATGAAAAATTAATGTTTTAGGCTAATGAAAAATTGATATTTTAAGGATGGGAGATAAATTAATTATTTTCCCCCTTTTAATTTAATTTTTTTTTTTTTTTTTTTTTTTTTTTTTTTTTAAAAAATAAAAAAAAAAAAAAAAAAAAAAAAAAAAAAAAAAAATAAAATAATTTTTTTTTTTTTTTTTTTTTTTTTTTTTTTTTTTTTTTTGAATTTATTTTTTTTTTTTTTTAAAATTTTTTTTTTAATTATTTTTTTTTTTATTTTTTTTTTTTTTTTTTTTTTTTTTTTTTTTTTTTTTTTTTTTTTTTTTTTTTTTTTTTTTTTTTTTTTTTTTTTTTTTTTTTTTTTTTTTTTTTTTTTTTTTTTTTTTTTTTTTTTTTTTTTTTTTAATTTATTTTTTTTTTTTTTTTTTTTTTAAAAAAATTTTTTTTAATTAATTTGATTGACCCTTTCTTAAACATATCAAGCACATCGAGAGCCAAGCAAGGAGTTTGGATAGCTGACTTAGGGCTTATAGAAAATCCATCATTCTCTTTTAATTTTGACCCCATTATGTATCATTTTTCTCATGTTGGTCTGCTTAAGTGTTGTATCTGATTTGATTTATATGTATTACAAATTGGAAATGTTTCTAAAAATAGAGAAGTCTACTTCTTGTTTGCACATTAGATAATCCAATTTGAGGGAGGGAAATTTTATTTTAAACTGAGTGTCTATAACATCAGTTTAAAGAAGGGAATGTTGAATAAATTTAATTATTCCACTTTTAACTAAATGGAATTCTATTGTCCTAGTTTTCAAGAATTTGTTTTTCATGTTCTAGATTTCCTAGTTTGTAGGAATTAGTTCAATTTAGTGGCCTAATATAGGACTGCAAGTGGTTTGGATTAAATCGACAACTCAAAACAAGCTAAATGAAAATTTTTGGTTTGGTTCAATTTTTTTAAATAAATTCAGTTCAAATCGAATCGAATTAGAGTTTTTTTTTATTCAATTTTGGTTTAATTAAAAAAATGTATAGTTCAAGTTTAATTGAATCAAATGAAAATGATTTTTTTTTTTATATTGGGAAAGGTGGGAGGAATCTCTTTCTCATCTCTCTCGAACAAAGAAAAACATTCAAGAAGTATAAAAGAGAGAGAGAGAGAGAGAGAGCGAGAGATTGTCTCATCTAAAACCCTAGCTACCTCTCTCTCTTTGCTCTCTCACTTTCCTCTTCCTTCGTTGCCTCCGTGTTACGGGATTTTAACACCACAAATTTGGACAAATATATTCTAGTCGAATGTTGTGTAATGTGTATAATGATAAAATTAAGTATTGTTTCCACGAAAATATTTTGTATTATCAAGTACAAATTAACTTATCTAAATTAAACAAATCAAATCAAGATTACAATGGTATTAAAATAAAAAATAAAATCAATTGATAAAACGCTAATTGATGAAAAGCTTGGTTGGTAAAGACCCTAGACATCAATTTCATCTATTTTCAATCTTTTATACGGCTGGATCTTTTCAAATCCCTTAAATTTATTGACTAATGAACTATTGTTGATAAAGATAAATTTCCCAAAAGTAGATCACACCCAATGGTCATGCGATGAAATCCCTAATTTGACTAATCAAAACCCAATGATCATGCAATTTGATTAAATTAAATTACATTAAGTTCTATGAAAAAATTATAATCTAGGATTTTCCCTAAATCCTCTCACACAAAATTAATCTTCAGTTGATCTTATAATTTCGTATGGATTTTATTATCATGAATTAATATATGCAATTATATTGGTTATATATGCAATTAATCTCAAATCATATAAAACGTGAATCCTAACATTTTGAAGTATTACGATCGATAATAAAATCTCATCAAACAATAATCATGTCAATAAATTTTAAAGAAAAGAAATAAATCAAGTTATGTAATTAATTAAAAACAGAATCCATCAAGTTTTAAAAATAAAAGAAATTAGTTAAACATATTAAAAAAAATCAAGAAAAGTAAAGAAAACATTACAACCTTTTTTATAGAAAAAAGATGTAGAAATCATGTGGTGGCTACAAGGGTTTACGTTCTTTCTCCCTTTAGGTCGTGTGTGTGTGTGGATGCCTCTTATTTATAGAACTAAAACTCTAGATCAATAAGTCATGAATTTCTTTGAAAACTTAGTTTTTCTCCTTGATTTAGAAACTTGTTATTATAATGATAAAGATTATCTTTTTACTTTTCTAAAATTTGAAAATTTTATCTTTATCCGTGATTTTGAAGATTTTTGGAGTTTTCAATAGCTGTATCTGAAAGATCACTCATTAGATAAGCTCTATTAGTTTCTTTCTTTAATAAGAACTTGACTTTTAGCACTACAGTAATTTTATCCAAATTTTCAGATATTTTCTGGCCATAATTAGTTTCTAGACTCTTCACAAGATTTGTAGGTCTTGAAATTTAGTCTAATATAATAAAAATCAGCTCAATTGAACATAGAAGTGGAGAAATAAGGCTAAAATAGTGACAGCTATTTGTCTAATCTGAATTTCCTTAAATAAATCTAATATTTTTTAAATCAAAACTCATGAAATTAATTAATAAAATAGCATGAAATAAGGTTTATAATAGTCTTAAAATTCATAAATAAATGATAAAATAATATAATTCAAGTGTATAAAATTATTGTTATCACTCTATTTTGCTTCCTCCCTGTCATATCCTAGTAGCTATTTCCATCCTCTCTCCTCCTCCTCTTTGAGCAGTGGTCTCCTTCTTCTCTTCTTCTCTATCTCCTCCTTTCTTTGCACAGTGATTCCCAACGATAAGGGTTTTTTTTTTTTTGCTTTTTTTTTTTTTTTTGGTTTTGAGACTTTTTGCTTTCTTTTGGGGTTTCAATTCCCTAAATTCTCATCTAAAATCAATGCTCAACAACTTTATAATTGGTGCATAAAAGAGGGATTAAAAAGTTGTCTTCTACTTATCTCTATTTTGCTCGTTTGTTTCTATTGATTCAAAGGATTTGTCATAAACCATTTTCTTCTAACAGTACCTTTAAATTAAGTTGTTATATATATTTTTTATTCATAAAATAGTTAAGTGACTTGTTTAAATCGATGCTCTAGTTTGTTACCTCTATTCTTAATTTTTGTTTCAAGTTGAAATGTTAGAAGAAATGCATTCTAAATTTCTACCATCAACAATTCAATCTGTTTCTTTCTATTAACGTGTTTTGAATTTTTGAGACTACCTTTTAATAGTTTTGAATTAAGTTTGCCTCTGTTCAATGTGTTCTCTTCTGAATTTCTAATTCAACAATTTTGAATTAAGTTTACCTCTATTCAATGTGTTCTGAATTTCCGATTCAACAGTTCTGAATTAAGTTTGCCTCAGAGTCTAGTTTGTTACATATATTTTGCCTTTGTTCTGAGAGTACCTTTAGGCTTTAAATTAAGTTTTTTTTTTTTTTTTTGTTATGCATAAAAACTTTTGTATTGCCTCTGTTTTTTATTAGTACTTGATTAATATTTGTTTGATTTTATTATATGTCAACATTTATAAATTTAACAGCTGACCATGAGATTGAAAGGGTAGTAGTTTCATATGCATCAACAAATCAACAAGAAAAGGTTGATCAAATGTATGGGAATATTTTAATTATTTCATAGATGCAGTAGGTATGTCAAAAACTTATTGTAAATACTATGTCAAGTAGTATAAGTCTAACCCTAAGACTTGTGCCATAATACTCTTAAAACTCACTTATCGAAGTGTTCTAAATACCTTTTTGTGAGTTAAATAAGGGAGAGAATAATCAGATAGAGTTGAATTTTAATATAAGAGATGATAATTAATAATGCACATTGATAAATTGGAAATTTGATTATAACGATGCTAGATTGACTTTAGCTAAGATGATAGTTGTGGATGAGGTTCTTTCTAGTTTTATAGAGAATAAAAGATTTAAACACTTTATTACTGTCATTCAATCAAAGATGCACTTGTTTGGATGCACAACAATGATTTCAGATTGCTATGAGTTATTTGTTTATAAGAGAGTTAAGTTGCTGACATATCTAAAAGTTAATTATGGTAGATTTAGCTTGACCATGGATATTATGATTTTGATCCAAAAAATAAAGTATATGTGTTTATCTGCCCACTACATGGACAATGAATGATGATTGTATAAGAAAATAATCAATTTTTGTTTAATCTTTAGTTGTAAGGGAGATACCATTAGTAAAACTGTTAAAAATATCTAATTGGTTGAGAGATACAAAGGATATCAATGGTTATATTGATAATACAAATTATAATGATGTGGTTATAAGATATTTAGAGAAAATGTCAGGTAATGCTTATTGAAGGGAGAGTTTCTTCATATGCATTATACTGCACATATTATGAATCTTATTGTGAATAATGGTTTAAAACTTTTTGTGATTGAATTTGATGTAGTAGAAATATAATTAGATATGTGAGAAATTCTCTAACCCAAATTAGTAACTTTAAACTTTGTTGCAAAGATACCAGTATTGAGGAAAAATGGTTCATTTATCTTGAAATCACAACCAAATGAAACTCTTCATATATGATGTTAGAAATGGCTCAAAAATTTGAGAAGCCTTTTTAACGTTATGCCGATGATGATGTTAGTTTTGAAGTTGATCTTTATGAAAGTACTGAATTGGAAAGACCTATGAAGGATGATTGGATGAAGGTAAGACAGTTTGTGAAATTATTAAAGAGATTTTACAAATTTACTTTAAAAGTTTCTGGTGCCCGATATGTGACTAGTAACACATATTTACACGAGGTGTGTAGTATTTATGATACTTTGAAGCGTTGGTCTAGAAATGATGATCTATATTTGAGAGATATGTCTAAAAAAATGAAGGAAAAACTAGATAAGTATTGAGGAGATTCGAAAAAATTAAACATGTACTTATTTATAAGATTCGTACTCGATCCTACTTAAAAAATGGAGTATTGTAATTTTTTTATTAGTAATATGTATGATGTTGTGGTAACTCATATTGTAACTATAGAAGTAAAGGCAACTTTACATGCATTGTTTGAGGCATATGGCGGACAAAATGGAACAAGTTGTGGTGCTACTCTTAGCATGATTCTTGTGGAAGATGAGGAAGGGGATGATGATAATGATCTCCGATCTCATTTTAAACAATTCAAAGTTGAAGACAAGAGTGGATGTAAAATAGAATTAGATAAGTATTTGCAAAAGGCAATTGAAAATAGGAGACTCGACTTCTCAATCTTAAAGCAGTGGAAAGTTAACTCTCCTAGGTTTCCCATCTTATCACAAATGACTTGGGATATCTTAACCATTCCAGTGTCCACATTGGCATTAGAATTTGCCTTTTAGCATAGGTGGTCGTGTGCTTGATTCATTTAAGAATTTGTTGTCTCCAAAGATAGTTGAAGCATTGTTTTGCGTTCGAGATTAGCTATCTCTTTCAAGACACTGCAAAGATTTCATGGACTTTGTAAAATAAATGGATCAATTGGATGAAGGTAAACATATTATTTGTTGCTTCTAATATGCTAATCGTGAAATTTCTTTAATAATGATTTTTTTTTTTTTTACTTATTTTGTAATTGTTTCTAATATGCAAAATACTTCTCATTTCATTGATATTGCTTGACATTAGGAAAAAAAAAACTTTTGTAATCTGTAAATAATTCACTTTTACTTAATATTTATGTTATTTCTCGTTATAGGATAACCCTATAGTAATTAATATTTCTGTTATTTCTCATTATAAGCTACAATGCAGGCTGCTCTTTCTATTTTTGTGCTATTTGGATGGAGAGTATCAATGTTAGTGGGCCAAATTGGGCTGGACTAGTATTTTTCTTTAGGCCGTAAAATTCAAAGAACATCATATGATGATAGTCAAATGAACAATTTAATTTGTTTGTTCAATATATATTCCTTTTTTGTTTTTTTGGATTCCATTGGTGGCTTTCTTGAATCATATGAATTTACTTTGGACAAGAGAAAAGAAACCACATATGCCTTTTGCAGATTAATGGCAAATTAAAAAAAAAAATGTGCAGCGTATGAAATTACAAAAGGAACTGAATTCCATTTTTGCTATTGTGCATGTTGTCCTTTTGCAGCATATGAAAAGGGAGTACAAGTTGTGCACTTGGTGCAGTATATGAAATTCAATCCCAATATAGGAAGATTTGCTTATTTATTCTGATGTTTCTATTTATTTATTCTAATACTTTTAATGTTTACAAATATAATAGATTTAGAAAATATCTCAACACAATTGAACAATGTAATTGTAGTTTTAATTTTATAAAAAATTAGATTTTGTTTTTGATTTAGAATTTTATAAAATTTTAATTTTTGATTTAATTCACTTTTATCATTAAATCGAATCGAAATAAATCATGTCATTCACACCTGACCCAATATGCATTTTATTTAATTGGTGTAGTGCCTATTTGGAGGCTCATTTTAATCGAAGAAAGTGGCTTGCTTCTCTCCCGATTTCGGAGTAATTATCAAATATTTTCTTTACTAATTTTTATTTGTCAGATAAAATTTGGTACATTCGATTGTTTTTGGGAGTAGATGCCATGTAACATTATTAAAATTTAAGTGCTCTTTGTGCTGATGACCCTTTTCCCGCCACTTCCCAAACGCATAAGATTCGGTTTCCCGCTCAGGCTCTCACCACTCATCGTTTCCTGGGTATAGAGAAACAAAAAAGAAGAGGAAGGATAGAGAGAGAGAGAGAGAGATGAGCGCGTCGATGAGGAAGAAAGTGCAGAAAAAGTTGAAGATAAGAGGCTACACCCTCAAAACAGAAGCCTTAGACGAGATCCTCTCCTTCCTTGGCCGATTTCAAGATGCCGAAGACGAAGCCCTAGATCTCCTTCTCGACGAGCTCGAAAATGAGTCCTGTAAGTCTCTCTAACCTATGAAATCCAATGCAAATGATCTCACTCTCAATCTCAGTCTCAAGATGTCGTGATTTTGGCAGTGAAGTCGTCGATTCTTGACAAAAATGCTGTCCATAAAGTCGTTAGTCTACTCTTAGAAGCAGAAGCTGCCGTTGAAGAAACCCCTTCTGTTAGTAATCGAAGTGCTCTTCGAGTAATTGATGCCTTCCTTATCCCTAAATTTCGCTACGATCCCATCAAGAAGGTCTTTTTCGAGTACGTCCCTTCTCAATTAGGGTTTCTTATTTTTATAAAATTTGTTTATATGTATATATTTAAAATTTTCTGTTGGAAATTATGAAGCCTTTGGGATAATTTTTCTGCATATATTTGGGCTGCTTTAGTGTCAATTTCAATTTTCTTTTATTTTTTTTTTTGGGCGGTATATCTGAGGTAGAAGTATCTGAAGATTTCGCAAACTTGACTGTGTTAGGGCCAAAATTCAATTCAACTGCCCTAATTTTATGCCAATTGAAAAATAAATAGATTTCTCCTGAGAAAGTGCCGATTCGAGGTAAAAAATTTTCATGATTTTTGCCCTTCTAAATGCATTTTTGAGGGAAATATGTCAAACGTGATCTCAACAAATACCTTTTTCTTTGGAAGTCATATACGGGTCTTATGGCTGCTATGGAATCTTGAAATCATGATACAAGGCTCTCATTGTAGTGATTGTTCTGTTAGTACAGTTTTCTCCATGCTAAAGTTTTAGACTTTTAAATAACAGCAGCTGGAATTTCAGAACTAAATTTTATGCTGATGCTCTTTTGGTTCCTAGGCATTCAGGAAAGCTTGCGCTCCATGGCAATGCTTCTTCAAAAGCTGCATTGTACAGGGATAGATTTCAATTATTATTTCAGCGGCTTTCTCGTGATAAGCATTTTTCTAAGCCTGCATTTGTCACTGAATCTCCACATTTTGGGAGCTGTGAGGTATCAAATGCCGCCCTTTCTTCAATTCAGATATGACAATGTTATCTTGTAATATTGTTGCTAATATGTTCCATGGAATAAAACACGTCATTTGATGAGTCATTGGCAGATATCCTCTATTCAGTCCCTGATTGGACAAACAGGGAGGAAATGGGTGATGGGAGTGATATCTCAGCTGGAAGATGGTCATTTTTACTTGGAAGATCTTACTGCATCAGTTGAGATTAATTTATCCAATGCAATATCCTTGAACCAATTCATGCCTTCTATCTCCCCCACCCTTTGACCAAGTATTGAAAAAATATATGTGTTAGTGTTATTTTCTCTTAAACTGACACAACCGATCACAAATATCAAACATAGGTCTTTTTTTTTGGGGGGGGGGGTTGTCAGTTCTTCTTGGCTAGATCTATTATTATGCTTACAGTTGTAATAAGGGCTAAGTGGAACGATCAGCATGACACTTTGACTGGATTAAAATGATCAAATAGTAAACAGAGGCCTGAACTTGGGATTGTTGAGCAATGCTTATCCAAAGTACAGAGTCGGCTTGTTTCCCTAGCCCATATTAGTAAAGGCATTCTTTTACCAATGTTAATATTAGCAGGCTTGTGGCATAGATGCATGAAATCAATTACTTTAGTCATTAATGTTAGTTATACATGATTATATGAACTCCTAAAGTCATTTGGATGCTACTGAGATCGAAAAGTTCTGTTTTCTTTGACAAGCAACACAAAATTACGACAGGATTTTTTGCAGAGAATACCATAGTTGTAGCAGAAGGTGAGATGCTGTTAGAGGGTGTATTTCAGGTTTGTTTCCATGACTTCTTGCTCTCCGATGGTTGCTTTATTAATTAATTACTGCCCCTCTTTGACAACAACTGACATCCTTGTAGGCTTATTGAATGAAAATTGAATTGTTTGTTGAATTACTGGTGTTGATTATATTGCTGTAGCTCTATAAGCTTGTTTCTTCTTGAACATCTTTTGCAATGCCTAGTCAGATTAGTTGACAGCTGCTATGTACTAGTGATGAAAATTCTGTTTGTTAATCTAAATGTTGTTAGTTACTGCTGATTCAGAGGATTCCATTATAGACATTGAGCTGGAGTAGCTTCCATAAGCAACACCATTTGTTGTCATTTTACAGTAGGATGCTATATATCACATTCAAGGCCAGAAGTTCATTGTTTGGTTGCGCATGCCTAATAAACATGAAAAATTTTATCTCTGGTTTTTCCCCAAACAAAAAGCTCTTTCAAGAATTTTCCATCTGCAGGTGTAACAAAATAATGAACTTAAATGGGGCGATATGTAGCATATGTTTAGAATAGCAGGAAGTTGGTGCAGTTTGTTGGGTAACAAGGCAATAAAGCCTAACATTGGACAAAATGCAAATTTTGATAATGACCTCAAAACAAGAGGGGAAGCCAAAAACCAAGTTCTTGTTATTTAGTACTTGCGCAGGATTGTATTGCCTATAGTAATTTAAAACTTTCCTAGCGTATGGGTTGCACTAGTCTCTCTCTCTCAACACATATACATGCTACTGTCTTGCTTAGTCTGACATGCTAAACATGGTGACAATTGAGCAGGTCTATACATGTGGATTTCCTCCACTGGAGGATAGAGATGAGTCTTTAAAGCTAATTGCAGGACTTGATTTCTTTGGTGGTGGTACACTTACTACGGAAGAGACTGTATCCTTTATAAGGAGCTTAGTAATGAACTTAAGCAGGAAAATTTTCAAGTTCATCCTATTTACTTAGTTGCAGTAGCCAGTGAATAAAATGTAGTTACTTTCCTTAACATTTCCTATAGATCAGGCTTGCAGCTCTAGAAAAGAAAGCAGTAAATGATATGTTTGTAATACTTTCAGACATTTGGCTGGACAGCGAAGAGGTAATATATGTACTTAGCTTTTACATTTGCTCTATTCCTTGTTACTGAGCAATTCTACTTAAGCTCCATATTGTCATATCGTAGAGAAGACTATAGGAAAGCTAGCGACTGTTCTGGATGGTTATGAGAATGTGGAAGTGGTTCCTTCTCTATTTGTTTTCATGGGCAATTTCTGTTCTCGTCCATGTAACCTTTCCTTTCATTCTTTCTCCACTCTCAGGTGACTCTCTCTCCCTCCCTTTCCCACTTTCTCTTTCTCTCTCATTCTCTCTCTCCCCTCGTGTGACTATAAATAAAGCAATTGTAACCCGGACTGTACTCGCCATCTGCAGACAACAGTTTGGGAAGCTTGGGCAAATGATTGGTTCCCATCCACGACTGAAAGAGAACAGCAAGTTCCTGTTTATTCCAGGTCCTGGTGATGCTGGTAAGTCAAGTTGATTTATCAATTTGCATTTCTGCTTTTCTGTATGTATAATAAGCTCTAGTTGAGGATTGTGTGCTTTTTAATGATTTCAGGTCCATCAACGGTTCTACCAAGGTGTTCTCTGCCAAAATTCCTAACTGAAGAGTTTCAGAAGCACATTCCTACTGCCATATTCTCAAGTAACCCATGCAGGTCAGCCCATCTGAGTGGTCCTCCTTGAACAAGGACAATGAATATTTTGTGTTTATATTGCGTATCGTTAAGGGGTCATCTGCATTTTACTTAAATTCTAAAACCAGCACAAATTAATGTTGCCACCGGTGCTCTCTTTGGTAACTTATGCACTTCCCCCCCATTTGGCCTGAAGCTTTAATCAGTTCTTGTCCTTCAATGCAGGGTCAAGTTTTATACCCAAGAAATTGTATTCTTCCGTCATGACCTACTTTACAGAATGCGTCGCTCATGTCTAATAAACCCTTCAACAGAAGAAACAAGTGATCCCTTTGAACATGTGAGCTTATTATTTTCCATCATATGGTGGCTAGCTATTCCTTGTATTCTCTTGCATTGACCCTTAGAATGATTACTTTCCTGAATAATGCAGCTAGTGGCCACCATAACACATCAAAGTCATCTCTGCCCCCTTCCTCTTAATGTACAACCCATAATCTGGAATTATGATCACTGTCTCCACCTCTATCCAACTCCACATACGGTACGACTCTTGTGTATCTTGTTTATGTTTTCATGTTGACTGCTATTTGAGCATCTTATGGCATTGGAAACCGTCACTTTATTCTAATCCACACTGCTGAGCCAGATAAAATAGGCACCAAGAAACTAAGTGGAATTGCATCTGTGAAATAACTATATTGTTTGAACTACTTCCTGCCTATATCACTTAATCTACAAGCCTTCCCATACTATTTGAAGCATAGAAGGCTCCCATTTTAATAAATCTGAAATTTTAATTTCCTGCTATAGGTTGTGTGCTAATTGAATCTGAAATTCATCATTAGAAGTTTAGCTCATTGAATATTGGTTCAAACACTCAAATGGAGAAAAGGAAATTGCTTCTACCTATTGGAATATGTTAGTTTTTACCCTCCCCCTTTAGTTCTAGTGATTTAGCACATGATCGATTTTGCAGTGCAATTGCTTTGTGATTCAAGTGGCAAGAAATTGCTCATAGTGTGATGGTGTTCCCATTGTTGTGGCGAAATTGAATCCATAAATACAGAAAATCATGTGAAAGAAACAATTGGCAAAATAGATGGGCTGACTAGAGAATCATAAGATGTGACTGAAAAGCCTTCAAGTTATTCCTAATCTTGTGCTATGGTTACTATGGAAGGGCAACTCCATGTTATGAAATGCATATTAGTCATTGGAGAAGAGTTTGAAAAATATACCAGAGAAATGAGCTTGAGAGGAAAGATGCTTCTTGGTGTACAAGTTTTTATGAATGATCTAACAACTGGGTCCTGTTGTGTTCTGATGCCAGATTGTTCTGGGGGACAAGAGTGAGCAGAAGGCATTCAAGTACACAGGAATAACCTGTTTCAATCCTGGATCTTTCTCGAACGATTATACTTTTGTGGCATATCGGCCTTGCACTCAGGAAGTGGAGTTGTCGGCCCTGTAAGTATTCCCAGTTCTGGTGCCTTCATCACACATTAGCATGGTATGGAGTTCAATCTTGGATTATAGAGAATAATTGCTTTCGGTTATTCTTCGGGAAAGTTGTTATCATAAAACTTCCTCCTAAGAGCCACCAATTGGGTGATTAAGTTGTAACAATAGAAATTCGATGAAAAGTTGTATTACTAATAGCAGAAATAATTATCATTATCAGTGTTTTGGTGCACGTCATGGTGATGCTGTAGCCGCTAACATAGATTTGATGTACTTTGTTCACCATTATGTCTACAAAAAATAGTCATACACTTGTGTGGAACTCCGGACACAGCTTTCCCTTTTTCCTTCTATATTTAATTTTTCATATTCTGCAGCCTGCTTGACTTGTGAGAGTCATTTTAGAGGCTCATTCAGTTAGAAGATCCATCTGATGATGGCAGAGTTTTAATTTTAGGGTTAGAAATTAAATTGATTTTTAGTTTGGAGTTTATATCAAATTATTTTTTGGTTGAGAGGGATTGATCGGACATATGAGTGTCAGCTGTTATGTTGGGGGTGCTGTCTTTTATTAACGTGAACAGGCTCCTTGAATTCTTTAGAATTGTGTATCTTCTTTAAACAGCATTTCCATTTTGATGAGAACATGTGGATGGCCTGATTTGGATTCTAATTTAGGCATTTCTACTGGAAAAAATGGCCTCAATTGAAATGCCTTTATATATATATATATATATATATAAATCTATACATGATATAAAATTTTATGTTGAAATTGAGAAATATTGTAATTGAAGTCAAATAAGAAAATAATAGAGATTTCCAAATACAGAGAAGAGGCATATACTTCTCTCTCTCTTTCTCATATCTTTATATTTATATTGCATATGGAAATCCACTGTTTAATAAAATAATGTGGTTGATATGGTGGGCAGTAATTTTTAATTTGTTTCAACAAGTAGATATGCTTTTTGACTTGTTTATATTTTCTGTTTCTTTTTGTGGATATGAGTAATCAGATGGAGGGCATGGAAAATGCTGTGTACACAACACCATTGGGTGGGTCCATCACCAAACCCTTGCTTCAATTTAAACTCTTGGCTCTTCCCATCAACAAGTAGATATGCTTTCAATTTAATTTCTTAATAATAAAAAATTATTTTTCCTTGCCTATGAAGAGTAAAAAGGATTTCCCTGTTATGTAAATATAGATTTAAAGTCATTTTTCACTCATCCAATTTTATAATTTTTACCCGCAATCTATTTCCTTTGTATTGGATACATTAAAAAATATTTGCTTAAATTTATTAAAAATTTCATTTTTCTCTTTTCAAGATATCCATAAAAATAAAGATGGTCAATGATTTATTCCTTTTGAACTCTTCTCTTAGACCCATGCAATCAAGACCTTACCAATTCAAATTTCAAGTCCATGGATTTCAACATCCGGCAAGAAAAACATGAAAAGAGAATTCCAGGAATTTGGAATTCAAGTATATGCCAGAAAATTTTGCCTACTTATAAAAATAGACAAATATATAGTTTATCATTATAAAACACTATAAACTTTTATTTACTTGACACTCAAGCATAAAAAAGCATATGATCGTGTGAATGAACTAATCAAAATGATCACACATATCATACTTCACATTTCCTAAGTTTTGAGTATCCAGTGCATTTAACATAAATGAGTTGGCTTTCTATCACAAAATTGAGCCATGGTTTTGACAAAGACGAGAGAATGAAGTTTTAGCAAACTAATAATGGATCTCCACCAACTACTCGTGAGTCAGTGTCATCAAGATCTTTAATTCAAATCTTGAAAAAAAACATGAGAGTTAAGAAAAATCAATCCCTAAATTAGATTTATAGTTACTCAAATTAAATTAATCAAATTCTCATGTACCCAAATAAAAAAAAAAATAGATCTCCCACCAAACATGATATAGTTAACTTTGGGTAGAGAGAGAGAGAGAGAGAGAGAGAGGCAATGGTCCACTCCACATTGCACTAGCTTGTTAATCTCTACCAAACAAAGTCCTAGCTAATGCCTTGAATCCCTGGTCTTGTGTTTTCCGAAAAGTCAGAGCTGGTATTGGATAATGATGTGAATCAACAATCGTGAAGTTGAAATAGTGCCTACATAGATTCTCCACCAACCATTATTTTATTTTATCCTCAAAATTAAAATAATTAAAATTATAAAAAGCTCAATGCAATTTGGGAAGTTGTAATACCAAGTATTTAACAAATAAACATAGTGCTTTCAGAACCCCTCCTTGGGATACAGCTGCCTAGGGCAAAACTGACCCTTTTTCTTTGAGACATAGTAGACTCTCAAATAATTCTTTAATCATTTTTTTTCCCCTTATTACCTTAATATTTTTTACCAGTGTCTTCACAGATAACTAATATTTTTCGTTGGTTGAACCAATTATAGATTGCGATTGTGGTTCAAATGCATTATTAGAACCGTATAACTCTAATGCTTTATGCTTGCCAATTCTCAGAATAGAAGTTCACATGGACTCTTGCACCTTTGCTATCAAGATAAATTTCCAAACAGGGGAGAGAGACAGAGAGACGTTGAAATTAAACTGTACATGTGAATGCAATACAAACAACATACAATGCAAGAGAAAAACCCTTCAAAACTGGTACCCAGAAATCCCCCCCCCCCCCCAAAAAAAAAAAAATCAGAATACAATCATCTAGTCTACATTACAACAGAATGCTCACATGAGAAAACATTTGAGTCCTCCAAACAACTGTTTCTGCTGATTTTGTCTCTTTTTTTCTCCTCCCCAAAGAATGATGAAGCTTACTGCCCATCAGCCTTCTTTTTCCTCTTTGATCTGCTACTGATTTTTGAAGGTGGAGAAGGAGAGAACTCAAATGGTAGAGGTGGAAGATCCATTTCTCCTCTCAAAATCTTAACAATATCACCAATATCTGGTCGTAACTCAGGCATTCTCTGCAAGCAAGCAAGTGCCAAGTTGATGCACAAGCTTGCTTGTGACCTGTTATACATATCTTTCAACCTCTCATCTACAAGTTCTAATACATTTCCTGCATGAGCAAGGTGTCTACACCAGCTTATCAAGTTTGCCTTTTCAAGCTTCATTGGAGAGGACAGAACATGCAGTGGCCTCCTACCAGACACAATCACCAGAATCAGCACTCCGAAACTGTAAATGTCGGCTTTCTCCATTAAGTAACCAGTCCCACCATATTCCGGTGCAACGTAACACAAAGTCCCTCTCATGCTTGTTGTGCTGCTTAATTCCCTGCTAAAAAGATCTCCACTCCACATCTCGCTCCCTACGGAATGTGCATTGTTCTTCTTCCAACCCCCTCTAAAACTGAATTCCCCATTTGCATCACAATTATTTTGATTCTCTTCCAAAAATGGTGTTCGTCTTCGAAAGAGCAAACGGCGGGTCAGAGAAAAATGTGGAAGTTTAAACCCTTTCTTCCACCTGAATTTAAGCTTCTTAATCTCACTACCCTTCTTGCTTATTTCAGAAAGGTACTCTTCTTTCCACCACTCTTGCATCTTCCGGTGTCTCTTTTGGAATGATTTCCTGCCCTTTGTGTCTTTCACTTCTAAACCCTTATTGCAATCTTCAGACCCAAGTTCCTGCAGGTGTGAATTAGTTGCATTAGTATGGAACATATCAAGTTGAGTTGAACCGTCCAAGTTGGATTTCTGGGGATTGCACTTCCCTACTTCATCCCAATCTGGGTTCTCAGAGGGGCATATTTGGCTTCCTATCCACTCCATGACATAATCTTTACTACACAACTCACCACTTCCATCCTGCTTCCACCACCAATCTCTTCCCCATGGTTTAGCGGACCCGGCATCATCAACAACCACAGAAGCATTTGAGTTCAACTCTTTGCTATGTTCAACACTACAATACTCATCATCATAAGGAACAAACCTATTCCAATCATCACTTGCGACCTCAAGATTTGAAATCTCCTTACTCTTCAAATTTTTACTCTCATTTGCAATACTCGCATTGTAATTTAAAGAACCCAAGTTCAAAGCTTTCGCATTGCAACATACCCTACTATTTTTGGATGAAGATGAAGCTTGCAAAGCCAGAGAAAAATCAACCTCATTATTACTCTCTACAGGAGTACTGATTCCAGGGGTTTCAACACTAACAGCTGCTAAAGTGCCAGAAAGCTCTTGGCTCTTCCCCAATTCCTGACTAAACAAATCCACCCCAAATTCACCTTCAACCTTAACCCTAGACAACCCGAAATCCGAAATTTTCGCTCGGAAATTCCAATCAAGCAGAACATTACTAGGCTTTATATCTCCATGAATCACAGGAGGATCACAATCCAAATGCAAAAATGCTAGAGCCCTTGCCACATCATCAATTATCTGAAACCTCATTTCCCAATTCAGATTCATATTCATATTCAAATTCTCTTCGACAGAATTGAAAAGGGATTCTTGTAAACTATGATTAGGCATGTATTCATACACTAACAACCTCTTATTCTTTTCCAAACAATAACCTAGGAGAGCAACAACATAAGGGGATCTCAAACCACCTAGTACCTGCAACTCATTCTGGAATTCCCGCTCCGCTTGAGCAGACGGTAAATCTTCGAGCTTTTTGACGGCGACGGACTTCCCATCACGTAGAATACCCCGGAAGACGGTGCCGGAACCGCCTTTTCCGATGGAATTTTCGGCATTGAAATCGTTGGTAGCATTCCTGAGCTCCTTGAAAGAGAACCTCTGTAACTTGAGTTGCTCTGTGGAGGAGTCAAAAGGGCTTGTTTTGGAATTGTGGAGGAAGGATTTCCACAGATAGTAAAGGAAAATGAGAATGGCAAGGAAGAGAATTGCAGAAGCAGTGAGGGTAATGCAGAGGAACAGAGTGTTACTATTTGGGTTTGGTTCGGGAGAATTAGGGTTTGGAGAGATGGGTCTGGAGGGCATTTTGATTTTGGGTGATGGGTTTGTTTAGTTTTGCAGTTTGTTGGTTTTGAAAGCATGAACAAAAGGTGGTAGTGATGACTTTCATCTCTCTCTCTCTCTGTATCCAAGGTGGTTTGCTTTACAGTTGGAAAATCAAGAAGATTATTTTTAATTCTATTTTTTTAATTACTGTTGAAACTTTTTGGCGTTATTAAGATAATAAGATAATATATTGGGATTCATAAAAGAGGGTGGGAGGAAGGTGAGTGACGGGTCTCAAAGGTGCTTTTGACTAAAGATAAAGCCATTTTTTCTGTTGAGTTGAGTGTATGATAAATCATAAGCTTGGTCCGAGCGAGGAAGACAAAAAGAGAGGGAGAGAGAGAGAGAGAACAAAGGGAACAAATGGATTTTACGGTTAAATGGGTTTGGTGCTTTGGTGGGGACGGAGTGTGTGCAGTGCTATGCAGTGTTTTTGATGAGAAGTGAGCCGCGTAGGAGATATATGTGGGGTTCCCACGGAGAGAGAATTTTGGGCACAGAGAGGGAAAGGAGACCGGAGAGGGGACAGATGTGGATATGTCAGCTGGCCAGTAACAGTAGGAATCCTAAGCAGAGTCCGTGTGGGAACCGACCTTCATTGTCAGATCAGATAGTCTACTTGTAAACGTAAACGAGGGACATTTCTATAATTCCGAAGCACAGTCTACTAGTTTCATGGATATACGCAAAATATAATTTTATAAGCATTACTCCTTTTCTATTATTTTTTATAAAATAGAATAATAAAATAATTAATAATCATTGAATAATAATCTAATAATTATGAATTTTATAAATATCATTATCTATAAATAAATATATTCATCTACTATTTCGTTATAAAACATTTATAATATGTTCATTCACTGTCTACTAATTGTTAAGTAGTAGTTATAGCAAGACATTAATGGACAATTGATGATGAGGTCGTTTGTGTTGATTAGGATGCTTTCACACTTGGGGTTTGTCTTGTACTCAAAAGTCATATCTTACCCTACAACACCTGTATCTTATCTCTTATTATAAATAACTAATTTTTTAATTTGACTATTAATATTTAATTTGACTATTAATATCTAAAAATTTGATTAATCTAATTCAAATAATTATTTGATCAATTGTCACGCATTAATTCACGGATCAAATACGCGACAATCATCCATACCCAAGATATCCCAAGATATCGCAAGATATTCTAATATTCCAAACACTTTGAAATAAATTTAACAAAATAATTCAAATATCCCAACAATATCAACAAGTCTTACAAAAGAAAATTTATACTAAATAAAGAAAATTATAAAGTAAACAAATAAATATTTAGCAAAAACCAAATTTCTAAAAGTTTACAAAGCTTGCACCATGGGTCAGTCCACATAGTTTCCAAAGCTAGTACCTATTGAATTTCAACAAAAATATCTTCTTCTGACCCACAACCAAATGATGACTAAGTTTTCAAATTAGCTTCCCCTAAAAAGAGATGAAAGAGATGAGTGAGTATAGAATACTCAGTGAGTGTAATGATATTTTGAATATGAATAAGGGGTGAGAGTGGTTGTGCCAAACATATATATCAAAATTATATTCCAATGCAATTTAATGAAAAATCAATTGCATAAAAATGAATTTGAAACAAAATACTATGAATCATAAGTTGATCATTAACAACAAGTTCTCATTGTTCCTTTTCAAATTTTCTCTAGGGTTGTCAGAAACCATTATTCTACTAATGATCGTTGGTAGAATCCGTCAAGAGTTTTTTTCCACCATTATTTTATAAAACTTTTCCCATATCCTTGGCGTTGGACTGGAGTTTTCATGAGGAGCAACCACGTTATCAAGGCCAGCTTGAGTGGCTCTCCGTCCCGTCATTTTCCAAATAGAATAATATCTTAGTCTTTATCACGCCACCCCGTCAGTCTCAGCCCGTGGAAGGCTTAAACATAGACTATAGTCTTTATCCATACACCATGTTACAAAAATCCATTTCATAGTTCAGCATGACAATTCATTCACAAGGAAATATAATTTCATAATTCACAATCAAATTTACTTGTAACATGGTGCAATCATTCAAAATCAATAATAGAGTCATGGATTTATCAATCTATTTAGAGCAGGCACACCACAATCACAAAACATTTCAAATTCAATTAAAAATTCATTTCAAAACATATTTCACAAAATATAGTTGAAATCATTTATCATTCATAATCAATATAACCATCCACTTACAATGTAAGAAAGAGTAGTCACTCTCAATTTTTCTCCATAGCAAGAGTCTGGTCTTGATCAGTTTTGTCTAGCTCTTACGAGACATCATTAAGTAACCAAAGTCATCAATATTTATTATTCTATGTTAACTCATAACTCTAATATTTAAAGTCTAACTTTTCTCTCACTTACGGTGACACAGAGTCCTCTAATTTAATTCATTAAATTTCAACATAAAACTCAAAATCATGAATGAGGAAAATAAACCCAAATTAAAAATAAGAAGATTATCAAAATTTTTGTCACCAATTTCACCTCAAGCTATGCCACCATCAAACCCTAGATTTTCTCTCACTAGAAAACCTCAAATCTCTAACTAGATTTAACTCTCTAGAAATTAGATTATGAGTTTTGGGGTTTCTAGAGTGTGGGTTTTGTGGTATTTTGATTGATCTTTGCTAGAAACAAGAATAGAAAGAGAGGAAGTGTTTGTGCAAGGAGAGAAAAGAGTGAAAGGAAATGTAAAATTTTGCCTTCATGGGTTCTGGAGCCTCATTTTCACCTTTTTGTCTACAAACTCATTTCCCTTGTTTACTTAGTTTCCCCTCATTCACTTCCAACTTACATAAATGTCCAATATGCCATGGAAATCAACTCAATGAGTTTAAGTACTTGAAGTTTTATTTGTTGAGTAAGGGATGATCAGTGATGAGCAAAGAATGTAGAAGTGAAAGTTGGAAACTATGGAAAGTAAACTAGAAATAGTTAAAATATGGAATATCTAAAAATCTAGGTTACAATACAAATTGTGTAATATATAATTAGAGAGATTAAATGACATGGTGGAGTAAAGTCTTTTTGGAAACTTAAGGGTCTTGGGTTACACTCCTAATGGCAAGTTTTGGCAAGGCAATAAGGAAATGGACAAATCAAAAGCAAGTCTTCCTATGCATGAAAGTGATCACAAGTTCTATGCCAACTGATGAGAGGTGCTTCTCAAGGCAAATCGATAAGAGTCAATGTCACACTCTGACTCTCCCGTCGAGCACGTAACAACCACCGCGTTATCCCAGCATACAGGCATGACCTCCCTATATACCGGGATAGCGCAAGACATACCAATTTTTCAATATATCTTCCAAAACAATAAACTCATCAAACCAATAAATCATATAACAACTTTCATGCAAAGGACCCATCCGGTCCATCCATGTACACATAAGCATGCATCGGCACACATTTAGGGAGGGGATCCTGTACATGCATGCATGCAATGTGGCCTACCCAGCCATTTCATAGTTTCACAAAGTCACAGTCTCAAAAAATATTTCAACAAATCCCAATAAAAGTCCAAATATCCCGATTAAGAACAATAAGTTTTGCAAAAATAAGTTTTAACCAAATATAAACACTTTCCACATAAACCAAGTTTAGATTCCACCAATACTTGTCTCAAAAGATATAACAAGTATCAATTAAATCCAAATTTCAAAAGAATAGTACAATAGCTTCCTTCCATGGATGAAATTACATCAAATCTCAAGAAAATAGCATCCAACACCAATACCTATCATGGATCACCAAAATATCTTTGAATCAGCCAATATTCACCACTGTCTACCTTTCCTCTGAAAAGAATTTGAAAGGAGGGGGTGAGTATTTTAAAATACCTAGTGAGTAGAGTGTAGTGACATGTAACATATAAATGAGGGGTGAGGGTGGTAATGCCAAATATATGTATCAACTATCATTGAATGCCATAATGAAATTCATTCTCATAAAATCATTCATATCAATCCACCATGACTCATAAAATCAACTCAATCAGTCAAATCTCATTTTTTCCATAATTTTTGGGGTTTACCAAAAACATTATCCTACCAATGGCCATTGGTAAGACCCGCCAAGGGATTTTCTACAATTTTCGTATACAACTCCCCTTCCCTTTTGGCGTTGGCACGGAAATTTTTTTCGTGGGGTGCTACCACGTCATCCGTCCGACTTGAGTGACTCTTCATCCCACCACCTCCAAGCCTCTAATGTAATCACAAATCAGCCCAAACCACGCCGCCCCAACGGACTGGTCCGTGGCAGGACTTAGAACTGCAGTCCTTTTTCCCAGTACCATGTTATCAAACTCATTTAATAATTCAATGCATGCTCAAATATGAGATAGAGCAATATTTCATAATTCACATGAGTATCCCAAAGTAACATAGTGCAAATAATTCAATAATCATGTACAAGAGTCATGGACATTTCACAATTTCATTTTAGACATACCACAATCACAAAACAATTTCAATTTCATTTGCAAATTCATTTCAAAACTCAATTTATAAATCATATTTAAAATCATTTACTCATTCATATGATACACAATCCATTTACTCACCTCTTCGGAGGGTGTCCCCTCCCAATATCCAATGAAAATCTTCTTTCAAGCCCCAACGGATTTTCCTAAACCAATAATAACAATTTTCAGGTCATTTATTCTCAAATTCAAGGGTTTATCAATTTTTCCAAATTTTGTACAAACCCCAAATTTTCTCATAATTTCTCCAATTCATGAATGTACATTTCAATTTCATCAATCTAGAATTATTTGCCTCACCAATGACTTTAATTCCCAATATTCCTCAGTTTTCCCAATTTTTCCCCAAATTTACATAACCCTAATTTTTGCAAGAACCCTAAATTTGTCCCAAATCTAAAAATCTACGTTCATGGTTCTATTTCCACTAATTATACCTCATTTACACATACATACTATTTTTCATTCCAATTTCCCCCAATTCTCACTGTTCACAATTTTAGGGTTTTGATTCTCCTTTGAAATTTTCATAAATTTCAACAATAAATTTTATTCTAACATTAAAGAAACTAAACCCAAGTTTAAGGAGGGAAAATTACCTTGATTTTAAGATTGGATTGAGTTTTGGAGGTTGGATTTCAAAAACCCAACTTTTCCTTTCGTAGAGTACCCGCCAACCTCCTTCAATCCTCCCTTCCTTGAGTTTGTTTGAGGTATTGGAAGTCCATTTAGTGCCTTTATGGTAGAGATTAATTGATTTTGTAAGTGAAAAATCAATTTAAGTGTGTAGAGGGAGAAATGAATGTGGAGAGAGAAAGGAGAGCATTGGTTTCGAAAATGGGATGAAATTGGCGAGAATGAGAAGGCTCAATGCATTGTCCATTGTTTTGACAGGTAAGGTTACCATTTTACCCTCCATAGGATTTATGTTGTAGTTGAAAGTGAAAGGTATTTTAGAAATTTCTCATTTCCACTAATGCTTCGATATATCCAGCTACAATTTTTACAGACTGAGGAGGAGTTTTGATATATCGATATACTCGATTCGGATATATCGATATACTAAATGTTACTCTTAGGGATTTCTCTGTAGGGATCATATATCGATATACTCCATTGAGGTATATCGATATACTCAGACATACTCTCAGGATGTGTGTTTCAGACACTGATATATCAACCCATCTCTAGATATATTGATATACTAAGTCTCAACCTCAAGAATTACTTTAGGTACTTGACGTAACGACCCCCAAATGGCTCGGTATATCATCCACACATCAAAATTGTATCATTTTTCGGTGTTACATTCACACTCTGAATCTGATTAAAATTCGCATTCTTCCGGAAAATTTACAACGGAAACTAATAATTAACTAAAAATTTTCAAACACTGAATTTTCGGTATTACAGTCAAAGCAATTTGTAACAAGTGTGTGTGTACCGAAGAGAGGGAATTTGGAAGTGCAATTCAAGTTGAATTGCATTCAAGTGATGAATGAATGTGCCGAGTAGAAACAATGTGTTGTGGAGGAATAGTAAGGCACCGAATGAAAGTGTTGTTCGGTCAAATACAAATCTCATTAGGTGCAAGTAAGTGGCAGCATTCTAAATTTGCAAGCAAGTGTTGACCAATTTGAATGGAAATATAGTGTACCGAGCAATTCATCCATGCCAATTGGAATTCTCAAATTCATGAATTAACACCATATACCGAAGGGGTAATTGGAAATGTTAAGTGTTCGATCAATATACCAACGGGAAATATATGTATAAATGTGGCAAAATGCTGATGGGTTTATGGAAGTGTTCCAACATCAAGAAGACTGAGAGGCAAATGACAATCACCAATAGGTAAGTATCGACAGGAGGTTCAATAGTCACCGATAGTAATATTCTGAATGGTAAAAAAAATAAAGTAATGGTTAGGAGATAGCAATCTCCTAGGGGCGGTCACTATAAGGAAATCAAAATGAAACAAATAGGATAGTTTGGCAACCCACTTCCCAAGATCTCCACTTGGCCATAATGAAATTCTAGCCCAGAATAGAATACTTAACAAAGAACCAACTCAAATGAAGATAAAATCTTATGATTAACTCTTTTCACTAATAATCTTTAGTCCTTATTTATAAATACAACAATGGCTTTTTTGAATTAATAATTTTTTTTATTAAAAGAACATTAATTAATAGATTTAATTATAATAATATGCACAACACATAGTTAGACCAATTGAGTAATATTAAAATTTAAATGGACACGTTAGAGGTGGGTTTAGACTCCAAAGATAGTAGGTCCTTTGGCTTGAGAGTGGAGATAAATTTGATATATTTCTTTGCTCACTCTACAGAAGTGTACCGCAAAAGATCGTCGGGGATTGGTCTGGTGAAGGAAACTCTGACACTCAAGTCAAAAGAGATTATTTTTAAAAAGAAAGAAACAGACTAGATAAAGAGTTGCATATCCACCCTTTGTTGTTCTTATGTGCTTTTTGTGTAGGGTCTTAGAGCATACTTGACTCATTGCTGATGCTGAGTATATATAGCATGTATGTAGGGTTTTGTATGCCTTTTAAGGAATCAAAACCCTAATTTCCTTGTAGGGAGATTGATAGTAATCCTCTGAGATCATCAAGATTGAAGTAAAAGATTAAAAAGTTTTGAAAAGATTTGAAATCCTTTTAACCCAAGAAAACTCAAGTTGAGCTGGAAATATCCTGCCTTATTGGGGGCTTCTGTCGAGTTCCGTTTCCTTTGCAGGAGATACTTTCTCAAGAGTAAGGGATATTTAAATTTTTTAAGAATTCCTTTCCTAAGTTATAAGTATCATGTAGTAAGGGCGCCTACGTGCAATGAGATGTATCCACCGAGGAACAGGATAACTGGAGAGTTCAAGGGGACAAGATTAATCTAACCAAGAAAGTCGGGAGTTATAAATTGATGTCCGATCATGTACTCAACTGAAGAGCTAAGAGAGACAAAGATGTATTTACTCTTTTATGGGTTTGGTGTACACAAACAATTATGTCCTTTTGGTTATGGACCATCGGTCCATGTACCATCATTTACCCCCCACTCCTAATTGTTGTTTAGTTGAAATAACATTTAGGAGTAGATTAAGAATCCAAAAGAACACGAAAAAGAAGAGTTTCTTCTTGGAGCAGGATAAGCACAAAAGTTGAGCATTTAATGTGGGTTGTGTTGTTTCAATTTTCGCGAATCTTCTTTTATATGCTTTTTTACTTTTGTTAAGCTATTGGTTGGTGTGTTTTGTTCCGTACAATCACTTGAGAGAGAAGAGAAACCTAATAATTTTTAGGGTTTAAAGAATTGTAAGAAAGGCGACCATGGCTCGGGGTTTTGGTTCACGTAAGCATCATAAGATCAGTGAAATTGCAAGTATAATGATAGAAAAGGAGTTGGACCTTGTGGTAAAGGACAAGAATCTCGGCGGTGATTTTCGTTTGAGGTTGCCTAGGGATGTGGAAAGGGCTAACCAACTATCGGTAGGTTGTGTTTTGATGTACAGGGAATACATTAGGTATGGGTTGCAGGTTCCTCATTTGGGGTCTTTGTCTGCTGTTTTAAGGGGTTGGAATGTGTTCCCAACTCTACTGATTTCAAGTGTGTGGCGATTGGTTGGGGCGGTGGCTAATTTGTTGAACTTTTGTCGATTAAGGTTTGATTTCAAAATTGTCTTTTATTTTTTGTCTGAGGAATTGTGGTGATAGGGGTCCTACAGAAGGATAGTACTGTGTTCAAACTTGACGACAATTGAAATGGAAGTTTTTTTGTAAAATGAATCTGGCCAAATCTTGAAGAAGCAAATTCTTTTTATAGAGTTTGTGAATAGAGATTTGTTGTCGTCGTTCCCATGGCTGACGTGGAACCCCTCATTGGGTTTGAGAGCACCTGTGTTTTCTCAGCATTTTGGTTTTGTCAGATCAATGGATAGTTTTTTTAGGGCATCAAGTAGGGCAGTGTGGGTAGATGTCCTAGTTGAGAACAAAATACTCAAATTGGCCAGCCTTCTGTTGGATGAGAATGTACAAATTCAAAGGCCATTCATCAACTTTTCTGAGGTTGACGAATTTGATTGGGTGACTACTTCAAAAGCAATAAGGGCTCATGTCAAGGTAGGCCTTAATGGAAAGGAAGATGAGAGGAGCATATCTGAGGATGCACTCTTGGGTAATATTTCTTGGAATAAAAGAGGGCTCGTGTGGATGCCGAGCAGCAAGGAAGGCAAGAATGGTGACAAATAGAGTACAGGAGGGGCAATAGTGCTGATGCCTAGGAATTTTGTTATTCTATTAGAGGATGTTATCGAAGGAAAAGTGGTTAAAGTGGAAACACCAGTTGTCATGGCCGAAGGGAGGGAGGAAGGAAGGAAGAGTTTAGGATGAGGCAAGTGATAACTGCCCCATTGCCACGCTTATTCCCAAGAAAAAGAGGGGTAAGTTGTTGGCCCCTACTTCGAGTACCAATGAGGTACATTGTATTGGGAAATTGCCTCTAGCCTCTCCTTCGGGCGTGGAGAAGGATACTTTGCTTCAAGCTCCACCAAGAAGAGTAGAGTTGGGTTCTTCTAGTACCTTGTCGGAGTATTTGTATGTCCAGAGGGCTAAAAAGGTGATGCCGGAGCAAATGGTCCCCTGTCGTACTATTTTGATTTAGTTATTTGATCAATCAAAGCAATTAAAAGAGAGAGGAACAGCCACTGTAAGCTACAGTGATCCTTTTTTTTGGGAATACCTAGACATTTCAGATGTAAGAAGATTCACGGACAGATTTGAATTTCATCGGGCGAAGTCAAAGTTAAACCACCTATCGGTGGAATAGGCTGACGATTCTATGGTAGCTCTTTTGATTTAGGTATGTTCTTTCTAGTACTTTTTAAGTTAACTAATTGATTCTATGGTGACCGTTCTGATTTATTTTCTTTATAGGCCATCGCAATGTCTGAATTTCAAAGGATAAGAAAAGATCAATTGGTTGATCATCTGAAGAGTTAGTTGGACTTGCTGGAGAAGGAGATCCCGACCCAAGAAGGCACAAAGGGAAGCCAAGCAAGCAGAGGCAATATCTGTTGCTTTTCATAAAAAGGAAAAATTGATAGAAATGTTACATGCTGACCTGGAGCATTCTTACGAAGTTATTAATGCGGCCATTGCTAAACATGAGAAGTTGATAGATCTCATTAATAGTGGCAAAGTAGATCGATTGGCTACTGAGGAGTTGGCATGAGAGCGGGACGAGACTTTTGTTGTTTTACAGAGAGAGATTGCAGAGCTGGGGGAAACTTGTGAATGGGACCATTGGGAGCTATCTGAAAAATTGTGTTGAGCTGAAGAAACCATATACTGTTTACAGGGTGGCTTAGTTGAAGGAGCGGATGTTAGCAGTTATAGTGTCCCAGGTGCAAGTCTAGATAGAGTTCTTAGGGGTGGCACTTCTGAAGGGGTGATTGCTACAGGCCCACGGATTACTGCTTTTCGGGACTTACAAACCTTCAGCAGAGACCTCCAGCTCCTTTTTCTCATTGATTTATCATCGTTTTTGTGCTTCTCTTTTCTGCACCTTCTTTTTCATACTAATGACTTCTTGAATGGAAAGAACTTCTTGGGTCTACTTTTTCCCTCTTTTGGTACTACGCTGTCACCATGTTGTTTCATTACGCTGTCACTTGGTCATCAGCAGATTTCGGGCCATGTTGCTTGTTCATCTTATCTTCTTTTACCTAATGGTTCTCGGTGAGGGTTACCTTCACAGTTAACATGGATTAAACCCATCTCAAACTAATGTTTCGAGCTCATCCTTTAATTTTCAACACTCATATGTTAGGTGGCCATAGTCTCGGTTGAAATGACAATATCATGTTCGGTCTTTCTTAGAGTCATCGTTTAGAAGGCATCCTAGCCACCAAACGTATGGCTTGTTTCTTATTTGCAGTAGGATTTGGCTCGGTGTTTCGTTCAGTGATGTATAGCGATTGAACTTGCAGTAAGGAGGGAGCACTGGTCAGGTCCTTTTGGAAGAGTGCTATTCAGGAGTGTGGCTGCATTCACTCCTGTCGGGTATGTTTCGACGCCTCTCGAATGCTTCTATTTCCTCGGTGGTTATGTACTTTTTAGCATGCGAATAGAATTCCTGTTTGTGGCTGGGGGGCTCTTCATTATCGAGATCTTCATTTTTGAAGGCCATAATCCAGTTAGCAGTGCTGTTAAGACTTTGGAGTGGTCCAAGCCTGAAATCTTCATCATTTCCATTTTGAACTTTTTCAAAAAATCCTTTAAGAGCTTGTCATCCTTTTGTCGCAATGAAAGATAGGAAGTAGATTTTTTCTTGGCCCTATGACTGATTAGGCAAATTGTTCCCCTAACTAAGAGAAGTTTCTGATGCTAAGTGGTAGCAGAGAGTTAGACCATGACAGAACATTCTCCTTCAGAGTTGTGGAGAAGTGCTTGCACTTGGCGGTATCAGACGTATCTCTGGAGATCATAACCGTTATAAAACTGGGGGCATCATCTCAGGGGTCAGTAGTGCCATCGTACCTTTTCATTGGGGAAGGAGCATATCTCGCAACATTAGTTCAGTTGAAATCTTTAAGTTAAAGAGTGAAATATTGGTCGCATATTGAGTTGCCTTATTATGTCTAGCGTTGGCACATCTCAATTCGACAACCACGAGGTCCTCCACCTATTTCCTCAAATCATTCGGATCATGCTAAGAAGTTGTTGAAAGTTCCCAGTTTCCCCGAGGTTGAAGCTTGTGTAGGCTTGAATGTTTCGATCTCTGAGGGGAGGATGACCCCTCTTGCCGATGAGCATGGCTAAGATCCTCCAACTGTCAACTCATATCTTGAAGCTTTGATTCGAGCTTCTCTATCTAAGAACGGTGGGCTCTGTTTAGAGAGGTTAGGGCAGGATTTGAAATAAATTGGTTTTGTTGTGGTACGATTGATGGTTAATTCTCTCCTTAAGGAGGCGGTATCGCCGATTAAGTTTGGGAAGCACGAACGTTCATTGGGCCAATTGGGCTGTAGGCTGAATGTTATCCGTTAGGGTGGATGTCCATCCATCCACTGCAGACACAGTTTTGGAGTTATTTTGACTCCTTTTCGGTGGCATGATTAGTAGAACTACAATAGGATGAAGTCTAGAACAAGTCTCTTCCTAGTCAGTCCCCACAGACGGCACCAATTTGTTGAAGGTGAGTTTAGACTCCACAAATAGTAGGTCCTTTGGCTTAAGAGTGGAGACGAAGTTGATGTAGTTCTTCATTTGCTCTACGGAAGCGTACCTGTAAAAGACTGCTGGGGGTTGATCCAGTGGAAAAAACTCCAATGCTTAAGTTAGGAGAGAGTATTTGTAAAAAGAAGAAACAGACAAGAGAGAAAGTTGTGTATCCGCCATTTGTTGTTCTTGTGTTCTTTTTGTGTAGGGTCTTAAAACATACCTAGCTTATTGTCGATGCTGAGTATGTATAACATATATGTAGGGTTTTGTATATCTTTTAGGGAATCAAAACCCTAATTTTCTTGTAGGGAGATTGAAAGGGTTCCTTCGAGATCAACGAGATTAAAGTCAAAGATTGAGAAGAATTGAAATCCTTTTGACCTAGGAAAACTTAAATTGAGCTGGAAATATCCTGGCTTATCGGGGGCTTCTGTCAAGATCTGTTTCCTTTTGGGGAGAGACTTTCTCGAGAGTAAGAGAGATTTAAATTTTCTAGAGATTTCTTTCTTAAGTTATATTTATCACATAGTAAGGGTGCCTGCGTGCAATGAGATGTGTACACTGAGGAATAGGATAATTGGGGAGTTCAAAGGGATAGGATTAAGGTGACCGAGAGAGTCAGAAGTTATGAATTAATGCTCGGTCATGTAATCAACTGAGGAGCTGAGAGAGAGACAAAGTCATATTCCCTCTTTTATGGGGCTTGGTATACACAAACAATTATGTCCTTTCGATTATTGGCGGTCGGTCCATGTACCGTCAAGACACAAAATAAAAATTATATAATTATCTGAATTAATATTATACGATAGTTGTATTATAACCAATTAGACTTGGAAGGTTGAGCAATTCCCCCTTTAGATGTGCATCCACTACATTCATCTCACATACATATTATTTTATGTAGACTATTTCTTGCAAAATAGCTTTTTAATAGTTGTATGTTACAACTCAAATTGACATTTTTTATGTAATTTAATATTAAAATGTATACAATTATTATATATTATTACGTGTTTTGATCCAAATAAAAATTAAAAACAGTTTTCGGTAGAAAGAGAATAATATAAAAGAAAATGAAATAGTGAAAGAAGAGGGGAAGAAATATTTTATTCGTAATAATTTTGGAATTTTTTTTTTTAATCCATGCAAGTCATGGATCACCAAGGTTAACCATGGAAATACTAACTTAGTAAGGGGTTTATTTTCTTCTTTGTTTTTTCTTTTTCTAACAATTTCAATTAACATTCAATACTAATTTCAAAGAAAGATTCCGTTCCTATTCTGATGTTTGAATATGAATTTATTCAGATAAACAATTGGTGCGAAATCTCATTTTGCATAAATGATGACGTGTGTCTTTAAAGAAAAGGGAGGAAGGTAGAAAGTCTGGAAGTTGACTTTTGCATTAGTGTGGTATAAATGTATACTATAATTATATCAATTCAAATATTGAAATGCCAAATTATGGCTAAAACCTTATAATTCTTTCTTCTTTGTTTTTTCCCCCCTCTCATTTTGCATATGAGCATTAAAAAAAAAAACCTTCTATGTGAAAGAAAACAACTAAAATCTCATAAATTTGTTCACTTTTAATAAAAAATATTACAAATAATAAAATAAAGATAAGTGGATGTTAAATTGAGATTTTTCAAACACTCTCAATTCAAACTTTGAAAACCAAGTCAGGCAAAATTTTATGTGCCCAAAAAAAGGTATTTTAGCTTTTTTTGTTGTATTATCTAGCATCACTTTTAATATTTACACCCTTCAAATATAGCCCCCAAACATCCATTGCAAAATTTGAATTTGGTGCACTAGCATGGCACCATAAAGGAGAGCCCACTAAAAGTGAACCAATTCACCCTTTTCACAATATGAAACTTGGTTTGACGATGATTTACTTTTGGGTTCTTATGAATGACATTTTTTTTTTTGGAATAGAAGGAAATAATTGATTGAAAAAAATAATGACTAATATAAAACTTAGGCCGTGTGCTACAATTTTATTTATTTATTATTTTTTTTATAAACCACTAATATCCAATAACCACATTGGATTCAATTTTATTTGTAGTATAAATAATTTAAAAGGATCGACTAAATTCATGATATTAACCACAAATAGTGTTTTGAAACTCGGATCGGAATACGAACCGGTCACGCCAAGGGGTCAATGGGTCACCGACTCAAACCGGTTAGACTTGATAAAAAACCCGGATGATGTCATCATAAAATTATAAATAAATATAAATTCTGAAATTAAAAACACCAATCTCCACATGGCCTAATGGTGAAGGCTGTGATTTTTTGCGTTTCAGCGCTCAAGTTCAACTGCAGACTCCTACAAATTTTATCACACATTTTGTTCTTCAAAAAAATGGATTGGACCGGTCCAGTTCAATCCGGTTTTTCCCGGTCCAACCCGGTTTTGACTAGGTTTGACCGATTCTTTCCAAAACCAGTTTTTTAAAGAAACCCGGACCAACTCTTGGGCTGGTTCCCGGTCGAAACGGTCGGACCGGCTGGTCCAGTTCAGGTTTCTAAACACTGACCACATGTGATTAGGGGAAGAGGTAAATTCAACTAAATTCGACTAAATTTTATTTGTAAGCTAGTGAAGATTGGTACAAATACAGCATTGGCATTGCGAGGTAAATACACTCGTGTTTGTGTTGAAATTGATCTACTGAAACCATTGGTGTTGAAAGTTAGAAACCGGAACAAGAAACAACAATGGAATTTGAGGGCCTCCATCTCATTTGTTTTGGGTGTGGTAGAGTGGGCCATGAGAAAGACCATTGCTTGGTGATAATTACACAAATGTCACAAGTTGAGAAGATGATACCCAAGATCATTACAATGGTAATGTGCCAAGTAGAACAAGGGATGGTATGGACGAGGAATTTGGGCCCTGGACGAAGGTGCACCAAAAACAATGATGATTGGGGAATTGCGGGGCTGACTGACAATCATTGGCCAACAGTAGCTGGAGTAACCATTACGTGCAATTAGCCAAAAATTGTGGCACAAAAGTGGTGATTAGGGGAGAGAAAAATGATGAGCGGGAATTTGGAGATAAATTTGGAGAGATTGAATAGCTTACTCTAGATCAGGCTTAGGAAAGTCAAAGATCCAGATCGGGTCGAACTAAGATCGGTAGCGAGCATCTTGGATAGATCGGTTCCTGATTCTGAGCTTGGCAATTTTCTTGGTCCCTGGCCCAGCACCCAACTAGAGCCCACCCTACATATGACTCAGAACACTAGGCGATAGACAAGGACCAACCTTGAGCGTGCTGCAACTCAGAAATCATTGTCGAAAAAGGGGAGATCTGAAGTTCTTCAGCCTCCTATGATAGCAATAACTTCTGTCGGGGCTGATCAGACAACAAACTTGATAGAGGTGCTGGTAAAATAGACATTTAACACCCCTATGACTAGTTCAGGACTCGATAGTGGTGAAGTCACTCGATGACCAGTTCATGATGGACCATGGAAGGAAGAAGATGGAGGTTCGATTGAAACTTGGCTTTGGATGGAAGCCTCCCTAGAGAAGAAGATGATGATGACCCACGATGATGAGATAGAGTCCTAGGGGTAGAGGGGTCACCTGCAACTGAGGAAATGGTGGTTCAGGGTTAGCTGGACTAGGGAATGTGTGGCAATCCAAAAGGCCATACATTTGTTGCCAGTCGGCTGGGGAGGGTTTCATTAGTGGACGCTGGCAATGTATTGGAGAAGGAGAGCCCAGTAGTTGACATCTCGAAGCAGCCTGCTTCGGAGGTAGAGGTGATGGCCCTATACTTGGACTGTTAACTTAGTATGCGAACTTTTATTTCTATTTATTTTAATGGTTATGAACTCTAAATTTTTAGCTTGGAATGCTTGTAGGGCTAATAGCCCAACCTTTAGACGAGCTATGAGAAAGATTATTTCTCAACACAAGCTAGATATGATTCACATTTTGGAAACCCAACGGCAGGTGAATCAGTATCCGACCTTTCTTTGTAGGATGGGTTATGATCAAGAGTTTATTGTGCTTGTGATTGGTTTTAGAGGGGGTCTGTGGCTAGTTTGGAAAACTAGGAAATTAGAGATTGAGATCTTGCATCACACAGATCAATTAATTCATTGTTGTTTAAAAGTGAAAAATCTTGTTTAGATAGTTGCTTTTGTGTATATCCAGCCCTACAGAAACAAAAAGGAGGAGGAGTGAGATGATCTTTATTTACTAGCTCAATCCATTTTAGAGGCTTGGTTTGTAATGGGGTTTAACGTTCCTTCTGATTTGAGGCTGCTTGGTTGGGCCATTACCAGTTTGCCCAGACTTTCGAGTTGGCTTAGGGAGGAGCTGGGCTGGAATATTTCTCATCTCAGTCATTACAGTCCACAGTTAGTGTGCTTCAGAAGTGAAACCAGGAGGTCTTTAGGAATATCCTTCACCAGAAATGGAGGCTGAAGGCTAGGCTAAAGGGAATTCTGAGATTGCCAGAGCATGATATTTCAGTTTCTTTGCGCCAGTTGGAGGCTAGACTCCTAGATGAGTATCATAGGATTCTGGATAAGGAGGAAACATTTTGGCATCAGAAATCCAGGATCAGATGGTTTTGTCATAGAGACTGTAATACGAGATTCTATCATCTATCAACTCTTATTAGCTAAAACAGAAATAGGATCACTAGACTCAAGGTGGATGGGGAGTGGTGTTCGGATGTGGAGACATTAAGGACCCATGTGACATCTTATTTTCGAGGTTTGTTTGCTTGGGGATTCACTGTATGGACTAACAGATTATAGCCAGTGGTAAAGTTCTTTGAACCCAGATCAATAGAGAGTTCTTACTTGCCCAGTAGGAGTAGAAGAGATACAAGCTGTGGTTTTCTCTATGAAGGGACTAAAGGGTCCAGGACCCGATAGAGTTCAGCAGATTTTCTTTCAGAGATTTTGGGATATTGTCCATCCTCAAATGCATAGATTTGTAAGGGAGGCTTTTCGGGATGTCACTTTCCTTCGGAGTTCCTGCGTGCTTTTATTGTATTGATCCCAAAAGTGCCCCACCCAAGTAGTTTGAATGCATTTTGCCCTATTAGTTTGTTAAATACTATTATAGGGTGCTTGCCAAGGTTTTGGTTTATTGTCAGCAACCTTTCTTAGACCATATTATAGGCCCTTTTCAAAATGACTTTCTTCTAGGTTGGGGAACTTTGGACAATGTCATTATTACCTAGGAAATTGTTTATTTGTTCTCGTCAGAGCCAGAATTTACAGACGATTTTAAAGGTGGACCTACAAAAAGCTTATAATAATGTAAGTTAGGATTTTCTTCACCAGACCCTCATGGATTTTCAGATTCCGATAGCTCTGGTTCGATTGCTTATATTTTCTGTCTCTAATGCTTCTTCCAGATTGTTATGAAATGTGGAAGAGCTCCTCTCTTTCACTCTTGGGAAGGGTTTGAGATAGGGTGACTCATTTTCTCCATACTTGTTTATTCTTGTCTTGGAAAAGCTATTATATAGAATTCAAGAAAATGTTCGAAGAGGCTTTTGGACTCCGATCCACATATCATGAATAAGATCAGCTATATCGCATTTGTTTTTTGCGAATGATTTAATGCTGTTTGCGAGAGCTTCTCTTAGGGGGAATGGACATGATTTTTTCTTGTCTCAGAAACTTTGCAGAGTGTATTGGATCGATAATGAATTCTCAAAAGTCCAAGCTACTTATTTCTTCGAAAGTTCTGGAGGATTTTAAATAAGAGTTGGTGGAGAGATGTCAGTATACTTTGTCGAGTGACTTGGGGGTTTACTTGGGAGTTCTTATTCGAGTTAGTCGGAATCATAATAACTTTTAATTACCTTGTTGAGAGGGTTTAGTAGTGGATAAGTGACTAGAAATCTAAAACTTTGATCCTTGCAAGGTTCAGGACTCTCATCCAAGTAGTGGTTTCGACTATTGTCTCATATGTTATGCAATCTATTTGGCTTCCAGAGCAGATCTATCAGCATCTAGATAGGCTAAGTAGGCAGTTTCTTTAAGGAGATACAGATGGAAACCAGCAAATGTGCCAACCTAAGGAATGTGGTGGACTAGGCCTCAACACCACTTGTGAGGCTAATCGAGCTTTCTTAATAAAACTCGAGTAGAGGACTATCTCTAGAGACTCTGTGTTATGGTGTTAGGTCATTTGTCACAAGTATCTGCAATGGTCAAATTTTCTAAACTACTAGAGTTATTCGAGGGGGTTGTCCTTCTGAAGGGGTATTCTTCGCATTCGGAGTTAATTGAGGAGGGTGATCCATTGGAGGATACAGAATGGTTTGTATATTAATTTCTGGGAGGATAATTGTGTAGGAGCTAGCCCATTGGCACTACGAACTCAGAGAGTTATGAACATTGAGGATAATGACACCCAAGTTGGCCATTTTATAATGATAGATCGAGAGTGGGATCTTGATAGTTTATCTGCGATTCTTCTAACCTAGCTGGTGGAGGAGGTCTGAGCTATAATGATTTTTAGGGACCCTATAGTGGGGGAATACAGTCTACAAGTTGGGTACTTCTTCATGATTATTCATGGTTAAGTCAGCCTACGAAACTATTTAAAGACTTGAGAGTGAGCTTCCAAGGCCAAATGGTGATGGGAGTGGATTTGGCGCATTCAATGTCAGGAAAATGTAAGATTATTTATATGGATGGTAGCTCACAATTCAATGATGTCTAATGTAATTCGAGTCTGTCGAGATCTAACGACAAACTGCATGTGCTCAATGTGTGGACTCGCTCTAGAAACAGTTTTGCACCTTAGAGACTATGAAAAGGTGTGGCTTGTTTGGCTCTTATTCTTGGCAAGATCCAAATTGGACTTTTTAGTCTTTCGGTAATCCTAGATCATGCAATGGCTAAAGAGTAACTGTTAATCTCAAGCTTTACATAGAAGTATGTCCTGGCTTATATACTTCACTTCTATTATCTGGTCCATTTTGAAAGCAAAATGTTGGGTCATTTTTTAGCATCGCCAATTTTCTTCAGAGGAGGTTAGGAGAATGGCAATTTATCATGCTAAGGATGGGTGTTTGGCCTGGTTGAATGTCTTGCGTGATGTGTCGAAGGGTGGATGGATCCATTGGGAGCCTCCTCCGTCGGGATACTACAAGCTAAACACTAATGGATCTTCATTATTGGGGTCTTTTAGACCAAAGGTGGGTGGCATTTTGAGGGATGAATTGGGGCTTTGGATTGGATGTTTTGTTCGTAATGTAGGGATGTCAGATGCCAAGGCAGTAGAGTTATGTGCGGTTCATGAGCAGCTACTTTATCTACATCATATCTATCCTCAGGTGATCTTGGAGATCAATTCCCTTTTTTCTTTGATATAAAAAAGATGTAACCAAACAGAATCGAATCAGGGAAGAGATGATAGAAGTGAGGAGACTCTACTGCTTGAACTGTTCCTAAGGTACTTGGAGCTCAATTCCATGGATATTGTGTTCGCCCTTTCCTCGGGCGGTGTTCACTCCTCACCCGAACTACCATATTCTCACGAAGCGTATCAACATGATTAGGCTTTTATGCATTGTTCGTGTTTGCTTTGTCCCACAAGAAAGTAATCGATGCGCTGATATTTTAGCTAGGCTAGGACATAATGTTTGCCCTTGGACCCATGATCTTTTTTTTCCCTTGCCGGAAGTGTATAAAGCTCAGTTAAGTGATATTAAAGGAATGGCTTCTTTTAGAAGCTAGATTCCCTCATTGCAACCAAAAATTAAAATAAAATAAAAAATCATGATATTGAGCTTTGTCATTAAGCCATTAGATTTTTTTAAAAAAAAATATATTTTCAATAACATAAGTGGATTGAACTCAGTAATGTAGCCAAAGTGTATATTTCCAAGCTTTATTGGGATAAAGCTCACAAGGCAAGGGGCGTGTAAATGTTTCATTTTCTATTTTAAAAGTGGAAATCGCACTAATGCACGCATTCGTCTTTTGGAAGCTTTGTTTGTTTAGGGCTTAGCTTTTTCAAAGGAAGAGAGATGTTTTGGTTTGGTTGGTGCAGTCCTAAAGTGCGTGATAGGTTAATGGTCGCTCACTAAATGGTTAGTGCAGAGCACACATTCAACGCAAGCTGCTCATTTTTTGTTTCTCTCTCTGGGTGCTTTAGCTGGTGGAGGTTAAAGAACATGGCTAGTTGGGGGAGATGGGACCCTGTTACCAACCGAGGAGTTGAGATTTCAATCTCTCTCTCTCTCTCTCTCTCTATTAAGATCTCTTTTATGATTCTCCATAGAGAATATCTTTTTTCATTTGATCATTCTGCAACACAAAACTAAACGCACTACCCACATTTTGGAATGGATGGTTGAGATTTAATCTGATATCAATGATTAACAATGTTTTCAAATAATTTAAAGAAAAGAAAAACCCTTATTTTCCTTTAAAATATATGGGTGCTCATGTAATTTAAACATGCATTAAAATGAAATATTTTAAAAAATATAAATCCCTAGTTTTAATTTCAAATCTTTTGAGTGAGCCATTCCAAATGACCATGATTCTGTCTTTTGGTAATTTAAATCTATAATTTTGACCACAATCCATTGTGTTGAATTCAAAATATACATATATTTTTTCTATTTACTAAAAAGAGAATATCAGTAATAATTTTTTTTTTTGGACAATGAATTTAAAAAATTATTATTTTGTTCTTTATGTAATTATATCAAGAATTATATGGAAAGCGAGGCATTTTTGTCATATAAAACCGTGATATAGCTTTCAAACAAAAAGCATGCCACCACACTTGTATTTACCAGTACACATTCATTCTTGCTCTATGCGAGCAATTCGGATAAATTGATTCTCTTATGAAACTGAGTGAGAGATGATCAAGCTCAGGGATCATGTACGAAATTATCCCTCTTTTTTTAAAAAAAAATTTAAAACATCATACAAATACAAAGAAAACTAATTCGTAAAATGAACCTCATTTGTCATATGTTGAACATGCGACATGCTTTGTCGCATCTTGAACATGCGATATATGCTCAAAACAAAGAAGAGAGGAGAGGGATAAAAAAAGAAAAAAAAATGACATACGACATATGTGTCGCATGTTGAACCTACTATAAAAGTAGGTTATTTTACGATTTTTTTTTTTTCGTGAATTGTTTAGAAAATTTTTTAAAAAAGTGGAACATAACTCCAAGCTCAGTTTTGTACAAGACAAAGTAGATCTCAAGCTTAAAGGCCCAGAAATCTACTCTCTCTTGTTCAGCGTGTAATATAAAAGAAAAAAGAAAGAAAAAAGGAAAAAAAAAATAGGCAAATAGCTAGAATTGACATTAAGATGCATAATTTCTTATCCAAATTTAATTTCATCCAAACAATGAGATTTATAGCAAGATGAATATCTATGTCCCACTGAAAGGTCTGTGAATATATTTAAAAAAAAAAAAAAAGAAAAAAAACTAAAATAATCGGATACTTGGAGGACATCCATCACTGTGAAGAAACCGATTTTAGTGAAATCAAAAGCAAGAGGTATAGAAAGAAGCTCCATTTTACCAGCTTGCAACCTTTTTCAATTTCTCCATGCAGAAGAGAGCTCCAGATCTACATCTTCTTCCCACCAGGTAGTTGTCTGCAACATTCATTAACATTAATGAGAACATGCCACCCAAAAACATGTAGTGCAGTCATCTTCTACCAGACGAGAATCAGGTGATATAAAACTGCATATTTTATGTGGTATGTTCAACATGGATTCTTTTTGTTGCCAACAGAGAACAAATATCCAACATCGGTGCAGTACAAATAGGATACAATGTATATGTGTGTGTGTGTGTGTGTGTGTGTGTAATGAAATGCAAACAAACCTTGTAGCCTCTTCGTAGAAACTGTAATGAACTTCCTTGTTCCTCCTGCAGTCCTAGGACCCTCAGCAGTTCCTCCTTGGTCTGGAAAGAATACCAATTTGTTATTCCTAATGCAAGTAATCTTAAAGAAACCAATTAGAAAAAGGACAGAACACTAAGAAAGGAAACTTACTTCACCCAAGGTGAAGCGAGTTGCACTCTCTGCCACGCAAGCATAGGAACCATCTGCCTGCTTAAGCATCACCTGCCAAGGGCCTACAAATGAAAGGCATGGTAATGATGTATCTAATTGCAGAAAAATCTCAAACTTTGATGAATAGGTCTCATTAATGTGTAATTTTTTTTTTCCCTCCTGCTTACACCATTAAAGGGATTTTTTGGGATCTTTTGCAGTAAAGGTGACAAACAGGAAGGTAGATAATTTCATTTTCCTTCTACATACAAAACGGCATTCCCTTTAATGAACTTCTAGTATATTTCATTATTCTTTCAGCAGCACTCTTCCTCCGCAAGAAACATGCCCTAAGATCCTAAAGTAAATAAACACAACTTTTTATGGTTCATCGGGCATCAAAATGATCCATATAAGACAACCAATCCAGCAACTGGTTCATCCAAGGCAATGTGTGATGGTTTGGGATTTGGGTTTGGTTCATCAGGCCACAAAACATTCCCTTCAAAACAATCCAACCCAGAAACTGGTTCATCAAGCACGATGTCTAGTGGTCTGTCCTTTCATGTCAAGACTCAAGAGCAGGTTTCGCTACGCTAGCCTTCTTGGCAATGCATAGTCTAAGTTGAAGAATGCTTGAATTTTGGTAAGCAGATTACAGCTGGATAACTATGAAGGGACCGTGCGTGCGACTGGTAAACACAACCAATGTCTCTTCAAAATCCAAAAGAGCAGATCATTTTACAAACAAATAAGCATAAATATGTTGAAAGTCTCTCCAGACCAGTTTGATCGTCATCTCTAATGAAGCAGGCCACAATTTGAAAGCTTAGATTCCTGTGGATAGGGGAAGACGGCACATTTAATAATTAAATCTATGAAAAGAATTGTATGAATCATGCAACACTGGCTTAGAGCAGCACACACCTCCATCCTTGATTATTAGTTAATTCGCATGGCGTAATTTATCTAAATATAACAAGTGTGTACATATAAAATCAGCTAGATCAAGGTTATTAACCAAAACTCTTACCAGGATACTGACGAAAGAGTGCCCCACTGTAATTCACAATAAAAGGTGCCACTGCTACTGTCTTCCATATTAAGAGAGATGCTTGGAGTAAAATGTAAAGAATAAAACAGAAAATAAAGAAAATAACAATTCGACAACAAGAAGATACCTTTGAATACTCTCTTATCCGGATATAGAACACTGGGATGAACTGAGACAGAAATCGATAGTGCAGATCTTTTGTTGGAAACCCCAAGAGTCCCAAATCAGCACTGCAGATGATATTATTTTTGTTGGAGATTAAATATATCCAATTTAGAACTAGTTATAAAAGAAAGCCACAACCATGTGTTGTTAATGTGATTAACATATTCTCATGAAGATAAGGCAGGCAAGCAAACCATGATTCCTACCGTAATGTGTCAAGTTCAAGATTAAAAAGTAAAGCAGGTGTTGACACAGCGAACTTTTCCTGCATATTTCAAGAAATTCACTATGATCAAAATAACTAAGAAACTCATGGCAAATTTCAAATAGAAGGGAGGTTTAGGGATGAAAATGGCATGGTGTGTGTGTGTCTAAATCATTGCTTGTTGCAGTGCTAAGTCGTCCATATCATGCTTCGTATACATGTCATGCCCCAGCAAGAGAACAAAACAGAAGAAATCTCATATGACCCAGAGGCAGAGAGTTTGGAAACCATAATCTTGGAATACACAAATCTCATGTGATTTGAAATTACATAAATGATGTTCATTGGAAACAAAGCATTTGAAAAATTTATCAGGGAATCATACATTTTTTCTTTACAGGTTATGCAAAATCTCTCAAGCAATCTCAATCATTGACACTCCAAAATATATACACCAGAGTACAATACCAGAAAAACTTTCATTAGCTTTCCAATATTATTCTTGAATATAGCCTACAGCCTCCATCAAAAAGAAACTAGACATAACTGATGCAGAAGAGAAGTGGTACTTCTATTTTCTTGATAACGACATGGTAGTTTTGTTTAATTAGGATTTTAGGGCATTTTTAGGACATTAGTTTCATTACTCTTCGGATCTTGATTTTGACTTCTACTGTTACTATTCTAGTTTATGTGCATATAAATTTACTTGGGGCATTTGTTAAACAGAGAGAGAGAGAGGAAAATACATCAAACATATAAAGAAGATTAAAGCCAACGGTACAAACTGCCCCAAATGCCTTTGCAGTACAACTCTCTCTCTCTCTTTCTCTCTCTCTGGGCCCCATGGTTATGGCTCTTTTCTGGTTTCTCCTTCTTCCCTGAGTGTTCTTTGCCCTTCTGAAATCTCCTCTCCAGTACATGTCCCAGTAGGCTTCTGCAGTTGATACCAATGCAATATCAATCCATCACATCCCCTTCAACTTCTTTGACCTTCATTGGCCAGTGTTATTCAATCGACGAAAAGGTTCTAGGGAGATTTCAAAAATTTTGTTGGTAAATATATGGGAGCATCATTAAAGAGCCCTGAGTCCCTGCATTAAAGTCCCCCTTGGAAGTTCCATTGGGTGCATATTTGGATATGATACTCATTGAATACTGGTTCAGTACATGTTGAATGCTCCATAAGGCATATTCACATTTTCAAAAACATACTTATTATATACTCGTGATATTAAGATACTTCACGTGTTTTTATTTTAATTGTTTGTGACAACTATATTCACCAATAGCATATAATATTTTAAACTACCCACTAATGATACAACATGCAATTATATGCAATTAAAGGATCCAAATCATGTACCAACTTGTCATACCTCTTTAGTATAAACTGTAATTTGAAAACTTACTTTTAGATGCAAATTATCAAGAAAAATAGAAAAAAAAATTCTCTATAGATATAGTAATGTAATTATTTTAAAATCTGATTCTTGCAATATTGTGTTCTATTTTTCAAATCTAACCATATATTTTGTTGTCCATTTCCTATAACCATATCCATGCTTCGTAGGATTCTCAGCCAATCAGATCACTGTTATGCCTGTGTGCCTGACAAGAGTACATATTGGAAATGCCGGATTCTACTGGGGTGCCAACATCATAGCCACCCACACCACTGTATAGTTCATTTCCCACTACGCAGCTACTGACTAAATCACCAATTCTCAGCCATACACCAGCAAAACCCCTTGTCCTGAAACCTATCGAACCAGCTCCTGTGAGTTGAATTGGAAACCACTTGAACTAAGCTCACCTAATTAGAAGTGAATCCCAAGTCAATCTCTGTTATCTAACTATTCAAGTCTAGCTCAGGGCTCTAGTTCACTTAACTAAGCTCAATTCAATCTAGTTTATGCTCCAAAGCCATTTGAGACCAGTTCACTTCTCTGATCTCAGTTTCAAGCCCAGTAAAGCTTCATGATTGAGGTATTTGGTCCACTTCACCACTTTCTTATTTCTTGTTTTGTGAGTACTTTTTTATTCAATTAGAGAATATTGGTGCCACCAGTCTCAGTGCCCTTTTGTGCAGTCTTGACCTAATTCGCACATGATTGGGGCTCAAATATTCACTTGATGTCAACATGGCTTAGCTTATAATTAGCACATTAATTTGAACAATTTACTATACTTCCATCTATTTACTATTTATCATCACCCAAAAGAAGGTTAGTCATAACTTTAAATTGCTTACTCTAGCCCTATTCGAAAGCCTGATGGCACAGCAATCAGTACCCAAGCCTTAACAGTTACTGCTTGTGAACCACAATTACAATAATCTGTTAACTAACTGTCAATTTTATGTTTTTCATAGTGAGTTACAACAATATATTTATTTCATAAAATATTATCATTTTACATTTTATTACCCCTAAACAATTGTTTTAATTTCATCAAATCATTACCATGACTTTGAAGGAACAGATCACTTTTCTACATGCATTCTAATCTTAATCCAATGTATGGAGGCTATGGAGACACGCAATTTCTTTTTTTGGTTGGGGGGCTGATTTTGAAGATCACACCATACAGCTCATTCCACTGCATTGAAGAAACAATAAAAGAAAACCAATTTAAGAGGAAGCACTTGCAACAAGGGAACAATTCCTTATACTGAACTACAAATATTAAAGAAAGGGCACTGAGTTCAATATGCAAATGAAAGATCTAATTCGGGAAGAGAACAAAATATATGTGAAGGCATCATACCAAATACTTCTCTATGATAGAAAGCTCACGCGTGCTACAATTGATAAAGACAAAGAGTGATGGAGGTTCATTAGACTCCCAACGACCTGCAGTAATACATGCCATATCGTATTATAGCAATGAGCATTTACAATATAGAGCACATTCATTGGGTTTCGAAATTTGTCTCATCATACATTCTTTCAAAAACAATACCAACTGTATGTTAATCCAAATTTAAGATATCATGTTTGCTATATAGGAAACAAGATAATAAATAGCTGTAGCCACCATTACAAATTTCTAACCCTTTTAAGAATTACAAGCATAGATCAGATCTTCATAAACTCATACCTACTGCTTTGTCCTTCAAGCTCTCTGCTACTAATGTGTCCTTCTTGGACATTTTTTATCTCTAATTAATTATTTGCAAACCATGCATGCAAGTAAAGAAATATGCGCCTTTTAAGGGCAATACTGATTGAATTAACCATTAACCATTATATATGTCATTCAGAATATAATCACAATTAAACTAGAATTAAATTGTCTACAAGTAAAAATATAAGCAATATAATAATTTATATAAACATCACAAATAGTAACCACCGCCACCAATTGATGAACTTAGCTCAGATTTAACTAATTTGAAAAACAAAGTTTCATAAACATCTATGGTTCTCACAACTGCAATAAAAATGATCAGTCTATCTTCACATCTTTCAATAAGTTTATTCATTTTTAGAAGTACACATTTAAAGCAAAACCAACCTTCATTTTCATCTTCAAAGTCAAAATCCAAAGTGTTCTTTATAGATCTGAAGAAAGTGGTAACAGGACCACTGGGAACATCATCAAGGGAAGAAATAGAAACACCACTTATCTGAAAGAAAAATCAGAGTGAATTCATGCAATCATTCAGGAAATTTATGATCAAAAGCTTTTCCAGTTTCAAGTTTCTGGGTGGAAGGATATAGAACACATAGAAGATCATCTATCATACACCAGTAAATACACAGCAAAATATTGAAGATGAGCCAACTTGGTTAAATTTGGCAAATACTTGGGATTAGCATAAGTATCTACTTTTGTTTGGGAGTTCTGCTAAGAAGGAAGAAGTAACGAAACTAAAAACGATAATATGCAATACATATTTCTGAGCTTCCTATTAGAAAGTGCTAATTGTCCCCAAACTGCCCAAGTTGTGCCTGTTTTACCAGCTTATGCTAGCTTAACATACAATGGTTAATATGGATTAACTCCGTATAACCATTTTTTTTGCTAAGCTGTTGGGGTGGAGACAAGACAAAAATCCAAAACCTATTGTTGGTAAGTGCCCAAGTTGGGGCATTTTTACCGAAAATAAATTCCTTTATTGGAATTTAAAATGGGAATGGGATAACTCCCATTATCATAAATAAGTCCCCACTTATGGTAAACTTCCCTTTATGTGTGGTAATCAATTAATTCCCTTCCTTGCGTGGGAACAAGGGAATAGGGAAAGTCTAACCCTATTCTAGGTCAAGTGGAGTATTCCTACAGATCTCGACAATTACCATTAGAGAGTATTCTTCCACCAATTGTATTTTGAGAAAAGAAAAATACATCACTGAGAGGGTTGAAGAAATTCCGAGTAGAGAATTTCTACGACAATTGAATCGCCGGACTTAGGATTACGACGTCGTGGAATTGCGGTGATAGTTCGGTACTCATGATTATCACCCGATTGCGAGAGAGATTGATACGAAGGATTTGCGGTTTCCGGAGTATTCGATACTGCTTATTGAGGTATACCCAAAACCCTAATTTTGTGATTCCGAAAATATTTTTCTTTACTTCCGCTACATGATAGAGTCACCGTATATTCTAACACCTATATATGATTAGGACTCTAGAGCCTCTTGATGACTATTTGAGCTGAATTCTAACTTTACTGTCTGTACTTGCTTATTATTTTTTTATATGTAAAGGTAATCCTCTTGAATACAAGTCGAGTGCAAGCATCATTGAAAGTAGGAAAATTGCAACAGAAGTTTTCAATTGGGCTTAACCCCATGGTGCTCATCTACTCTCTTCATAGGATTAAGAGAAATCACTGTAGCATGTCAAACACCATTTGTAGTGGAAAACACCAGGACAGAAAATTTGGTCATTGATGACTATTTTAAATACCGAATCAAGAGCTGCTTTGAAAAACTGAGAGGCCCTTCGCTTCTCTGGCTTGTCAGGAAACACCTGAGGTTTACATATTTTTATCATGACACAAACTCTTGAAGCAAGAGGCACAAGTTAAGAGGGAATAGAGAAATTTCTCTTACAATGCAAGATCTTAGACCCTTTCTCTCTTGAAGCTTTCTGACAGCAGCTAAGGCAAGTTGAATATTGGCATCGATAAATTCATCTGAAGATCCCTTCACATATATAGATATCAAATACAATCATCTCTCTCTTGTTAAGAGGACAAATGACTTGCCATTAACATTTGAGGTGGAACAGGAGCGTTGGGTTTAGATTGAATTTCTCGAAGTCATACCTGTACGAGCCGTAGGTATAACAGAATGCATGTTAAAGTAACTGCAATTAACATAACAGGAAATGCATTTTATGTTGTGAGTGAGAGCAAACAACTACCTTATAAGATGAAACATTGCTGGGCAAGGGCCTGGTGGAGAAAGATGGAAAACATGTGTCAGAAGAAAATCATTCCAATCTTATTAAAAGATGAACGGCATTGACAAAGAATTTGAGACCCTAATAACATTCTGCGAATACAGGATGTATTAAAACAAATCAAATTGAAATACAAAAATTAAGTCCAAGTTACCATGTAAAGTGTAAGAGCATTTTAACTCACTCTTTGGGATACTGTAAGTTGTTGCCATTGCCATAATAATATATTGACATTTTTATTTTCTCAAAATTGAGAAAGATGATTCTCCAGTGAAGATGCAGATGAAGGCAATATCAGCAAAATTTTCATCATCACAACATTACTAGGTGTGAGAATGGGTTGGGCAGCCCGCTTGGCCCATTGGACGAACTGATGCCAGCCATTTTCACAAGATTAAATGGACCAAATCCTACATCATACTTCACATCGGCAACACTAAACAACATTTGATCAAGAAATAGTCAAAACATGCTGACATCTAATATTCGCATCGACATTCCTTCTAACCTTAACCGATCGCCTAACAATTTCAATGTAACTCAAAAGTTTTGTATTGAAAAGGTTAATTTCACCAAAAATTCTTAAAAAACATTCGAATGTAAAGGCACATTTCTATAAGATGTCGGAAAAAGAGGAAAGGAGTTACGGAAAATCAATCTCAAGGCGGAGTTTGCCGTCATCAAGAGCGTAAATGAGAGAATTGGTGGCATCAGTGACAAGCACTTCATAAGATTTGGGTTTGTAAACCGCAACTCCTTCTTTAGCATCTAATTCTGTTGAGGATTCTTGACCGCTGCTGCTGCTCCTGCATTTTATTACTTTACAGGACTGGTTTGGAGAAACGGAAAACACGAATTCTGGAGGAACAATACTTCTGGACAAAGAGATTGGGGACTGTTTCCGTTTACAGAGGGACGCAGAGAACATGGAGGACGTGAAGACCACGGTTGTTGCCATGGTTTTTTGAGAGAGCGAGCGAGCGAGCGAGCGAGGGAAAGAGGAAGCAGCAGATGAAGTGACCAGAGGCCAACAATTTTTTGAGTTTATTATTATCTAAGATATACCTTAAAAGCCGCCCGTGGAGTCAATATGAGTGACTACCACCAACGTGATCCCACTCTCCCTCTCCATTTTTTCCGTTAGCTTTTTTTCTTTTTCCTTTTTCTTTTTTCTTTTTAATCCAGATTTTTTTTCATTTAAATCCCTTTTTACCAAATCTTTCCCCCTTTTTTTTTTTTTTCATTTTTTCCCTTAATATTTATTCTATTTTTTATTTTAAAACTCCGATTACTTTTTTTTTTATAACTCCTGTGACTCATTCTCTCTTTTTTTTTTGTCTAATTATTTTATTGATTTCGTCTTTTTTTTCAATCTGGATTTTTTTTATCCAAATCTTTTTTTGACCAAATCATTCCTTTTTTTTTTTCACTTTTTTCTATTCATTTTTGTTCCATTTTTTATTTTAGGATTTCAATTGTATTTTTTTTCTATATATCTATATATCTAAATAAATTTTTAAAAGGAGTTTGTGCGGTCTGTGTGATTATCAAGTCACATGACCATTTATAACCCCGTGATCATACTCATTGTCTTTTTAAATATTAATATTATATAAATATGTTTTAACATTTTAATTTATTTATATGTAAAGTTAAAAGGTTTTTGTAGAGTCACGTGAGTGACGACCACTCATGTGACCCCACTATTTCTCATTTTTTTCATTGATTTCGATTTTTTTTTATAATCCGGGTCTTTTTTTCCATTCAAATTCTTTTTTTGACCAAATCCTTTTTTTCACTTTTTTTTCCATTCGTTTTTGTCTCCTTTTTTATTTTAGGACTCCGATTGTATTTTTTTTCTATATATCTATATATCTAAGTAAGTCCTTAAAAAGAGTTTGTGTGATTACGTGTAATTGTCAAGTCACGTGACCGCACAAACCCGTAATCATACTTCTTATCTTTTTAAATATTAATATTATATAAATATTTTTTAATATTTTAATTTAATATATTTAATGTTAAATAAATATTTAAGTATTTAAATTAATTATTTAATTATTTTTGTTATTATAAAATTTTAAATTAAATATTAATATTTATAAATTTTCTTAAATTATTTTAAATATTATACAAATATTAATATTATATAAATATTTTTATCATTCTAATTTAATATATTTAATGTTAAATAAATATTTAAATATTTAAATATTTTTTTTATAGATTTTGGTATTAAATATTAATATTTATAATTTTACTTAAATTAAATTATTGAATATAGTTTTAGTTTATTTTTTAATATTTTAATATTTTGTGTTACAATTTTTTTATTTAAATATCAAATATATAAATATTAATATTAAAATATTTGATATTTCAAATTATCATTTGTATTATATAAATATTTAAATTTTAGAATTAATTTTAAATTTTTTATATCTAAAGAAATTTAAATTAAATATTAATATTTATGAGTTTTTCATAATTAAATGATTAAATATTGTAATTTTAGATTAATTTTTTCTTAAAAATCAATATTTCCTTTCATTTTTCCTTCCTTCAAGAAACAATATTTCTTTTTATTATTATAAAATTATACATTTCCTTTTTATATATTGGTGATTTCAAAAAGTGTAGACGCAAGTCTACAACCCTTTAAAAAATAACATTTCCCTTTTCTTTCCATCAGTTCCCCTCAATTGCATGCTTCATAGTCTAACGACATATTTTTAAAATTTTTTTCTTTTCATTTTTTATACATTTTGAGTTTTCTTCAATTTTTGAAGTGTTATCTATTTATCGCTTTATTTTAAAATTTAGATTTAAAATTTAAAATTTAAAATTTAAAATTTAAAATTTTTAACAATCGAAACCTCAATATATATATTTTTTAATTGTGTTAATATTAAAAACTTAATAAATTCTAATTATTTTTAATTATTTTTTCACAGCACACTCCCCACAACGCGTGATGTGTTTCCCCTACTAGTTTGTTTAAAATGTGTGGCATACTACCTTGCAAACGTTACAATTTATTTATATTTAGGGATTTTTTTTTTTTTTTTGCTTTTCTAAGGAGGAAATGAATTAAAGTTAAGTAGTGTTAATCAAATAATTTAAATTTTTAGATTAAATAAATCAAATTTAATATATTGATTAATAATTGATCAATGATTAATTTGAATTAGATTTTATGTATTTGATTCATTTAGTGTTATTAACTTTTAATTCTCTGACTTTTTAAAATTAATACTTATTTACAATATTTAAAAAATAAATTTTAATAAAAAATTAATACATACTAATCTTGTCTCCCCCTCCCTTTCTTGATTAATCTTTAACATCCAAACAACGGGAAGAGAAATTTATTTTGATCGTCCCTTCCCCTTATGAACATTTTCCCTTCCCCGTCCTCAAATCCTAAACAATACACTTTAGTATATGGTTCTTTCCTTTTTCAAATTTGTTTATGAATCATTAATATAATTGGAGACCTATTTAGAAAAGTAGAGATTAAATTTAATTGAAATCCGATATTTTTATGCAAAAAAAAAAAATCTTTACAAGGAGAATTATATAAACCATGTTCTGCTTACTATGTTAGATGTAGAGTTGGGACTTGGCCGGGTTGGGTCGGTTCCGATTTGGTTCGGGATAGGTCCAGAAACCGTGAGTCAATTTTGCCGTGGTTTTTCAACATCTCCCAAGCTATGCCAAGCCAATTTCAAAAAAGTTTTGTTTGGAATCAGGCCGATCCGTTGAACAAGACCCACTGTGTGGGGCCATGTCGGGCAGATTCAATGGTTTTTTCTTTCTTTTTTTTCTTTTTTTTTGGTTGTTGGTTAAAAGCTTTTTTGATCGATTTTGATAACACAACTATTCATGAATTTTCAAATATAGGACACAAGAACTTCATCATCCACAAAAAGGAAAAAAGCTCAAAATGTTTTTGGCAGAATAAAGTTAGTGGTAGCTTAATAAAATAGAATAAATTTTTGATTATTTAAGCATTGTTAAAGGGTTTGTGATTTTTTTTAACACAACACCCAACAAATTGTTAAAGAGTAGTCACAGGTTTCAATTTCTCAATACAATACCCAACAAAAAAAAAAAGAATTATAAATGTCGGGCAGTTCCCGGGTCAGGCCGATTCAAGTTCTGATTCACTGCACCCTAGGTCGGTTTTCGATTCAAACTTTCACAGGCTGACCAAGCCAATTTCTGGGCTGGAATGGCCCATGCCTATCTCCAGTTAGATGTTGGAAGCCTTAAGTTTCGAAAGTCAACGATTGGTATCCGTGTTTTGAAATATGGATTGGATCAACTGGTCTAATTAGAAATTGAATTAGCAGCCAGTCCTGATTTCTAAGATAATTGGTTTTTTAAAAAGTCGATTAAAATCTTGATTGGATTGAAAATCGGATTGAATTGAACGAGCCAACTCGGGTACATCATTGTGCAAATTTTGAAAGTTCAGCTTAGTACCTTCTTCTATGATATGCAAGAACAGAGTCTTTTGAGGATGTAGCCACGGTGAGATCTCGTACCTTTCTCTCTTTCACACAACAACTATGACATTTGACAATTATTATTATTAAGAAAATGAAAAGCGAAAAAGAAACTAATTGGAATTAGTCAAGAAAAAAGAATAAGTGGTGTATATGTAATTGACAAATCATAATTTGGAATTAATAAGAAAAAATAAAAACTCATGATCGGATTTGGTTGCCACCATATTCACACCATCCAATCACTGTCATGAAAAGGTTTATTTGTTAAATTATATTTGGACATATTTTTTAATATATTTTAATTTGTTTTTTACACAATAATTTGATTTGTATATATAAAATTTTATATTTTTATTAAAAGTTTTTTAATTAATTTTACAGTGATATTTCTTAAATTATTTCTTATTAAATGATGTATGATATTTAAATAAATAAATTATATTTTATTAATATTATGTATTTTGAATATAATTTGATAAATATTTATGATTAGATATATAAATTTTTTAAATTATTAATAATTATAATTTAAATTTATTTATGATAGATGACGTTATCCTATTTTTTCGTCTGGTTTTCAATGACCTATTGATCCCTTGGTGTGATCGGTTCGTATTCCGATTCGAATTTCAAAATACTGATTGAAAATCAAAGATAAATTAGCAACGTGTTGTGCCAACACAAGAGCCTCAATCATAATTAGGAGTGAGTATTCGGTTAAACAGTAATTGAAATGATCAAAATTAGAATAACTAATTTAATTCAATTATATAATTTTTATAACCATAATTTAACTAAATAAACAAAAACAATAATTCGTTTGATCCAATTAAGTGGTTAATTTGATTAGATTAATCAAATTAAATGAATTATTGAAATCTGTTGCCTTATGTGTTTATGTTAAAAAAAATTCATGAAAATTAATAAATAAAGAAAATATTCAAAATAAGATAGTTACCTCCATTTTTAAAATCCTTTGCGGTGTTGTAAGAGAGTAATGTATGAGTGAAAATGGAGCATCAAAGCAGTGAAGAGGAAGGGAAAAGGAATAAAATAGGAAAAGGAAAGGGAGAGACATGAGTGAGAGTCCTAAGTTTGAGAGTAGAAGAGTCATAAGCTGAACTGAATATTGAAAATTTGGAGCTATAAAGGTGAAAGCTGAAAGTTTTTCATTAATTAATTATGTACTCTCGACTATATTATTTTTAATTTTTAAGTTTTTCTCTTTTAAATTTTTTTTATTAATTATAATATTTTTCTCTTATAAATTTTAATTATATCATTATAATAACATTTATATAAATAAAAACTATCTAAATATATATATATATAATATTTTTATTTAATTCGATTTTTCGATTTGACTAAAATAAAAATTGGTAAAACTGATAACTATCCAAATAAACCAAATTAAAATTTGATTTTATTTAAAATCAAATCGAATATCTAATAAACCACCCAAAACCGAATAATGGTTTAAAAAATATGGTTTTCCCAGTTTTAACCGAAGATTACTCACCCCTAATCATAGCCCAAGTCTCGGAGGTCCTGCATACATCCTGTTCAACCTAACTCAAAGTCTTCAAGGTCCAAAATCAAGCTCAATTGAAAGCCTAATCTCAGCCCAAGAGAGAGTCCGAGTCATGGCCCAAGAAAAAGTAGCAGTCTTGCCAAGAAGTGGCTAGAATATTAGGCCAGGAATGCTCTCGATTCTAGCAAATGAGCCAATGGGGCCCGTTCTGGCCATTAGACACCTAGACAACAATGGCTCAACAATTTAGTGTTGAGCATTTGAAATATTAGACTGCATTTCTAACATTGTAAAAGCGTTACAAGACCGCAAATGAACCAAAGAGAGGTCTAGAACATAGCCTAGGAGAAGTCTAGAACGAACACTCAGGGTCTAATCCATTAAAGCTTTGGGCTTATTCTCTTCGGCATAGCCTGGACATTTCAAAGCCCAATGAATGTCAAAGGAAGCCCAAAATCAAGTCAAGCTCAGCCAAGAAGTGGCCCAATCTACCAAGGGCAGATCATGCGTAGAAATATTTTAACAACTAGAAAAACTAGACGTTGAAAAACTATCCAACAGCTAATTCTCTCCTTGTCCCCCTCTATTGGTTATTTGGTCACTTGAGTTTTCTCTTCTTGTTTGAAACATTAAGGGTGAGAAAGAGTTAGAAATATAAAGTGAGCATTGTAAAGGCACCAAGACAAATTGATTATAGAGAAAGATGTTTGAAAGATCAAAGAACTAGATAATAATCTTCTTTCTAATTGGAATCTCTTCATTACTTCCCCTCTCAATCTCTCATTTTCTGGAGTAGAATTAAAAAGTTAGAGAACAATCTTCTCTCTAGTTGAAATATCCTCTCTATTTAGCTCTCTATCTCTTCTATTTTGAACATTGTCTTTCCTCTCTCTCTATCACTTTTGTAATAGGAATTTGTCTCTCTTCACTTGGGCATCTGTCCCTCTTATTCTTTGTAATGTTTTCTTTAGAAAATACAAAGAAATTCCTTTGTTCTTCCACTTTTGTTGTTCAGGATATCCAGAGTTCTTCATGGACTTAGAGCAATCTCCTCTAAGTTTCCTTCCTGCTTTCAAGCCTTGGGTATCCAGAACCATGATTGAAAAGGGAGTTTATAATCTTTCACTTTTGGACAATTAAGTCTCAAGAGGTATTCTGGTTGGAGTACTTGGAGCAATCTTCCCCTTACTCTATTTTTTTGAACGTGGCATCAAAATAGGTTTTATCCTATGTATTTTCATGGGCATCCAATAGCCAAGAAGAATAGGTTATATCCTACCTAAGATAACCCAATGTGGTACAATTTACCTCCCTCGCAAACAATCCTCAATCATGCCACCCCGTCGGGTCGCTCCGTAGAGGGAATGACTATAACCATTTACCATCACTAGTACCATCATTTCACAATATCCAAATATTTTTCAATGTATCATAAATTCAGCAAATGGTTATCAAAATATATCACAATATTCATAAATACAATTTTTAGTAACCACGATACATATTTATTCACAAATGTAGCGGATGCATGTGTATTCAAATTCACATTTTGGGACATCTCACAAACACAAATAGTTACAGCAAATCATTTAAAAATCATTTATAAAAGAATTTATAAAAATAATTTTCTCATTCAAAACACAACAGTCTGTCCACTCATCGTGTTTGGGAGGGTCGTCACTCCCAGATTCCTCAATAGCAAGAGTTTTGCCACGATCAGATTGTTCAACTCCTAAAAGGCATTATCAAGTAATTAAAAATATCAATATAAATCTTCAAGTTATCTCAAAATCTCAATAGTCAAAACCTAATTTTTTTCGTCACTTACGATGACTTACTAGTCTTCAAATTCAAATAAAGAATTGGATTGGTAAACTAGAGGATGAGATAGAAAGCTGACTATACCTTATTTTTGGTCTCCAACAAATCTTTTCCGTTCGGATTTCATCAAACCTTAGAATTTTGCTTTTCCTTTTGATAGCTCTAGATTTTTAAGGTTTTCCAATATCAAGGCTAGAATCTAACTTTGAAGTATTAGATAAGAAATTTGGAACTTTGAATTTTGATTTTATTAATGGATCGATTGAGTTTAGGGAGAGAAGAGAAAATAGTTTAGAGAGAAAAATGAAGTTGGGCTATGTGAATCTTCTGGAGTCTCAACTTCTACTCCTCTTTTAATTTCCAACCCATTTTCATATTTGCTTATTAGTCCTTATTCATTCCTCAATTATACAATTTCCCCAACATGTCCTCTTAGGTCTTGGAAAAGTTAACACTATGAGTTAAGTATTAGGAGTTGGGTCTAGCTGAAGACATTGTATCTACCGATGAGTTGAGAAAAATTGAAAATGGGATTGCCATCTATGGGAACAAATTTAGAAATATTAATATTTGAAATATATAATAAATGAAGTACCTCATAACGAAGTAGTTTAGATAGCTTAGTGGTTTAAAACTTTTTGGAAGAAGCCAAGTTCATGGGTTCAAGTCTTAATTGGTGTAAGAGTCGGAGGATTTTAGTAAAAATTTCAAGACTTATGTGTGCACAAGCAGGACAATTGAAATCAACATGCAAGCAGCCGATGGGGAGAGGCAACCAATGAGGAGAGTGCAAATGGAATCACAACCGACAAGGAAATTTGGATGGAAATATAGTAGCCATGTGTGTGTGTACCGATGGAAATTTGTTCAAGTATCCAAGCTTTCCAATTGCAATTCCCAACCAGCAAATATGAAATGTTAAATGTGACTACCGATGGGTATTGCCAATAAGCAAAATGGGAGTTAAATGCAATTACTGAAAGATGCAAATAACCGACAAGGAAAAATTTGTTTATCACATGGTTGATTAAACAAGAGTATAACAAATTGCACCGGTTAGAAAATTACAAGTGTTGTCTAAGGTAACCAATTGGAATTGGAAAAATGTGAAAATAGATCTATTGTTCGGTGCCGATGGAACATGTGGAAATTTAGCAAAACAATCACCGATAGTCTACAAACAAATGGTAATATATTGAAAAGTGAAGTTGAATGTCCACTGATAGATTAACACAATACTGAATAACTATTTTAAAATGACTGCCGATAGGATTTCCAAAATTTGACATTCACCTATTGGTGCAAATATTTACCATCAAAGTTGTAAGTGAAATGTAATATACGGAACAATATAGGAAAATTGAGTGTACCGATAGGTATGTAGAAATTATAAAATGATCTATTATCTCAACTCCACAGTCTATGTGTAACACCGACTCTCGGTGTATTATGTACTCTCCTCATATTTATATATATGATATTGCATCCATTTGAGACACATGATTTGAAAATTTTAAAACTTTACTCTTAAAATCGCTTAAATTGAAAATTTTATCGGTAAGCCGAAAACTTTCTCGAAAAGTGCCGGCAAACCCTAAAATCACTAAAAATGGCTAAAGAAAGCCAAAACACTTAAGTATAAACACAAAGAAGTGAATTTGAAAATTTAAAAAAATTTTGGATTAAAAATCGCATAGAATCAAATTTATAATTTTGGAAATTTTAGGGAGTAAAAGTGTAAATATGAGAACTTGAAGGATTAAGTTATAAAACCAACCATTGAATGAAAATTGGAGATCAACCATTGGCCAAGAGCACACATAGTAGCTACCTAAGCTTATTCCACCAGAGAGAAATCTCATTGGTTGAAAAATCCTTACATGAATTCTCGTTGGTTGGTCAAAAACCCTTTCTTTGTGTTTGGAATTCATCATGGACGAACTTGACATGAAGGTGGGTGCATGAAGGTTGCTTGTAAGCAACTTTGCATGTGAGAAAGACTTATGACAAGTGTAGGGTTGAGATCTTGCATGGAAATGAATCAATGGTCAGATAGCTTGATTTGGTTTATAAAAAAACCAAAACTAACCATTTTCTCTTCTATTCACCTCACTTGGATGAAATTCTTAGTAAGAAAAGAGGGATTGTTGATGTTCAAGTGGAGTTCTTGGAACATTGGAGAAGGAACACAAGTAAAAGAGATAAGAACATTTTTGACTCCATATCTCTAGTTGTTTGAGATAGTATAAGAATTGTGTAGAGATTGATGTTTGATAAATTATGTTACTATGGTGCTAAGGTGATCAAGGTTTCAAGAAAATTAAGATCAAAGTGATGGGTATTAGTTAGCAAAGGATCATACAAAGGAAGGTAAAATACTCAAACTTGAAGTATTTACAAGTAGTGAAATTAAATACATGTACTAACATGCTAGATATGAATATTTCAATTTGAGCTATGTGTAGTCTGGCCATGATATCTTATTCTGTGATGATTTAAATTTAAATTGGTTTAGTTCTGGTAAAATTAGACTCCCTAACCTTTAAAATGAGCTATGGTGCAAACCTTTTCATTAAGAAATGAAATTATGGTGATTTTTAGAAGAAACATTAAAAATTGATATTATATTCACCGTCCTGTGCACAACTAGCAACTTGATTTAAATATTAAGATAACTCCTGGATAAAATTAGGGAAAACTCAAAACATGAAACTTTTATGTCTCTGTCTTATCTTTAAAATGAGATAAAATTCACTTGAATTGGAGTAGTATGCTAGAAGGTATGTCATTTTTACTAAAACTGTGCAGAACATAATTTAGAACTAGAATTGAGATAGAAATAGAGTTTTATAAAATTTTTCACATACAATTAAAGAAAATACTGAACATGAAAGTTGTAGAATTATCTCTTATATTTTAATATAACTAGGAATCATATGAATCGGAGTCGTATATACGGTGATATGAATTTTCTACCAAAATTGCGCAAATTTAGTTATATAAGTACAAACTGTGTTGAAGATAGATTTTTATAAATTCATGCAATGGGAATTTGGGGATGAGTTGAACATGAAAAATGAGTTTTAATTAACAATTTGAATCACTCAATTCTGAGTTATATCAAGAAAGTTATGATATTGTTCCTAAGACTACGCAAGAGTAGAACTTGAAAAAAAAATAAATTATAGATGTATGGATTTAAATAAACTAGGGTAAATTGGAATTGAACTAAATCAAATTAGGATGAAATTATTGAAAGAAATAAGGAGGATTAACATATATATGTTGTTGTTGTCTTAGAAGTAGACGATTAAACTACACTCGAAGGGCGACTTAATTGAGTAACAAGGTTTTAGGGAAGTGGTATACTCTTTCCGTATATGTGAGTGGGTCTTACTGTTGCCATGTAGTTAATAAGCAAAACCATGTTTTATCGTTTTTAAAGCATGATTTGTGAAATGAATTATGAAATTGCTTGTTAAATGGTTTGGTATCGATTTTGTGAGAAATGGAGTATCGCAAAAATTTCTTTTAATATGCATCCATGAATTTTGATGAAAAATATATGTGTCATGTTTGAATCATGAAATATACTTTGATAATATTTATACAGAAGTACATGAGATATCGGATTTCATAATTTTTCCTTAACATATATGGCATGATTGTTTGATTGATGATTTTGATGTGAGATTAGGTGTTCAGGTATTAGTACCTGAATCCCCTTGATCGTAGATCGGGGATAGTACTTATAGCCATAATATTATGATACAATAGACGTTGTCTCACACAGGTGCGTCTCGTATGCTATAGCAGACCCGTCTCGTTATATAGATAGTCACATGGTTGCGATATCATTGAGACGCAGACACTCCACATGGTTAGGTGACGTGTATACGATATTAGATTTTTGGACTAGCCAAGTTGAACCGAAAGGGAAGAACTGAATGACGTTTCAGTTTAGCACTTGGGGAGGCCCGATGCCAACGCCAAGGTTATGGTCATTTATCCGTTTAAAAGAAAAACCCTTGGTGGCTCATCATTGGTCGAGACAGACCTTTACCGAGAGTTTGTTTTGGCATGACTCTATGATTTATGACAGAAATTGGATGCATATGTTTTATGGATGATGATGTTAGAGAAATGTGTTTGAAATTGTCATATATACTTGAAATATGACATAAAGTATATTTATATATATATATATATATATATATATATATATGGTTTTAATACTCCATTTTCATACCACTTATTAACTGCATATTACGATTATTCCCTCACTGAGTAAATAATTTTACTCACCCCTCACTCCCTTAAATTTTACAGAGATAGTACTTAAAGGGATGCATTAATAGACATCGATGTACGTAAATTTGAGAGACTATCGTTAGAGACGTATCACGGTATGGAACTTCTGCTGTATTTTTGAAGATATTAGTTGATCATGTTAGAATGACTGTACGAAACAAAGGAACTTTCATTTGCAGTATATATATATTTGAGATCTTTTGTATTTAAATACTAATAAAATATTTGTAACTGAAATCTATGATTAGCTTTGTGTTACCTTGAGGATACGTGGCTTGGTGGGGCCGGTGTCTGAGGTAATAGGTCACTGTTCAAGGCCTCTGGATCACGGATTAGGGCGTGACACTATGGACAAGTCACACTTCACATTACACCGAGGATATAGTAAATCATCAAGAGATGGTCACCATCGGTTATCGATCAGAAAATCAAAATTTTTAAGAAATTGCTTGTTGAACACTAAAACTTCATCGAACAAATGAATTCTTTTAGAATTGTTAAATCCCATCAAATCTTGATTACTGAATACTCAAGTCATCAAGAGATGGGCTAGCGTTTCGACGACCGCTAATTTAGCTTCCCGTACAAGTGTCTCAGCCTCCAACCTTTCACAACACTCTCAGGTCAGAGTCAAGTCTACCTGAAGACGTTCAATCTACCTGTCTTTCTCCTCTTTGGAGTCTTTTCCCTTGTTCTCAAGAGCGTCTTTCAGCGCTAGCACTTGGTTACTCAAACGGATAACTTGTTCATCACATTCTTTCCTCCGTTTCCTTTGGAGCTCGGTCAAGGCTGTAGTCTGGGAAGTAATACACCTGATAGTCAGAATCATACAATAACAAATCTGGGTATAGCCCGGACAAGGAAAATGTTTATCGTAAGACAAAGAGAGTGAATAGTTTTATTAATGTGATCCGAAGACATCGTCCGAAGAGTAAGTTTCGGAGGAAACTTGAAACGTTCGGCCAGCTATAGTACCTCTTGAGAATCAATGAAATTATGCTGACGGTCCCCCATACAGACCACTACTGATCCTTCCTCAAAATCATCCTCCCCCCATTAAGCGACTCAACCAAAATAGGAGGTGGAACGCTGACCTCATTCTCTATATCTTGTAGAAGATATTGAAATGCCTGGGAAATACCCTTCGAATGCCTCCCTAAGAGCAGAAATGTGTATCAGTGGGGTCTTTTCTTGCCACTGTGGATCCAGAGCCAGAGTGCTCCCAGTCGCCTCAAGGAGTTCCTTGTTTGAAGCGTCCCTATCCCCATCCCTAAGGGGTGCACTAACGATCATCGGATGGCCGATCAGCTGGCCTTCTCCCGTTTCAAAAGGTTCTCAAGAAGGTTTATGTTCTTCAATTTCCGCCAGCTCCTCCTCGCCAGTAATTGGGATAGACGATCGAACCCCTGATCTCTTCGTTGGATCTCAAGGGAAATATCAATTGCCTTCCTCTTCGCGTTCGGCCGCACTTCCCGCTTGGTGGAGACCTCCTCAAGAAGGGAAGCATTTACAGAAGGCATAAAATCAATTAACTCCTTCCTCTGTTGCTTCAATAAGAGAGGCTTGGTGATCTGCCTTGCTTCATCCACTAACAAACTAGACAATAGCAATATGGTCTTCTATAAAAAAATCTACCCAAATGCTTCAATAGGTAGCCTCATAGTAGCGGCCGACAAATCGCAGAAGATGAGAATGACGAAGGAGATCCGAGATTTTCATGTTCAATAAGGGTACTTGATTAGCATTTGAAAGTATTGGAAGAAGGTCTTTGATCAGAAATCTCACGTAGAAGAATTTATGCATCCAACGTTTGTCCTAAGATTCACTATAGAAGAACCTCTAGCGAGACTCCCGACGGATTTAGAGTTTATACCAACCATGAGTAGAACCTTTGGTACTACAACGTACCAAGGAAAAAAGAGTCCCAAAAATTTCCAAGTCGAAGCGAACATGAAAAAATCTTAGCAGGGAAATCAGGGCGATCACAAAACGTCAAGTGCTCGAGATAAGTAGCGAAGGGTGGATGTTCCAATATTTCAAAACCTCCGATAGTGGGCCCGTGTATGGGATCCTCAAACTATATTTCATACACTGTTTATTCACTGGGATGCAACTCTCGGGGGCATGATTCACTTTGTCCCCTTCACCGGGCAACACTAGTTCAAAGTCACTTTCAAGCGACATGTCCATTCGGACTTCCATCAATTCCTCTTCAGTCATTGTATTTCGTATGTTGTTTACACCCTATGACGAGGAAGAATCTTTCGACATTTTGTCTGCAGAAAAAAGTTTTTCGAAGAAGGATTGGAAGAGCAATGAGTAAGAATGTTGGAGTATATGATCCTCTGATGAACATGAGTCTTTATAAAGTGTGCAGAAGACGATTCCTGAAAACCGAAACGACAAAAGTCATACTAAAAAACTTTGTGCCTTTTTTAATAATTATTACTCATGGTGCATCTTTGCCAAAAAGGCTACGAGTCGGGGGGCAAATGATGGGGTATAGCCCTAGGTCCAATTCGGAAGGGTCAGCACCAACAGGGTCCACGAAGGAGGTCCACAAAGGATAGTTATTGTCTGACTCCAACTGTTCTCTATGACAATCCATTGAAGGGTTTTAGTCTTTCAAATCTTACAAACGATAGGGTTTCAGTCGTTTCGCCTACTGAATGAGATTCATCAAGCGGGAGTGATATCCCCGATCGAGTATTCAACCATTGGCTCATCGAATAACCGATCGATAGTTAGCAGCTTTAATAATACTAAAGGAAGGTCAAAACACCTTATGACATTGGTATCCTACCTAAGAACACTATCTTTAGGATCTTTCAGTTAAGGAAATGGTCTCTTCAGGAAACGAGAGTTCCCATATGATGGAGATCACGATCAATTCGGAATATTGAACTCTCGAGATTTTCGGATATGTTCGATAAGAAAAATAGGGTTGAAGCACTACAGTGGCGTACGACTCTTGCATGTATAAGATATTTCAAAACCCTTCAAACCAGGTACGCTCACTTGGTCTGACACATTGGGCACTCTAATCACATGGAACTTCTCCCTCTTAGCTCTTAATCTATTTCTTTTACATTCGAAAATTACTCTTTCTGATTTGAGCGTCGGAACTTCCCCGCCGGAGCACCCTCCGACGGTTTTTGTAGGTTTTACATCTCGTTAACAGCGACCGTTCGAGCCAGCAAGGAGCCGATATCTGTGAAGTCGTGATCCACTTCCAACAGTAGGGATAGAAAAAAAGAAAATGAGTAGCACCTTTTTTGTTTAATTGGAATAAAATATAAAAGAAAATATCACTTTATTTACTATTATGTTCTTGTAAAATAATATTTTAAATATTTTTCATTATGTAATTTTTTATTTTTAATTTAAAATATTTTTTTGAAAATATAAAATTTTTAAAATGATAGTTAATTAATATATTTTTCTTATTTTTTATTATTTTATATTAAATAAAATTAGAATATTAATGTAAAAAAGAAAAAACTGTAAAAAAAAGTAAAATTAAAAATAATAATTTGTCTAATAAAATTTATGAAGGAAATTAAATTTTATTATTTTATATTAAATAAAATTGAAACAAAGGAAAATTAATGGATAATTTCATAAATATTAAAGAAAAATAAGGACAAATTTGTTCAAAAATTTTATTTTTATCCATTTTCGTCCATTTTGAGACGGAAATATTTTTTAAGGAGAGAGAGGGATTACAACTTATTTTTATTTCCTCTCCGAATATCTTTGCTTACCAAATGACTAAAATGTATCATTTTCTTTTATTTTTACTTCTCCTTTTATTTTTCATCCCAATCAAACTAACCTTGTTAAGGCAAATCACGTGTTAATGATATCCTTTTAACATTGAAACTAACTTGTTCTTGAATTGAAACACATTACTATAAGCCTTAGCTATTGAGGCGGTTGTTTGATTAAATGGAATGAGAATCAAGAATCGAATTCAAACTTGAATGACAATGAAGATTTGAGATGAAACTTTCAAAATGAGGTGTTTGTGATAACATGGGTTTTGTGAAATCCATAACATGACTTTTGATTTCGAATTGAATTTGGATTCCTGAATATGAAACAAACTCTTTGTGAGTTTTTAGCTAATGTTCTATATAGTCTGAAATTTTTTTCCGTCTAAAAATAGTAGTGTGAGTTACCCTGCTTACTGTTTTAGATGAACACACTAAGCACGCAAATTTGGAATTATTACTTAATTTGAATGTTTTAGTGAATTATTTTGATGAAATTTTGAAAATGTTAGTGATTTTCATTGGAAATTAAATTTTTGGTGAGAAGTATGGCGGATGGCTCTTTGATGGCCTGTTTCTTTTCTTTGTCACCCTACCTTTTGTTTATCAAAAATCTCGAGGATCAACAAAAATCACGGGCGTGGACGGTGCTGATTTGATCCAATCATGCGTATCAGAATCTTGACCGTCGACTCCAAGTGCGAGTCTCTTAATGCACCATAGATCTTCATTCCATGAAAACTTTTTCCAATGCGGTATGCACTGTCTGACTGGATCTCCTGGGCCCACCTCAGCCACCACTGCTCCACATCCAACGTCATCTTTTGCCCTGTTGTGTACGAATGTGCATAAAGACTTCATAAGCCACGAAGCACCTGATCCCTCCATGTAAAGCGCATATAATAAATACACTCCAAATTGCCTGAAAAGATCAACGGAAGGAAGCCCAAGCCAAGGCATACAAGAATCAAGCACCCGACTCCCTGCACAACAGGCGTACGTTAGCCTGGATGCCCCCTTCACTTCTAACTTGAACACTTCCTTAGTGTTCCACACACTCAACATGGCAAAACATTTTGGTAGCACATTTCTTTGTGAGTCCCAGTCGGGTAAGGATTCTTTGTGCATGGCCATGAATGTGCCCAAATTGAGCTTGTTAGACAATATGTGGTCTATGTCCTTGGGGAAGAACTCCGAGTTAGCAAAAGCACGGCGATAGATTGATGTGGCAAGCTCAGCAGGGACGGAGACAACGGCAATGCCGGACCCCAATGGCTTGTAGTGGGCATGGACCGGCTGCACCAACATGGCCGGAGTCCTAAATTTGGTATAGTCACTTTTCAGCGTGAACAGATTAATCGATGCCTTGTTGGTGCACTCGGTGGCCATGTAGGCGTACTCTGCACCTTCATGCTTGCACCATTCTTCTAATTTTTGGACCAACTTGGTGCCCACACCGTATCGTCTGCACAAAAAGAAAAAAGAAAAAATCAATCATATGTATCTATTGTAACTATTTTTTTTCTTGCCTCGGACAAGATCCATAACCTAGTGTCTAAAATTTTGTTACGATTAATCTACGCTAAACCACGGTTGGATTCTTAAGAGAAATAAACTTTCTCAACATAATTTTTTCTATTTTCAAATCTTGAATCCTAATCCTCGGTTAAGAAATCCTAGTACCATTTTCATCAGATCAGCCGTTCGTTGGTTATATATTGTAACTATAACTAGGTAGATCCTAATGTAATTTAAATGAATGGAGAGTGAGAGACTAAATATAGTAAAATTATCATTACTGTTCTTTTAGTGGGGATATTATAGGGAAAAGTAGGGGGTTAGAATTAGATTATACAAGTGTGGTCCAAGAATTACAATGTGCATAGGCGTTAGAATAATTCTGCTTTTCTTTCTTTCCTTTCCCCCCTTTTTTTTCTTTATTTGGAAGAATAGGCTTTCCAATTATGTAAGGTATACCCTGTTTAAACATTTGCCATATTGAGATGGGGAGTACGTGTATATTGCACTCGAGCAACTAGGACAAAAGATTTTGCTACTTACCCTGATACGAGGAACAATGCGTTTTCTCTTTATGGTCGAATCTAATCTTTGTTATATGCCCATGGATGGATTGGCTTAAACTCTAATTCTCTCTCTTTAATCGTGCAGAATTCATGGATTTTGTGTTGGATCATAAAGGTTCTAGTAATAGAGAGAATTTTGGTCGTCAGAATGGAACAGTAACGGTTTCTGAAGACCAAGTGTCAACCACGCATGTAATGAGGCCCACCACCCAAGACCCTTCACTTCCCTTTTTTCTTAGATAGTGGGGTAACGGATGAGAATTTGAGAGAGAGAGAGAGAGAGAGAGAGAGAGAGAGAGAGAGAAACCTGTGTGTTGGAGAAACTCTCAAGCCAAGGACATATGAAAGTTTAACATAGTGTTGGAAGTCATCAACATCATCGCCCAAAGCTCTGTTTTTGCCTCTTGTCACGGTTTTCACACTTCCTCTAATCACCCCAACTATCTCCCCCTCTTCCACATCCTCAGCTACCTGTCAACACCGCATCAAAACACCTTAAAACAGCCCCATAAATGCACCCTTTGCAATCAAAATCATGATGACCTTTTTCTTCATTACAAAACATTTTCTTATATTACATTTTGTTTAAGCTAAACAGGCAAACTATTATTGGTAGAATGTTTGCTCAATTTTCTATGATCAGAATTATTCAATGGTTGCGCTCCTTTTCTTATTCTCTCTCTCTCCCTCTCACGTAGCAGCTGTGAGAGAAAGAGAGAAGAAAACTATGGTTATTGTTAATTATCAATAATGTCAAAACAAAACCAACAATATATGTTAAAAAATGAAGGGAGGAAAGAAGATAGGTAGTACTAGCATGACATAGGAAGAGCAATGGCGAACACGGGCAATGGGGTCACCCATGAGGTCAATAACAAGGGATGGCTTCTTCTTCTCCTCCTTCCCCATATCATGTTCACATCTTCTCTCCATCTCCACCACTGCTTCTTTATCTCTCTCTTCATTGTACTCTCTCACCACTACCTCTACCTTCTTGACCACCTCTCCACTCGCCCCGCTTCCTTGCGCCTCTTCTTCTGGCCAACTCTCAGCTGCAATCTTTACTGACATTTTTTTTCTCTATATATTTGGTGGTAAACTGTACAAGAAGTTTGTCTAACGCACCAGAGCAAACTGTGTTATGGTTTTTTTCCTTATTTTTTTTGGTTTGCTCTAGCTTTACTTCTAACAACTCCGTCGGTCTCTATATATAGGGCTGTTGGGTGGTAATGAATAGGGTATGCTGACATGGCACACCCCCACCAGTCATAAACTGGATTTTTTTTTTCCCGGCTGGCCCAATGTCACCGCTGGGTCGCATTTTTGAGGGATGCCCTGGTGGTTTACCAACTCTATTTAATGGGAGAAATTTAAACTTATGGACTACTAACCTTTGTTGTTAATTCCAAATATATGTATATTTATATATATTATTTTTAACTCCCAATTATTTTGTTAAATACCATGTTCTAGTTCTACTTTTGACAATTTTATGACAAAAGAATTCTAATGTAAATAATTTAAAAATAAATTTCAATATATGATTCATTAAAAAATTGATTCTACGTGAAAAGATAAATGTATGTTGTAATCTATCGGCCTCCCGTGCTAATATATGTTAGAGTGTGCTTTAATTTCTAGCCATACAATTTATATGCTTTTGGTTTGGTTTGAACCGAGACCAGAGATTCCACCATTTTTAATTGCTTCTTTCATCATACTCCTTTCCTTGGATCCCTTGACAAATGGAAGCAACTTCTTTGCGGTCAAAGAAAGTTCAAAATGGCATATCCTTGTTATTAGAAAGTATATTATATATCAAAATTAAATTAATTATTAATTTAATTTTGATACATAATTGACTTTATATATATTTTTATAAAATTTTTTTTGATAAATTGATTTTCTATATTTCTATATTTTTATATTTATAACTATTGTTTCTATATTTGGGACAATGGATTTTTTTATATAAATTTAACTTATTGAAATAATTTATTAAGACAATTGAATATTAGATTTTATATAATTATATTACTTTCCATATCAAACATGATAGTACAACTATGTTCATTTATCTTTCATATTCCTATTTGCATTATTTTATATATTTTTTTACATGGTATTAGAGTTTTCTTTGTAAAATAGGTTATCCATACACCCACTTGTGTCTCTAGTAGCAGAACCATTGTTGGAACCAGATTAGTCAATACTAAAACCAATGCTAGAGTGAAGAACCAGATCCCAAGCTTGCCTGAACCAAGAGTTAGGTGCCAAAGTCTAGAGCCATCGACAGAGCTAGATCTAGGGCCAGAACCATTGCTTGAACTAGATCAGCCAATTCAAGCCAACGCCAGAGTCAACAGCCAAGAATCTGAGCCAAGAGCCAAATCTCAAGCTTATCTAAACATGGAGCTGGAGCCAAATCTAGGAGTTATCAGTGGAACTAGATTCAGAGGTAGAGGTAGAGCTGAAGTTAGAGTCCAAAGTCAGCACAAGGGTCGCAAAAACACCTCTTAGGATTTTAGATTCTCTATTCAAATTCTATTTTAAATTCAAGTAATTTTCATTCCGCTGCATTGATTTTCAAGGGATATTAGAATATTATATAACAAAATCAAATCAATTAATAAATTGATTTTGATACATATTTGACTTTACATATTGTTATATTTCTATATTTATAATAACTATTTCTATATTTATTACAATGAATTTTCTATATAAATTCAATTTATTGTAATAATTTATTGAAACAATTGAATATTAGCTTTCTTATTATTACATTATTTTTCACCTTTAATATGGTACCACAACTATATTCATTTATTTTTCATATTCATATTCATATTATTTTATTTTTTATATGACATCAGAATTTTCTTTACAAAAAAGGTAATCCACACACATGCTTGTGTCTACCATATTGGAACCAAATCAATTAGAACTAAAGCCAATGCTAGAGCCAAGAGTTTGAGCCAAGAGCTAGATCTTGAGCCAAGGCTCAAAGCTATCGGCGAAGCTAGATCTAGAGCCAGAGGTAGAGTTAGAGTTAGAGTCCAAAACTAGCACAAGAGTCACAAGAAATCTCCCTAAGATTTTAAATCTTCTATTCAGATTTTATTTCAAATTTAATTAATTTTTATTATATCATATTGATTTTGAGAGAATATTAGAAAATATATTATATACTAAATTCAAATCAATTATTAATTTGATTTCGATACATATTTGAATTTTTTATATTTTTATATTTCTATATTTATAATAACTGTTTCCATATTCGTAACAATGAGTTTTTTTTATATAAATCTAACTTATTATAATAATTTATTAAGACAATTGAATATTAGATTTCATATTATTATGTTGCTTTCCATCTTTAACATGGTACCATAATCATGTTCATTTATCTTTCATATTCATATTTATATTATTTTATATTTTTTTACATGGTATCAGAGCTCTTTTTGTAAAAAAAATTATTCACACATTTGCATGTATCTCCAACAATGACAATCATTGTTGGAACCATATCAGCCAAAGCTAAAGCCAACACTAGAGTTAAGAGCCAAGAGCTAGATCTCGAGCCTATTTGAACCTGGAGCCAAGAGCCAAAACTTGTAGCCATCGATGGAAGCCAGAGGCCGAGTTAGATCAGCGCCCAGAGCCAGCACAAGGGTTACAAAACCCCCTATAAATTTAGATCCGTTATTTAGAATCTTTTTCAAATTTAAGTAGTTTTCATTATACCATACTGATTTTGAGAAAATATTAAAAAATATATTATATATTAAAATCAAATCAATTATTGATTTAATTTTAATACATATTTAGTTTTTCATATTTTCATATTTTTATATTTATAGTAATTGGTTTTATATTTATGATAATAGATTTTCTATATAAAGCCAACTTATTATAATAATTTATTGAGATTATTAAATATTAGATTTCATATTATTATATTGTTCTTAATCTTTAACATGATACCACAATCATGTTCATCTATTTCTATTATTCACATTATTTTTATATCATTTTATATTTGTACGTATCTAATTTAATAATCCATATATAGATATGCAAGTCCACATCTAAAAGGTTCTCCTACAATTTCAATAATATGTATTATTTACAGATTTTCTGTTTATGAGATTAACATCGTCTAAGTTATATCTTTTTAATTAATATTTAAAATGAAATTTATAAATTCTAAAATGACAAATTATTGCAAATTGAATCCACAATTATTTTTCAAGAGTAAATGATAAAAAGGTGCCTCGTTACGTTACCCTACCAAAGGTACTAGAACTGAGTAGTGGACAATAAAAAGGCTGAACCCGTTATTCATGCTCCCACTGCCCATTGTGAGACCGTTCAACTTTGTAACTATCCAAGAGCCTCTGATAAAAGGAAGAGAGAGAGAAAGAGAGAGAGAATTTGAAAAAATGTATAGTATAAAAGAAAGCAATTTGATCAATAATTGGTGGGGGGTGGAGGGAGGGTTAGAAGGAACATGACAAGCACCAAGGCCACGTAAATTCAGGTGAACATGTGGATGCTCTCTCTTGTGTGTATTGTATGCTTTCGCATGAAACCCTAATTAATTACAAATTTATTACCTCTCCCCATGTGCTCTCTCTTGTTTGATAGTGTCGTCTACCTAACTAGGAGGGCACGCATTGTATTCTACCTGCATCTTGTCTCGAAATTTCATGCCCCTTTCAGACTTCCTGCCCAGGTGTCCTCTCTCTCTCTCAGAAAGGAAAAGGAAAGAAAAGTTCTTACTAAAAGATTAACCAAGAGATTAAAAAAACCGACAAATAATTGATCTAACAAAAATGATACTACGTTTTTTAATTAAAACTCGGATTTGAATTTTGGGAATGAAAAGAATTATGAGAGCTATCTCTATAAAGAGTTTGACAGTAAGTCAAAATAAATTAATTAAAATATGGTTCTGAATATCAGTTGTCAAGTATAAAAAAAAAAAGATCGATTGGTTTTTTTCTTTTTTTAATAAAATAAGTGAAGGAAGCATATGGCCTAATGTCTATACAAGGCAACACCCAAAAGATTAGCAAACAAAATAAGTTTACCTCAGCCCAGAGGGGAATATCCCGCCCCCCGCCCCCCCCCCCCCCCCAAGAAAAAAAAAAACGAATTTCCTGTTGATGTGAGCGAACCCTGCCACTCTTGATCTATGATAATCTCAATATTATTAACAATAAGCCAATAAGAATGATACTTTGAACAAGAACTTCTAATAAGATGTAATATCTTCATAGGGTCCTTATAGAATCAAATTTCGAAATCCCTTTTCGTAAACAAAAATAAGCCTCAACAAGTTGTCACTAGCTCGACATTCACGTCTATTATTTTTTATCACTGATATTTAGAATTATTCAGAATCATATTCTGATTAATTCAATTCGAAAACAAAATTTGATTAAAAATTCTAATAGTTTATCTCTATATTGTTCATTGGTGATACTCATGATAGTTGCGACACCAACATATCACAAGAAACCCCCTTTTCAAATATCCAGGACATCTCGAAATAACCCCCCCCCCCCAAAAAAAAATCCAACCTTCCCAAGATTACTAATGGAGCTACTGTCTATATTAATTTTCATTAGACATTTAGCAGGAGAGGACCAAGAGACATACATGACAACCGGCATGGTTATGAACAGTTTCGTCCAAAAGGTAAGTTCACAGAAGGCAATCAGGCTCTTAATAAAATGGATATCTCAACTGAATGTAGAGATACTCTTTTCAGTTCATCTTTTCTAATTTTTCCAATCCCCCAACATAACACTACAAGATCTGGTCATATTCCTTGTGACAACTGTGGAAGTTTAATCATTTAATCAATGGCTGATAATGAAATGAAGGATCTTTGTTATAAAGAATGAAATCACAGATGCTTATCGCTTTCTGGTTGTTTTTCGAAATGTGGTCTACCGATTGATTAGCTTGGTCACATCTTTTACAAAATAGGTGATAAAGTCAGGCCTCTCTCTTCTCCCAAAAAAATCACAAAGAAGCGTCCTCTTTGCTGCTAACCTGGTAAGAAACGTTATAGGAAAATACCACTTTATAAAAATACAAAAATAGAAATATAAACAGATGCGTAAATATAAAAAATACAAATTTTTTTTTTATATAAATATTAATTATTTTATGAAAATAATAGAATAGTTATCTTCATTCTTAGAATCAAAAGAACTCTCATCACTTTTAGCTTTGAAAGTCACTCCTTTTCCTCTTTCCTCTCTCTCTGACCCTTTGACATTTAGCTTCATTTTGTGTGTTATTAATGAACCCATGAGGTCATTTATAGTTAGAGTCTTAAGATTATTCGATTCTTCAATTGTGGTAACCTTGGATCCCAAGACTTTGGTAGACTTTTGAGAATCTTGTTTACCATAGCTTCATGTGGAATTCCTTTTCCAGGCAAGCTCAGTTCATTCGTTACTTTATTGAATCATGTCATCATTTTATTGATGGATTTTTCTTCCTTTATCTTGAAGGTTTCATACTCTTGTTTCAGTAATCTGAATTTTCTTTTGAAAACTTGATTAGTGCCTTTATAAGTAGTTTCGAGTCTTTCTCAAATTTCATTAGCTGTGATGTATAATGAGACTCGGTTATATTTGTTAATGCTCAGGGCAAGATGAAGGAGATTGATAGCTTTGTAGCTGGCTTGATAGGTCTTCTTCTGTTCTGCTGTCATGTTTTTCAAGTTTACTGGTACACATACACCATCAATTTTTTCGGTTTGAAACTCAATTTCTTTTCAATAATTTTCCAGACAGTTAGATCTTGAGCCATAATAAAGTTATGCATTCTTTGTTTCCAATAGCTAAAGTTACCCATTTGAAGAAGGGTGCATGGTTTGTTGAGTATGCTTCAACCGGCATGCTGTCTCCATTTAGGGTCATTTAGATCTTTTGGTGTTGAAGCTGTTAGACTTTTTATTAATACCTACTCCGATACCAATTGTAAAACAACTAAAGTGGATGAATAATTGTTTTAATATTTTTGAATATTTTTTCTAATCTAAGAGTTTTGAAAACGAATAACAAATGAAGGAGTTTGACGGTTTAAATAAAATTCAGAGAACACAAAAAAATTTTTATAGTGGTTCTATCAAACCGAGTGTACTTCCACTCCCAGACTCCCTCATGAATTTTCACTATTAACTTAGAGTACAAATTTGATTATATGTTCAAGTTGGACCTTTATCATGTTATCCTTAACACTTTTAAATTCTTTTTCTCTCTAAACTCAAAACCGGGACTTACTCACTCAACTCTACAATTTCTGGTACGAGGAAAAGTAGATGATTTAAGATATGAGGCTTCAATTCTCAGATGAGACAAATTTGATCTTACAAAGAATTACACTCAAAGAAAATAGAAAACAGAGCAATGTGAGCAGTAAATTGATTGTTGTTTTTGATTGTCAGAAAAGCTTTAACTTCTTCACTCTCATGTTTCTAGTATTTATTGTTAGGTAGGAAAGAGCCGTTGTGCGATAGTTGAGCTCAAATATTGATCATTAATATCTGCTTCATCATTCATTAAATACTTTCCAATCGTTCCTTATTTTGTACTGAAAATTTATCTTCCCGCTATTGGCTCATTTGATTTGGCCAATGATATGAATGTCTTTTGCTTTACTGCACTACAATGTTAATTTTCCATAGATAGAGATAGATAAACAAGTCAGAAATGGGTTACCATTATGTTTGAGACATTTTGATTTCTAGGTTGTAAAATTGTTTTTACCAGGTCTATAAGATTTAAAATGGCATTGACTCAAATTCAAATTTTTGTATTATGAATTAAAAAGCCATGTCGATACATTAATATATCAGGTCGATCTGTTTAGTGATACAGATGAAGTTCTAAGAGTTTAGTGAAGTGTGTCGACAAATTTATGTTCTTGGATCAACCAATTTATGGAACTTATTCGATTTGAACAGTGATGGATTGACATTATGAGAATATTTGTTCAAGAGACTATTGACATATTAAAGCTCATGGGCTGACATAGTCCTATTTCAAGATCAATTGGTGGACTTGACATATTCATATTGGTTAATATGTTATAATGGATCGACATAATTTAGAGATAGGTCGTCGTGTGAGACTCACGAAAGAATAGCATTGAATAGGATAGGTCGATGTCTTATTAGGCATGTCAACTTTCTTAATATTTTAGTTAGAATCTATGTCGACAAGTTTGATAATGAGTCAACCTATGACTTTAATAGGACGACCCATAAACTGAAATAGGTTGACATGATGCATATGAAATATGGATAGGTTGATATTTTGAAGTGGGTAAGTTGATATAATGGTTAACATTACTTAAGTTGTGTCGACAAGCAAATTTGAAGGGTTGATTTAGTAAGCAGGTTGACCAATTTAGAGATCAGGTTGATAGGTTGTTATTTAGGTCGACGAGTGGTTTAGATAGAGTTAAGCCTCCTTTAAGTTGACATATTGTCGGACATGTTGACATAACATTACTTAGAAAAATGTTTTGTTATAGGTTCATTAATGTAGATAGGGAAATTGAGCAAATCGACATGTTTTCTGGTTAGATTTAGGTTTGGCTCAATTGGTTTACAGGGGTATCTTAAAATAGGTTGACATGAACAGATTTAAGTGTTGTTATGTCGACATGAATGGAATGACATGTCGACATGTCTCATAGTCAATCTAGGTTATTTCATCAATAGGTCAGCTTGTGTATTTAAATAGGTTGAGGAGAGCAGTTCAAACCAATAGATAGGTTGACTTGCTTTACAGGTTTGTGATTTTGCAGACTTTGTTTCTTTAATGTTTCTTTTCTAAATTTATTTTTTTTACTTTAAATTCTTTTATCATCATCAAAACCTAATATCTTTAATAGTATGATAATAATTCGATAGCTTTATTTTCTACTTAAGAAAAAGATTTAGAATGGATAGTTATCTATAAAACACATTGGGTACAAACTCTATGATTGCAGATCTGTTTATTAAGAAATTGCCACTCAAAAGGTTCATGAGTATACTACTTGTATGAGTGTCATATCATTTTAAGATACCCAGTTTCAGTGGAAGTTTATGATTTTAGATGCTCATTTAATACAAATATTTTTGGTTATTTTAGTTTAAAGTATTTTGATATTATTTTAGCGAAAATAAAGATTTAGTTTTTGGATCACACTCAGATATTAAATATGGTTGATCTCACTTAGTTTTAAAAAGGATCAGTTAAAAATACACGTGTTACAGATCACATTGCATATAATTTCCATACTGTACATCCACATCATGATTCATGTCATTCATTGTATTGGCATATGTAGCCATTGCCGGGTCGAATTACGATAAATAATAAAGACTACTTTGATTATATATTGATACGATTGATGAATGATATTGATTATAAACATATTTCAGTATTGACAGTAAAGTTGAACTGATTTAGTTATACATAATTATCAAGATATATATATAGTCTCAATGAGAGAACGTTGAATTTAATTGTGTATCGATGATAAATTTTATCAACTAAGTTCCAACATTCTTACCTCGTCAGCACAAATGGGACAGTTGACTTTTGTGGCATCAGCACTTGGCACAGGGTCACCCATCCTCACTGTTATAGGTGTTGCAAGAGCCGTTACGGTGGAGTTACAAGATGTTACAACTATTATCATTTCTATTGCTTCCAAATTTTAACTCCCACTAACATTAAATAGGATAAATATTTCCTAATCAAAAGGCTCTGGTTCATGTGTGAGCATAACGATTGGAAAATTAAAAACTACTGTTTGTGGTTGTGGTTTCCATTTCCTTTACTAAAACCATTTTTTGAGTAATGGTTAAATCCAATTTCAGTTATAAATATTTTATATTTTTTGTGCCATTCCTATTTCTTCTAGACATGAACGCATATTTGGCTCCGAGTGGAAACTGAATTGTGAAAAATTATACTAGAATCATAAAACTTGTTCTGGTCCAACTTAGAACCAGAACCACAACCCACCGATTTGGTTCCGGTTATTAATTTTTGAAATTGAAACTAGAACCAAAATTGACAAATTTTGAGAACCGGGGAATTGAAACGAAAAGAAAATATGAAACACAGTAAAAATTATTAAAAATCCGTGAGGAACAAAAGCCCGAAAAACAATCAAAATAATGAAAAAGAAATTGAGTCAAAATCGGAATAAAAAACATACGGTTCCAAACCACAACCATCTACTTCTAATTCTTTTTCCAAGCAAACAGACCCATTCTGATTTGGTTCTAAATCGTGGGCATGTCTAAATTCTTTCTATTAGAAACAATTCGTAGTTATTTAATTATGGTAATAAATAATTCAAAATACAAATAGTAGAGAAAGAGAGAGAGAGTATATATGCTTACCACATGATAATGTAGTAAAAGTCATGATGAACGGAACAGTGGTGGTCCAAAAGAATGTGAGTATCGAGTTAATACGCTTATGACGTTGATCTGTAATTCTACAAAGTGGATTGGGCATAATCTTTGCATCACAGTGTGTTTCGGATGAAGGGTTTGAGTGGGAAAGGGAGGAAAAGTGAAAGGTTTTAAAGAATTTATTTATATTTGATAAAATAATTAATTGGAGGAGAGAGAAAAAAAAGGATTTCTATGAAATCCTCTAAACTCAATTTTTCAATTCCATCAAATGATGGGTTTTGGAGGTAAGAGATTTCTTTTTAAAATAATATATATCAAATTTATTTTTATACCCTCTATTTTAAAAGTCTAATAAAAAATGAAAGGAAAAAAATATTAAATTTATGTATTCTTTCATTATATTCCCTCTCTTTCCCTTTTTTAATCAAACATGATTTTTTATTTTATTATCGTTTTCCTACCTTTCCCATCATATATTTTGTTACAAAACATTATTTTTAATTTTACCTTCATTTTCCTCCATTTCTCATCTTTTTCCTTACCTCATTTTCTCATGTTTTTACCAAACACACCGGGTATCTGGCCATTTTATATGTTATATCTCTTCGGTACCAAATAACTTAGCGTCATTTTATATGTTATATCTCTTCGGTACCGAATAACTTAGCGTTAATCTTTTATGAACTCTACTTCTTTGGTGTATACGGAATATTTCCTCCGTGCATAATACTTGACACTGTGTTTCTTAATCAAGTTTTCGGATTCAATTCTTTTTGGATACGAAAAAAATATCATTGGAAGATCTCCTCTCAATAATAAACCCGATAACAAATCGATTCAGATTAATCAGAATAAAAGTTCAAATACCGAATAGTGACCAAGTCATGGTAAAAAAAAAAAAAGTGCAATTTAACTGCAATATATTCTTAAAAAATATTCCTGAAATATAAAAAAGAAAGAAATTAATATTTAGGATACGTTGGCATATATTAGAAAAGAGAGCTTGATTTCTTAAGATTAATTAATCTATACAATAAACAGTTATAGTAATGATTTTTTTTTTATTAGAGATATCATAAAAATCATGAAAATATATGTGTTCACGAACGTTTAAATACTAAATCACGAAAAAAATATTTGAATAAAAGTTTTTTTACCATTCGGAAGTTGTTATAAGGACACAATTATTGTAATGATAGTTGTAGTATTAAAATACCAGTCTTTCCCTACTTAGCTGACCGTGGGATTCCAGAATTCAAGCATCTAAATCCAATACTAAAATCGATTTTGAGCGAACTTCAGGTTTGCATTTTGTATTTGGTGGGCAGGCATAGTTTGTGGGTGTATGAAGGTAGATTCAATATCTGAACTTCTCAATGGTACATAAGATAAGAGGACATTGAATGAATCCTATGTATCAATGCTTCTAGCTTTTTAAACAGCTTTGTGAAAGGCCTCAACTTATTTAGTCTTTTAAAGAAGTACCACATGCATATGATAATCATATATCATATATATATATATATATAATGTTCTGTTCTTATAGGAACACCCAAGTGGTAAAGCATTTTTATTTAAATGTCTTTCCCGAAATTGAATTTTAGTATTTTAATTTTTGCAAACACATGTTTTTTTATAATTTTCGTGATCCGCATGCAACGAATATATATATATAGTAAATGTTTGGTAGAACTTTTTTTTTAGCTTCTCTTCTCCTTTTAAGGAGAAGATCCACAAAACAATTTTAAAAATGAGTTTTTTTTAATGAAAAAAATGAAAAAAAAAAAAAAGAGTTTTATCAAAAGCTCAAAAGAGGAGCTTTTGTTTCTCTTATTTTTAACTTTTACTTAAAAGTATGTTTTTTATAAAGAATATTTAATATTTTATTTATCATGTTTTTTTTAATTGTTGTCTAAAATTAAAAAAGGATAACTTCGAGTGATAGAAATCTCCTCTCTCTCTCTTTCATTTTCCCTCCCCACTTCCCAATCCCTCATGGCCCCCACCACCTCTCTCTCTCTCTCTCTCTCTCTCTCTCTCGTTTTCTCTCCCCACTTTCCAATCCCTCGTGGCCCCCTAAGGATGATTTCGAGTGATAGAAATCTCCTCTCTCTCTCTCTCTCTCTCGTTATTTGAATTCAGGATGGAAGCTAGCACAATCAATATGACAAATATTGAAATCATTTCATGGCCACCACTATTGCACCTAGAAGGCCAAAAATATAATAAACTGACTTGAAGAATATCCGATCCTCAAGAGAGATGAAAAATAGCACAAGAGAGATCAAAACAGATGCAATTAAATATCCAATATACCAAATTTTATATCACAAAATATACTCGAAATCAAAAAATTAAAACTGACCCTATATATCTTACGAAATATAAATCAAATCTAGTACTTTTTTCAAAATCACACCAAATACAGCGTGTACATTGCCAGATCAATTTCTACTATAAATTAATCAAAACCCACAAGCACTACAAATATTACATGAAAGGTGCAACAATTATTACATGAAAGTTAAGCAAAAAAACACCAATTTTAGTAGAATTCCACAAAACGGAATAATCAGATCATTACAAGCGAGGCACTCCATTAAAGAATCAGAAGAACAAAACTAGGAAAGGGAAAAAAATAGAAGGAAAAACCTAAAATGCCACTTCGCATTCAAAAGTTCAAATAAAAAATGAATTTATTGCCAAATAAACAAAATGGCATGGAGATATTCATACTCGCTCACAACAATTAACCAAAACCAATGATACCAATGACATTAAAAAGAAAATTAATAATACAAAGATAAACCTAAGTGAAGAAAAATAGAATACTGTCTACTAGAATCATCAGATCACTAAAATCAAACAAATCTGGTTCAGATTTATAAGAAGAAGACTAAAAAAAGCAAGAAAAAAGAAAACCAAAACCTCACTTAATAGTACTAAAATTCAGGAAAAAATAAATTCAAATGAAAAAAATAAAAAAGAAAAACAAAATGGAAAATATGAATAGGAAGGGAAGCGGTTATCAACAAACCTAATTGGTGTAGTAAAATTTACAAAAGGAATGTCTTTAAGTGTAGCTCGAAGCTTCCCATTGATGGTCAATGGTGGCCCATTCCCTTTATGTATGTATTAGTCACATTGATTAAGCCATAGTGAAAAGACCCTTATGGGTTACTGTACCATTTAGCCTGAATAGTTTCACAACAAAAACTTCAGTGCAGAGAACATTATGATCATTTTTTCTTCACTCAGACAGCACAACAAAAGACTCAAATAAATATTATTATTGTATTTTTTTCTATTTTATATTGATAATAGACTATGATTTCGTGATTTAGATTTACAAAATAGCAAGTATATATGAAACAATTACGATGCTATCACATAAACATACTGGCTAGGAATTACACTAAAGCAGAAGAAAATAAACGATCATCCTTATAATTTCTCACTTCTATCTTCTCACCACCATTGTGTATCAAGATTACAATTCTATAGCAGAATATTGTAGGCAAAAAGGCCACAATCATGCTCACCATGACTATCAAGACCTTTCTTTATTGACTTAGCTGATGCAAAAATTGATAATCGTCTTGCTTGGACATCACTAAAAAAAATGTTGACAGCCACATAATAATAATATAGCCATTTGGGATGGGAAGCATTATTATTCGAACGTAGATGATACCATCAATGTGGCAATGTTTAAATTTGTGTAGCTATGCTTTCTTAGTTTTCTTTCCCTTCTCATCAAAATTTCACCCAAAAGTAAGAATAAAGATTTGATAGGTCCCTCATCATGCCAAAAGAGTCAATTACAATTCTATAAATGAAAGGAGATGGTGCTTCACAATTTAGTAATGGCTGAGATAATAGCACATAACAAAATTATGAATATATTACAAAGTAGAAGGAATATTCAGGGGTAACTTCTATGTTACAAAATCTAACTTCATAGCATGGAAGCACAAAAATAATTACCTGATAGATTTTGCCTGACTCATTGATATTGTCTTGTCATAGAAGTCATTTGGTGGATCAGGTAGAGGACCAGAAGCTTTTCCCTTGGAATTGGAATATTACAAGACAACATCGCCAATCATTTTTTGCCATAGTGATTCATCTACAAACCTAACACTTGCAACAAGGATCATAATTAAGTAATAATAAAATAAAAAATTACACATATTAAAACTATTAAATTCAACTTCTTTTCACCATTACATTCATCTCCTTTTCAAAAATTTTCTTGTCCTTCGTAGTGGTGCGGTCTTTGCTTTCGTTTTTTTTCGAGGGTTGGGTATTTGCTTTTGCTTTTCTCAGGGCTGGCTCCATGGTTCAGAGCTTGGTTCGATTGATTTATTTTTCCTTTGCATATTGTGCATGATCTCAGCTCAAACCATATTATGCTCAGACAATAAAAGTGTAAGAAAATATTCGTTTCTCAAGAAATTAAGGTCCTGCCATGAAATAAAGTTATCAAAAGAAGCCATGACTGATTGGAAAAACAAAATAATAATAATAATACTAATAATAAGAATATGAATGTACTTCCTGAGTTGGTGGAATCATCAACATTCCCGGTTCCCATTTCTCCAAAAACCGCATAACAAATACTCCACAATCATTCCTATAGATTTTATTTTAGGTATACATTTCTAGTGAATTTTGGAGATCCATAGGTATAGTAATACTAGTAATACTTATTGTTAGACTGCTGAAAAACTTGAATAGGTACTATTTCGGAGATACCAAGGGAGTTTTTATAAACTTTTTCAATGCATTTTTTCTATTAAAAATTAAAAGTTAAAGTGAAAGAAAATTTGATGTTTAAGTATATTAAACAATTACCATCAAAGTTTGCAATTCTTGTTCTTCACTGTCTCTAAAGTAATAACTGGAGTCCAAAACGTACATGATATACTTCTCGATGCAAACAACATAATAAAACCAGTGGTGTTTGAAAGTTATGGGAATGAAAACCTATTATGAAAACACAATAACATATTAATTGAAGTAGTAAAGTAAGTCGGTAGAAAATTATTGAAAATTAAATGAATAAAATACAAATAGTATATTAATTGAAATATTAATATGTAAAAAATAACTCACTAGATTGCAAGATTTAAAATCGAATCCAAGTGGTTTTGTTGACAGATAATGTTGAACCATTGAAATATCCCACTTGTTTTCATTCATTTTTTGTTTCACATCCAAACCAGAGGTGTACACCATAGATATCTGCATCAGCATTAGTGCGTAAAAATAGGTGACAAATCTATAAGGAGGTGAGAAAGAAGGTAGAGATTTGTATTACTAAAAACAAGTGAGAAAGTTACTAAAAACAAGATAAGAAAATAAGGTACGAAATTACATTAAACACTGCATACATTACTAAAAAATACTACATGCTTGTGAAAGGATAAATCACTTAAATTTTCATCATTAGCATAGAATAGAAATTCAATTCCAATTTTAAATCCAAATCCAATCCAAATTAATAAAGTGAAACAGTGAAGAATAAAGATACAAGAAGAAGAAAAATAAGTGTAGCGTTGAGAAAAGATGGAAAATTAAACATAATGAATGAAAGAAAGAATAATGAAATAAATAATACTTACCGAAAACCATAATAGAAAGACAATCTTGAGAATAAGGGAGATGGGTTTCGGCGGTAAGTATTGAGGAGCCCTATATAACAATCCATGGTCTGTAAACTGTAAATAGTATTCATTATCTCATAAACTAATATAAAAATTTTAAAAATAAAATAAAATTTATACTAATGTGCCAATCCAATGACGCGGCAGCAACTCATGAGTATCAATCCATGACATATATTTTCCAGTAATATTACACAAAATTGTCATATGCATTGTCATAAAATGTCATGAGGTTTTAGTAATGTATCAAATAAAAATTTTTAATATATGAATAGAAATCAGAAATGACAAGTAAGAGAGATATCACTGAGAGATAACTTGCCTAGCTTCATTTTTTTATGGATTTTTGTCCATAAAAACTCTAAACTCTCATCTTCAGTAGAAAAAGTTCTCAAGTTAGCAAAGGTATAAATTGTGTTTGCATTGACCTCTTTGACCTCCTTCATTTCAGTTAAAGCATTGACTAGTTCATAGAATCGAGGATCTAGCCCCTCCTTTTCATCCAAAGACTCCTCCAAGCCCTCATTCTCCTCCCACACCTCATCCTCCTCAACAAAATCATGATTTGGCTCTTTCTCCTCCTCATCTACATCAAAATCCTCTACATGTTCAGAGCTTGATATTCTATGCAACAAATCACGGTGCATTTGTAACAAATTAGACTGTAGTTGAATTGAGCCCTTCAATATTTGAATTGACTTCTCTAGAAATGTTTTAACTTCCTTTTTGATGTCAATTGTCTACAAAACAAAATAGATAGTTCTAAGATTGAGAGATATTATAATAAGTAATGAAGTGTAAGTGGTATCGGTTTACCTTAGTTTCTTCTCCAGCAGCTTCAACAGATTTGTTCCATCTATTGATTTCTTTATTTGAATCAGTTTTATTTGACAACAAACTTTATATAGATCATACAACATATTATCAAATGACTCACATTTCTGACTTCAAATAAATAAGAGAGTTCATACATAGTATTTGAATCAAATAAGAGTTGACACAACAATGTTATTTCAAATAACAATACAGTGTATTCTTAATTATAAATAAATATTCATAAGAGAACTTATATCAAATAAATAATAGAGATCAAATCAACACAATAATATTATTTCAAATAAGAGTTGACACAAGAGTACAGTTAACTTATGTTTTTACGCTCAAATCCAAGTCTTCGAATTACACGATCTGTAGTCCAATAGCGAATAGGCAGTTTCTTTATATCACCACCCAATCCACCAATTGTCACCCTCTCAAAGTAAAAAATCTATGTATACAGAGGACCAATATCATTTGATTAGCACGGGACAAAGATTTACAATAGTTATAAACATTGAATTAATATTTACAAACTTACAATAAGCAAAAATAAACAACCACCAATAGCTTTGATCTTCCTCTCCTCCTCCCCTCTTCTTCTCTTCAGAACACCTTTAAATTGTCACACCTAATTAGCTAGCCATTGTAATACAAATTTTGCCTAGTTGTATTGGCCAGCATTGTCCACATCAATGCTAGCTGCAAGGTGTCTAGCAGCAGGGAAGATATTTGTGGACGGATATAAAAAGCATCCGAGAATGAACAAAAAGAAGCATCGTTTAAACCTAGAGAATGAGGGTCTTCCATTTGCATTTGTTCTTTTAATAGGATATGTTTTAGCTTGGAGAATGACTTTATCTCTGAGGATTCAATCAAAGATAAAAAGCCTAAAACATCACGTCCGGTGCAGGGAATTCCTAGGATTTGCCCTACTTCATCAGATGTGAGCTTAAACTTTTAAGTTGGACTGATACAAAGAAGTTTATCCATAGGTTCAAACCTCATAATCAATTCTTCACATAATTTCCGACTCAGAGTATCGCAGGTAAGATTCAAAAGCTTTCCAAACCCCATATGTTTTACTATTTGTTACATGTCTTCAGTGAGGGAAAGAATTAACTCCTTTAGTTGCCTAGGAGAATACCTTGTTTGAATCAGTGACATTGCCTTAGTTATGCCAACCAATTCCTTTGTTTCCTTTGCTACTTTGTTGTACTTCTCCCTCTCAGCTTCACTTAATTCCCTCCATCTTTTATTGCATTCACTTCTGCTCACTTTATTCTTGGAGAAAATTTCTTTTCTATATTGGACAATATGATCAAATTTGTTGATATTATACATTTGTTATATTAATTAAAAAAATGAAAAACATTACAACAAAAAATAAAATATTAAAAATCAAACAAAGTAACAATATAATAACAAAAATGACACTATATAATAAAATATTAGTTCAAATAAAAAAACAAAGTGACTATATAAAACACTCTCTGTAATATAAATAAATAGATAAAATGTCTATAGTCTTTTAATTAATAATAATAATAGAAGCGATAATTTAACCAAAAAATGTAAAAAAATTCCCATTCAAATATCCCTGAAGGAACCAAACAAAGTATTTCGGGTATTCCATGCATGTTTAGCAAATATCCTATCATTATCATAATTGATACATAAGTAAACAGAAGTATATTTTTCCTTTGGAAGTATTTAAGCTTCTAAGAGAGTTGGCAAAAATTGGCTCCATCTAGACCTCTTCCTAGGGATTTATGCTGTTGCTAGAGACAAGTATGCAATGTTGAGTGCTCTGCTTGAACTAAAAGAGGAAACTTGCATTAGTTTTATAAAATAAGATCCAAATTATGAGATTGCCCACTTTTTTTTTCTTTGGATTGACAGAGGATTATTAAATTATTAAAGGATTCACCTAACATAATGAATCGTGAAAGGTCAGCCAAGTGTTAATAAATCAAAAATATGTTTATAATAGAGAATTTATAAAATTTATAAATCAATTAAATTTCATATTTTACTTTTGTTTTTGAGCAAAAATTTTCATTTTGGAATGAAGTGAATGAAAGAATTCAACAATTCAATTGAAACTACTAATTTTTCCATTTAGTTCCCAAGCCTTAAATTATTCCCAAGTTCGAGATGAACTTACACTCTCATTTTGGTACCTGTGCCAAGTATTTGAGTGTGTCATTATATTCACTCTTGTTTCCCAACCCCTAAATTTCTCGCTTCTGACTTCTATTTAAGAAGTGGAGCTTTTTGTAGTACTCATAGTTTGTCCAAATGCAGGAATTTTGCTCAACTTCTTGATTACAAGTATCATCTAACCTCTAAACAATTGTATATCACCTTCCGTAGATCTAGTAACCTATCCTTTCTATGTTTGAAAAGTTTGTGAGACTGCAAGTATTCTTTTTTATTTCTCTGCTTTACTTCCGTGTGTGTGCGCACGGGGGGTATATATAATATATATATAATATATAATGTGAGTGTGCGCACGCATGCGTTGGGGGTTGGGGATATATCATGTGAACCTATTGTAGTGTTCGTTTTATAATTTTGTAGTAGATAATGTCACTCTCCCCTCCAGTAGGCCATGTTTCTGTCTTATAATCATTCTGGTGATTGTCGTTAGGTTAATTGTGATCTGGATAGGGCAATCGTACTTCATGTAATTGTCCTATTGCGAGTGGTGATCACTAATATCTCCAGGACTCGGGTGACAAGCTTGCTTCTACTGTTATTTTCTTTTTCTCTTCCAAATCAAATTTATTGTCACTATCTAATAACTAATAAAATTAATTTTTAAAGTAAAAAACATTAAATCATCACCTGAAAAACTTGTATCCGGAGAGATATTTGACTAATGTAGACATAGAAGCCTCGTTGTAAGGGACAATGATTCGATCTGCATCTCCCATTTCTGATTAGAAATTTCGAATGGCTTCCTATTCTTTTTTCTCTCCCGTTCTGCCCTTTTGCCTTTTTTCTCTTCCTGCTATCTTCGTCTTCTACTCCCGCAACTCTTGCTCGCCCTAAAACCCTTCTTCCTCAATCATCGGCCCTCCTTTGCCCTGAAACAATCGCCTCTCTTCCTCGCCTCCTACCTTTTGGAAAGAATAATAATGGAAAGAATAATCATCCCAATCCACCGTTGGATGGTGGCGTTGTTCAGATATGCATTAGAGATGCGTGCTTGAAAAGACCAGACATGAGCCCTAGCCATTAGATCAATACTTATGTGACACTCAAGCAACCATAACCATTAGATAAGTTAGCATCTGTGCCATCTATTATTATAATTATATATAATCTTATATTTATTTAATTATTATTTAATGTTACATTTATTTTTATAATCATACCTATTACATATATTACAGATATATGTAATATAATTTTTATAATCATACATATTACATATATTATAGATATATGTAATATAATTATTATATATGTATATATTACATATTACTATTTGTTACAATATATTACTACTATATATTAATATATATAGAAATTATAATATATATTTTTGTTTATATATTAATATATCCATTATTACTATTAACATTATATATTACTACTATATACTATTATATATTAATATTATATTTTACCACTATATGATATTTATATATATTATATTATACAGATATATATTAATATTAAATATTAAAACTATTTATTATTATATATTATTATTAATATTGCTAATTGTGATATATTACTTTAATATTAAATATTATTACAATTACTTTTTTTATCACTATATATTATTATACACAAATATATAAATTTTATTACTATAGACAAATATATAAATACATAAATTAGTATCAGAGAGCAAGCAAGAAAGCTGTCACTTGCTGCCATGCACAGGTGCCCGCGCACGGGGGGCTGGCGCCCGTCCCCAAGGATATTATTATATATATTATAATATTAAAATAGTATATATTACAAATAACTATATATATTTTTCTAATTACTTATTAAATTATATTATATATTTTAAATTGTTTATTAAATTATAACTATATATTACATCACTATATATTACTACATATAATTATATATTACTATATATTACTAATATATAATTATTATATATCATTAAATTATATTATAACAAATATTATTATGCATTAATATTATATTATATACTATTTTATATTAATATTATATACTGTATATTAATATTATATATTATTTGTATTTTATACTATTATATTATTATACTAGTATTGTTATTATATAATATATATTATATTCAATATATTTTTTAATTCCTCGTATATATTTTTATAATTATACTGTAGATCACTAAATATTATTATATATTACTATATATTACTATACACTATTATATTTTATATTATATTTTATATATATGGTATTTTATATTACAAATATATTATTATAACTACTATATATATTTTTATATTATATATCATTATATTATATAATATATCATGCATTAATATTATATTATACAGTAATATATATTAATATTATATACTATATATTAATATTATATATTATTTATATTACTATTATCTCATACTATTATATTATTATATGTCGTATAGTTATTAAATTATAGCATATTTTTTTAATAATTAATTAAATTATAGCTATATATTGATACATATTACTATACATTATTATGTGTTACTATATTTTATTATAGACTACTATCTATTAATATATATTGCGATATATTGCTAATATATTAAAATAATTACTATATATTATTATATACTACTATATACTACTATATATTAATATATATTGTTATATATTACTAATATATTACTATAATTTCCTTCTCCTCTGAGATTCTTTGCACAAACACCCAACTTTTGTCCCACACTACCGAATTTGTGTCCTACATTATCAGATGATACTCAGATGGTGTCCAGTTCCACTACCACCTCTTCGAGAGAAAAAGGAAAGGCAAAATTTAAACCCAAACCCAAGGAAGATTAGGGAGGAAGATTTGGGAGTAATGTATTTCAAATTTAATGTAATATTTTGGAGTATGTAATTGTGTTTGTAATGATTTCAATGTAAACTGTTTTAATAGGTTATGAATATGTAATATGTTTGCGCATTGTTTTAATATGTTATGAATATGTAATATGTTTGTAATGAATCCTTCTGATGTTATTTGTTTAATATAAAATTCTAATTTAGTGTTATATTTATAATAAATTCATAGATTTAATATTTCATTTTTTTTGAATCCAAAATAATTAAAAAAAAATAGTAAAAAGAAAAAAAAAAGGCGAGCGCCCGCGCCTGGGGTGCCGGCGCCCATGTCGAGGGTGTCTGGGGCCCGCCCCTGGGGCGCGGGCACCCGCCTCTTGGCTGCTTGGCACCCGCGCCTAGGGCTACCTAGCGCTCACCCCTAGGGTGCGGGCACCCGTGCCTGGGAATGCCTGGCGCCCACCCCCCAGGGCGGGCGCCTGTGCACAATGGGGCCTGGTGCCCCCACGCGGGCACCCGCGACGGGGGCCCTGACCCCGACCCCTGCAGACCTGCTCGGTGTAGCTCGTCTTTCCTTTCTATATATATATATGTATATATAATATAAATATATACACATATTATATATATATATTATAATAATAGTATTATAATACTAATAGATATATATATAATACTAATATATAATACTAAATATATATGTGGTAATATATTATGTATTATATTATATATTATTGTATTATATATTATTATAATATTTAAAATAGATCAATATTTTATAGTTTATATGTAACATAAAAAATATAATTCTAGAAATAATTATCATAATTATATAAAAATATATTTTTGTTATATATATATATATATATATATTATAATACTAATAGATATATATAATACTAATGTATATATATAGTACTATATTATATATTACAACATATATTATTGTATTATATATTAGTATAATATATAATAAAATGCATTTAAAAAAGACCTGTGAACGACTAAAAATATAAAAAATATGAACTGCCTAAAAGTATGAAAAATATGATGCATGGTAGTGGTAAGGATTGTAATGTAAAAAAGACGGGTAAAGTGTAAAAAGGAAAAATAAGAGGCATGGTAAGGATTGTAATATAAAAAAAACGGGTAAAATATGAAAAAAGCGGGGTAGCGTGGATAAAAAATATTAAAAAAATTGTAAAAAAGGGCGGGTTTTGAATGAACGGGTTTTCAATTTTCTATGAAAATCTAATTCTAAATATATTACATTAACTTCAAAACTTCCATTTCTCTCAAAACTTTTCTTTCCCTCAAACTTCTCCTCAAAACTCTCAAAAACTCTCAAAACCAATAGTAAGCCAAAATATTTTCGACTTTCATTTTCAACTAAACACATTTTCAACCAAACTTTCACGATATTCTAAACTAAAAAATCTTAAATATTTCCAATAATAAATGCCAGATAAATGTTGTTGTAACAAGTGATAAAATATAGTAATAAGTGATAGCCTAAAGTTCCATATATCAAATGTAGTAATAGTTTAGTTAATGATATATTATTAATTATATTATGAATATTATATAATATAATTAATTATCAATGAAAAATTAAAAAAAAATTAAGAATTAATATTAATTATTAACAGTCAACCTATACTGGCGCCCGCCCCTATCCGCAGACGCCCACGCACGCAGGGGCTTGGCACCCAGCCCTATGCCCGGGCGCCCGCGCACACATGGGCCTGGCGCTTGCCCCCATATGTGGGCGCCCGCTGAACTATTATACATTACAATTACTATTATTATGTATTACAGTCTATATTATATTATATTATATTATATTATATATTACTTTATTAATTTAATAAATATTAGTATAATATATATTAGTTTTATATAAATATTAGCATTACCATATATTTTTTTAATTTAATTACTATATAATGTACACTAGTATTAAATTACTACTATATATCAATACTATATATTACTATATATTATTATATATTACTACACATTACTATAAATTACTAAATAATTGGATTGACAATGTATGTATTATCATGTATTACTATATATTACTACTATATATATAAAATAGTGTTATATTATATATTATTTGTTGTATATGAGTAGATTAGTATTTATTTAATTGCAATTACTATACTATTATATATTGTTATTATATTATTGCTATATACTATTACTAACTATTGTGAAATTAAATTTATATGTTCAATATTATATAATTTTTTATATATAACCAAAAAATTTCAAAAAAAAAGGAAGAATTATATTATTTATCAATATTATATAATTTTATATAAATTTAAAAAAATAATAACATTAATATTAATTTGAATTTTAAAGTTGATATTTAGTTTAAAGAAATATTAATTAATTAATTAATAAGTTTCAATAGTTCTCAAAGCAAAAGCATTTGTATTTACTGTATTCTATTTGTATTATTATTAACTATTATATATAAATGGTAATAAATTGATAATAAATTATCTCACAAAAAATTGGGTTTTGATATTAAAAATTTAATTTGAAAATAATCTAATAATAAATTTTAAATTAAGTGAAGTTTTGACTGACTCAATCTTATAAAAATTGAAAAAATTACATGAAATTACATGGTGTAAAAGGAAAGACATGTGAACAATTAAAAATATAAAAAAAATGAAATGATTACGGTAATAGTAAGGATTGTAGTGTAAATAAGGCAGTAAAGTGTTAAAAAAGTACTGGTAATGAAAAAAAGCAGGTAAAAAATGTAAAAAAATTTTGAAAAAAAAAGGCAGGGTTCGAAATTGGTGGGTTTGTAATGTAAACAAAAATATATTATATTAATTTCAATACTTTTCTTTCTCTCAAAGCTTTTCTTTGAGCTATCCTCAAAACTCTCAAAATTATAGAAATTTTAACCCATCCTTATTTTCAACTTAATACATTTTCAACTAAATTTTCAATATACTCTAAACACTATCTACTAAAAAATTTTAAATAACAAATTTTAAATATTTTCAATTCACCGAATGAATATTGTCGTAACAAGTGATAAAGTATAGTAACAAGTGATAGGTACCAAGTCATAAAATTGCATTACATGGAATATACAAAATATCAAATGTAATAATAGTTTAGATAATTATATATTATTAAATGAATATTATATAATATAATTAATTATCAATGAAAAATTAACAAAAAAATATGAATTAATATTAATTATCAAGAGTCAACCCACTGCCGGTCCCCATCCGCGGCCGCCCGCACACGCAGAGCCTAGCGCCCGCTCCCATCCGAGGGTGCCCACACACGTAAGGGCCTGGCGCCCGCCTCCATGCCTGGGCGCCCGCACAAGTGGGAGCCTGGTGTCTGTCCCCTTACACGGGTGCCCGCTCATGCAAGGTGTTGGCATCCACACACTTACAACGGGCACCCACGAATAGGACACCAACCTATGTTTAGTATGCATTGCTATATATTACAATCTATAAATATATTATATTATATATTACTGTATTAATAATATATATTTATATTATATAACTTTTAGTGTTATACATTAGCATAGGATAACGATATATAATTTTTAATTACAACTAAATTACTATTAGCATTATATATTACTACTATATACTACATGCTATTATATATTAATACTATATATTAATATAATATATTATTATATATTATTATATATTACTATACATTACTACACATTACTAAAAATTACCAGAGTGATATTAATATATATTATATATATTGGTAATTGAAGACTATATATATAAAATATATTATTATATTATATATTCTTCTTTTATATTAGTGTTTATTTATCTGTAATTACTATATTATTATATATTACTATTTATTTATCTACAATTTAATTTGAAAATAATCTAATAATAAATTTTAATTTAAGTAGAGTTTTAAAGTTACATGAAATTTCATGAGTTGTAAAAATTATATAAAATCATTATCGCGAGTTGTAAAAATTGTATAAAATGAATCTAAAGGAAAGATATGTGACCAACTAAAAATATGAAAAATATGAAAAATATGAAATGACTAAAAGTAAGGAAAATATGAAACACTAAACAAAGATAAGAATTGTAATGTAAAAAAAGCAGGTAAACAAAAGTGCGGGTAATGAAAAAAGAGCGGATAAAACTTGTGAAAAAAATCGTAGAAAAAAATTGACGGACTTTGAAATTGGCGGCCTTTGTAATTTTCTCCATAAATCTAATCCCAAATATATTATACTAACTTCTAAACTTTTCTTCCATTCAAAGCTCTCCTCAAACCTCTCAAAATCAATAGAAATTTTAAGTCAACAAATAAATTTTTAGCTAAACACTAGACACCATCTACTGTTTGATGAGTATTTAAAAAATTTTAATTATTTCCACCAACTATGGGACAAACTAAACACCAGATAAGTATTGTAGCTGACCATGAAGAATCACAACAATCCCAACAAGTTCAATCTGAAGAAAACCAATCTGGCAAAGATGTTACCCCAGGTTACCGATCATTTCAATCTGAGATTTCACATTAACATGTTATCAAATAATTACCCTTTTTTTCAGCAGTTGTCAAGAAATGTAGAGGCCCAACGCACTGTCAAGATGTTTGGGACTTAGAAAAAGGACAGCGCATGCTAGTTGAAATGAACGAATTAAATTAACTAATAGGAATTGATGGTACAATCTTTACCAAATTTCTTGGTTCTATAGTTTGAGTGCATGCCATTGCTCTAATAAACTATAAAACTTGGCACGAAATGCCAACGGAGTATAAAGATGACATATGGAACATTGTACAGGTATTTAGTAATCTATTTTTATTAATCAACGGGTAGATGGAAAAGCTGATATATCTAAATTTTTTTTATGTATTTCTTTTGTTTTAATTGTAGTCAAAGATTACTTTCAAGCCATTCAAAGATGACACTAAGAAATGGGTTATTGGAAATTTGTCTGAAAAATGGAAGAGTTTTAAAAATTCTCTAAAATCAAAATGGTTCGATGATTTATTTGGAATAGATGAAAATATTAAAAGAATGGAAGATAAAAGAGTTGATCTAAATCAATACAAGGAGCTTGTTAGTTTCTGGTTGAGTGATAAAGGAAAGGTACAAATGCAATCCACTATACAATTCACTTGTTATTCTGATATTATTTTTTTCTTTGTGCTAGGAAATTAGTAAAAGAAATCAGAATGTCGCTCAAAGTTGACTGATCTACATTGCTTAGGATCGAAGTCATTTGCAAAGCTCATACATGAAAAGGTATATAGAATTTATATTTCATTTACTTGTTATTAATTACAATTAATTTTAGCCAATTGTGGTTTGTTTTTTCATTATAGATGATACAATATGGGAGAAAACCTCTAGAGCTGAACTATATATTACAAGTAGAACACGATCAAACGACAGTTTAGTTTCTACAAAAGTATAAGAACTTGTGGTATAGATGATTATCTTTTTATGTAATTCTAATTGATTTATTTATGTGACATTGACATTTGATTCACTTTACTTTTTACTTCTTACATGAAATGATGAAGAGTGGAATGAAGTCTATTGAAGAACTGCAAATAGAAAGTTCCAATTTGTCTTGGGAAAGTGATATTGTATCTAAAGTTAAAGGGTTTGATTCAAAGGGAAGAATTGGATGTGTGGGAAAGGTTACAACTCCGCGTGTGCATTCAACTAAAGCTGAGAACGAAGATATGACTATTATGATGGAACGTTTAATGGAACAAAATCACAATCTTAGTAATTTGGTCAGTAATATTCTTATGCATGTTGCTACACATGCTAAAAGTGGACAACAAAATGAATGGATGAACCTAGTTAATGAAGCAAGGTTTATTGCTGGTGTTTAGGTATGAATGTCATTTCTCTGGTCACACAATCTTACTATTTTCACATTTATTTTTCAATAATAATCCAAATTATTTATATTGTTAGATTCCTCAAATACCAGATGCTAGTAGTGCACATAGAAATCAACCATCATCATCAACATCTGACTCCATCCCACGGGGTAATGTTTTCATTTTTAACCTTTCTTTACATTCTTTACAATGTTACTATGTAATTATATTAACTTCACTTTTTTATTAATAGATCGACAGGAAGAAAGATTGTGATAAACTAGTTGGTCACTACTCTGCTTAGTTTTGGAATTATGGTGGGATTGTACCCTTCCTTTTGTGATGGTAATATTTTTTGTGATCAAAGTGAATATTTTTTGTTTCACCATCTTAGTAGAAGACATGTTTTTGTTTCATTTTTGGTTTCACCGTCTTAATAGGAGACATGTTGTTATGAGAAATGAATCTTTTTTTTTTCTTTTGATCTTGTATGTGTTACTCAATCTAATGTATTAGTCAATTTTGCATATTAATATAATTCTAATTATATTTATATAATTTTTGTAATTATTTTATACCCTCTAAAATTTAAAACCGTGCCATTATTGATGTTATTATTGATATCATATCATGTAGTGATTTCCTATCACTTCTGATAACTAAAATTTGTGTAAGAGATTGATAACTTAATTTGTGGTAAGAGGTGGGTAAATGACAATGCAAGGTTGTAATTTTCCGAACACTTGTGCCGTGTGATTTTTCAAGCTATTTATTAATACTATGGTAACCGATGATAAAAAATTATAATATTTTCTAAGACATGGTAACCGTTGATAATAAGGTCGTAACACGTGTTAACCTTCGATAATAACAAATTATAAAAGGTAGTAACACAAAAAGGACAACAATACATGGTAACCTACAATAAAACTGCTAACATTTTCTAACACATAATAACCTATTTTTTCCTAACATATGGTATAATAAAAACAATAAAAACCATAAAAACAATAATATTTCCCAACACATATATTCATGGTAGCACATAGTAACCTACTACAAAAATACTAATATTTCCTAACACTAAGTAACCGAGGATAAAGTAATACATATGTAAGCCGACCAAAAAGGCAGTAAAATTTTCTATCACTTGTAAATAGTGACATTTTCTAATATTAGTGTAACTAATATAAAAGTTAAAAGTGTAGTAACATTTGGTAACACATGGCAACCGAAGAAAAAGAGAATAACGTTTCCTAACACTACTACTAATTGACAATAAAGGTTATTAACATTTTCTAACACAAGATAACCGACTCAATGGTAACCGACGATGAAAGTAATAACATCTCGTAACATATAGTAACCGATTATAAAATCAATAACTTTTCCTAACCCAATGCTAACCGCGGATGAAAATTAGTAACATTTCCTAACTCAATGTAACCGACGATAAAAATAGTAACATATTGTAACATATGGTAACTGATGATAAATTAGTCACATTTCCCAAGTTAATGGTAACCGACGATGAAAGTCATAACATTTCGTAACATACGATAACCGATGATAAAATCAATAACATTTCCTAACTCAATGGTAACTGACGATTAAAGTAGTATAATCTCCTAACTTAATGGTAACTGATGATGGAAATAGTAATATCTCATAACATATGGTAACCGATGATTAAATCTATGATTTTTCCTAACATGATGGTAACCGACGATGAAATTAATAACATCTCGTAATATATGATAACCGATGATAAAATCAGTAATTTTTCCTAACTTAATGGTAACTGACGATAAAAATAGTAACATCTCATAACATATAGTAACTGATGATAAAATCAGTAACTTTTCCTCACATAATGGTAACCGACAATAAAAGTAGTAACATCTTATAATATATGGTAATCGATGATAAAATCAGTAACATTCCTAACTTAATAGTAACCGATGATAAAAATAGTAACATCTCATAACATATAGAACCGATGATAAAATCAGTGACTTTTCCTCACTTAATGGTAACCGACGATAAAAGTAGTAACATCTCATTGGTAACGGATAATAAAAATCCTAATATTCCTAACATCTTATTAACTAAAGATAAAACCACTAATTTTACAAACACTTTTTGACCGTCACAATATATACATGACATGCTGCAACGGTTACACAAACCATTAGGATACACCTATCCCGACTAGTGTATACCCAACTGATGGTCCATCCGTTGGAAAAAGTGTTGGTGACGGTTTTATTGTGTTTTGCTGACGCATTTTGACCGACTGAATAGTGCTCTTATTTTGTAGTGGCAAGTGGCACAAGCATGAGAAGAAGGCAAAGGGCCAAGGCAAGAAGAAACTATTTGCCAAGACCGATGACAAAGGGCAGAAACGCAAGAAGAAGGAGTTCGATAAGAGCAAGGTCCCAAGCTATGTGTGCGGCAAGCATGGGCATTTCACACATGAGTGTGGCGAGTAAAGATACGTCCTTCTTTTTTACATGGTTTGAATTATGTGTCATCTAGTGTGATGCTCGCTAACTCTTCTCCTTTATGGATTGTAGACTTAGAAGCCACGGACCATGTAGCTCGTGACAGGAGCACGTATGGTGAATTCTGCCATTTGAGTCCCCATGCAAGGAGGTTGTATGTGGGGAACAGAGCATTTGTAGAAGAAAGAGGGATTGGTACGTGCAAACTGATGCTATGAAGTAACCAAGTCCTGTATCTGCATGATGTATTGTATGATCCTGAGATTTGGTAGAATCTGATATCTGTTCAATATCTTGACCAGCTAGGATATTCTGTTTTGTTGGGAAACTCTAAAGTTTCTATTTATAATGACAGTATTTTGATTTGTTTTGGTTTATTCCATAAGGGACTCTATGTAGTGGATTTGATTCCGTTTTATGATAAATTTCCTTCTTCTCTTATTGCCTGTGTATCTGATAGTATAGTTGATGATGTGATTGTACGACATAGTAGACTTGGCCACATAAGGCAAGAGAGGATGGCCAGGTTAGCTGTGAGTGGTTTGTTGGGCCCGCTAACTAGAGTCCAGTTACCCTTGTGTGAGTTTTGCTTATCAGGCAAAATTACAAGAAAACCATTTGGGAAAGTAATGAGAGTTGGGATTCTATTACAGTTGGTCCATTCTGATATTTACGGACCCATGAATGTGAGAGCCTAAAACGGAATCACGTATTTTATTACGTTTATAAACAACTACACGCATTTCGATTACGTCTATCTGATCTCGCACAAGTCTGAGGCACTTGAATGCTTCAGGAGGTTTATTAGCAAGGTCGAGAGTCGCTAGATTTGAGAGTGAAAACTCACAGAATCGATCGTGGTGCGAGTATCTATCTGACAGTTTAAAGAGTTCTGTTTCGAGAGAGGTATTACGAGATAGTTGACTATTTCTACTACTCCCCAGCAGAATGGAGTAGCTAAGAGAAAGAATATAACTCTATTGGAGATGGTGAGGTCGATGATGGCGCAGACCAATTTACATATCTCCCATTGGGGGGATTCGTTATTGATTGCTGCCTACGTTCTTAACCCTGTCTCAATGAAGTCCATAGTCAGCACCCCATACGAGCCTTAGACAGGGAGGCAGCCTGACTTTAGCCATTTGAGACCATGGGGTTGTCCCGCGTATGTTTATGATTCCTCGCATCAATACGATAAGTTAGACCCGTGAGGAAAAAAGTGTATCTTTATAAGATACTCTGAACACTCAAAGGGACAAGTGTTCCTAGGAGAGCATATGGATGATACTGTCATAGAGATTGAGTCTCATAATGACACGTTTCTCAAGAAAGATTTCCCCAAGAGAGGAAAAATCGATTGAGACTATACCTTCTATGAGATCAATGAGTCTAATGGCATAGCTAGGCCTTGTGGCGGGACTCAAAAGTCTGTTATGAATCTTGGTCTTAGTGGGAGCGGTCCATCTGAAGGTGGTGAGATTCTCCCTCCTCGTAGGAGTGGTTGGGGACATATACCTCGTCATCATTTTTCGATTGAGGATGAGATCCTCATTATGACTTTCGAGGACGATAAGGAGCCGAGAACATTTCAGGAGGCTCTCGAGGGTTCAGCGAAGGACCAATAGTTAAAGGCTATAAAGGAGAAAATGGAATCAATGAGAGTTAATGAAGTATGGGACTTAGTTGACTTACCTGAGGATAGAAAAGCAATTGAGAACAAGTAGATTCTCAAAATCAAAAGAAAGGCCAACGGATCGATAGGGAGGTACAAGACCAGTCTGGTAGCCAAGGGTTACATGCAGACAAAGGACACTGACTACGAGGAGACTTTCTCCCCAATAGTCAAGTTTACATCGATCCATTTACTTTTGACGATTGTCGCTAATATGGATCTACAGTTACTCCAGATGGACGTAAAGATCGCTTTCCTTAATGGAAATTTGGATAAAGAGATCTACTTAGAATAACCCCCTGAGTTTGTTCTAATAGGTTAGGAGGATAAGGTCTGTCGACTTCTGCTTCGGAAGTCGATAAACGGTCTAAAGCAGTCATTCAAGCAGTGGTACCTAAGATTTTATGAGGAGATGATATCTTATGGTTTTACGATGATTGAGAAGAATCATTGTGTCTATCTGATATGTTTTGATAACTCTTTTGTGATCCTGTCATTGTATGTAGATGACATAATATTGGCTAGAAATAACATTAAGTATCTAATGACCATTAAAACATGATTGTCATCCAACTTCGACATTAAGAACATGGGTGAAGCTAAATTCATCCTCAGAGTTAAGATACAAAGGGATCGCTTGAGAAGGACATTGATTCTTTCACAAGAGATCTACATTCAGAAAATTCTCAAGTGCTTTAAGATGAGTGATTGTAATCCCATAGATACTCCAATTGTCAAAAGTGACGGCCTGAGCCTGAAAATGTGTCCTAAAACTTAGGAAGAAGTGAAGGAAATGAGTAAAGTACCTTACTCCAGTTATCAGGCCCCAATCCTCGGATCGAGTATGAGACAACCATCGCATTACCCCGATGCATGTGTGAATCTTACTCCGTATCCCAAGATACTGCAAGGCATTACAATAACTCAAACATTTCAAAATAAATTCAAATCATCCATCAAACAATTCAAATGCCCCATTAAAGACAATGAACCTTGCAAATAAAATTTTTCATCAAATAAAAAGAGTTCCAAGATAAGTAAGTAAAAAGGTTTTCAAAATTAACCAAAATAAACAAGTAAATACTTAACAAAAGAACCAAACTTTTAAAAGTTTACAAAACTTCTTCCATGGGTCCTCTTCACATAGTTCCCAAAAACTTGCTCACACGACAAATATCTACTGAAGTTCAACAAAAGAATTTCCTTCGGTCCGACTCAAAAAATTGTCTAAACCTTTCAACTAGTCTTCCCCTAGAGAAAGATAGAAAGAAAGGGATGAGTATAACATAATCAATAAGTGATATACATGTTGAACAAAAATAAGATTTGTGTGGTGGACATATCAAATATATATATATTTCAAATCATCGTATCAATCTTAAGATCATTCAACAATAAATCAATTTTTCCAATCACCATAATTCAATTTCATATTTATCTAACCATTTTACATTTTCAAATATGGGGCAGCTAAAATCATTATTCCTAACAAAGGTCTACCACGACCTAGAGTTAAACCGCCAAGAGTTTTAGAAATTTTCAGTTTACAAATATCTCATTCCTTGGCGTTGGCTATAGTGTTTTATTGGTGGTGCAATCAACTTTCCCACGCCCTTCAAGTGGTGCGTTATTCGGCCATGAATGTGCCGTCGTGACCGGCCACATACCATGTCTATGTCTATTAAGCCCACCACATTACCTTGTTGAGTCGCACCGTTGTGGGAAATAACTAGTCATTTTTCAGGATTCAAGCTCTTCCCCCAGTAACCACACCATGCTCCGTTTCATGAAAATTTAATAATCCATCCTATGTGCCATCAAATTTATAATTGTTCATAAATAATCAACATCACTATGTGCTTAACATCAATAAACCAACATGGCACATATATTCAATCAGAACATTATGATGCATATGAATTTCAAACTCATTATTTGGGATATTCCACACACACTAAAACATTTAAAATCAACTTTCAAAAATTGTTTAGAAAATCCAAATAAAACATTTTTCTTATTTAAGTGTAAGCATGTAACCACTCACAGTATTAGGAATGATAGTCACTCCCAGATGTCACTGCAGCAAACATTTTGCTTCGTTTAGTTTTCGCCAACTCCTGAGAGACATAATCAAATACCCACTATCATCAATGTCAATCATTTCAAGTAAACAAAAAACCTTAACATTCAATACTCAATCTTTCTCTCACTTACAGTGACTCAAAATCCATCAAATTTATTTCATCAAATTTTAACATAAACTCTAAGGCCATAAAAGAGGAAAATAAACCCAAGTTGAGAATAAAAGTATTACCTAAATTTTAGTCTCCGATTTCACCTCAACCTGAGTCACGATCAAACCTAGGTTTTCTCTCACTAGAAAACCTCAAATCTCTCATAAGATCTAACTTTTCAGAGTTTAGATTGTGAGTTTTGGAGCCTTTAGAGTATGGATTTTTATGGTGTTTTGATTGATCTTTACTAAAAACAAGAAGAGAGGAAGAGGTAGTATATGAGCAGAGAGAGAGAGTAAAAAAAAAAAGGTGAAATTTGACATTTAGAGGTTCTAGAGTTCCAACTCCACTTTTTATTTACAACTCATCTTCCAAATTTACTTAATTGTCCTCATTCTCTTCCCAACTTACATAGGTACCCAACATACCCTTTTTGGTAATTTGTGTAACACCGATATCTCGGTGTACTCATTCTTGTACTACTCTTTATTATATATATGAAATTTTTCATGTTTCTATATAGAAAATCCATTAAGAAATTTTTTCGCTAAAACCGCTCCCAAAAATTTCGGCTCAATCACCGGCAATTTAAAAATTTCCAAAATGACCACCGATTGTCAATAATAATAATAATTACTCTAAAATGTATAAAAACTTCAAATTTGAGTAAATTTTATTTCATAGAGCTAAATCGTAAATTTTCCAAAAAATCATCGTTGTGGTGTAATTTGACTCTAATTTGAAATTTTGAAAATTTTTGGGATCAAAATGTAATTTTTATAAGTCAAGAGACTCATTTGAAATTAAAAAAAAATTGGGAGAAATAAGCAATTAATGAAATTGTGATGTAAATGGATGAATAGAATCTTTGTTGGTTTTTAATTAGATTTTAATTATTGGATTTAAGAAATGAGAGAAAATGATTTGTTATTGGGTGGAAAATGATCCAATTGTGAGAAATAAATTTTGAAATGATCAAAGGTTGAGATTAGAAGCCAATTAACAAATGTTTTGCTCACAAACAAAAAACAAACAAAAGGTGTAGAGAGTGAGGAAGAGAGAGAACGTGAGCTCCTTGGGAGAGGAGATTTTTTTTGGCTTTTGAGAAATGAATCCAAGGGTGGAGATTTAACTGAAGAGGGATGAATTAATTGGGACCATTGGATTAAGCTAGTGGAAGACAAGAGACTATTTATTGAGTGGTAGTGTGGAATTTCTTGAGAATCAATCAAGGGTAAGGATGTAACTTAGAATTGGATCTAAATTGTGGGCCATTGGATCTTGGTTGGTGGGAGACAAGCATTTAATGAAGACTTGAGTTGTGGAGAGTGAAAGTGTGTTTATAGAGTGAGAAAGAGGGAGAAAACGTGAGAGAGAGAGAGAGTGGAAGCCTTAATTGAGATCATGTAATCTAATGGCTAGAATTGATCATGAGAATTGGTTGAATGGCTAGGATTGATTGAGACAATTTAACAAAACTAATACTTAACTTCTTATTTTCCAAAACCGTGAGAAGCCAAAGAAAAAGAAACAAAACTCTCTCCATTGTTCTCTCCATGACCGTGAGCTTTAAGGTAGAGAACTCAAGAATTTTCTACTACACTACCAAAGTATTTTTACATAAATCATCTCCTCACAAACTCAATTACAACATATTCAAAAATTGAAGAAAAATGAGAAGTCTTCGTTGGTGAGAATTCAAGGAGGCCGTGAGCTTCAAATGGAAGAGGAAACTAGGTTTTCTTCAAATTTCATTTAACAATTCTTGGTATGAAAACCTTCTCTCACTCTCTAATATAACATATTTTACTTTGGAGCCAAAAGGAAAATGTTAGCTTAGTGAACCTAGGGTGATCGAGAGCTTGTGTGAGGTTAAAAAAAAAAAAAAAAAAAAAAAAAAGAATTCTGCACTTTGTTGGAAAATTTCTGCAGGCTTATTTTGATGTTCTAGCATAATTTTATAACTTAGAGCCTAGGTGGAACCCAAAGAAAACGTAAGGAATGTGTGCAGAATTTTTAACTTTGTGTTTGGCCGAAAAACTTGAATGAGAAATGTGTTTTGAGTGAGCTGAAAATTTAGTCTTCAAATGCCAATAATATGTGCAGAATGTTAATGCAAAAGTGATGATATATGTGTATGTTTGTTGATTTAAATGATGTGAGAAAGATGTGCTGAAAATTGTTTGTGTTTGGCTAAAATTTGGAGGAGAGAAAGGTGTAATTGTGAGTTGAAATTTGTCCTGCAGTTTATAAACTTTGTGTGCTGAAATTTAAATAAGAATCATGAGTATGTAAGTGTGCATATAGGCTGAAAAACAGGATACTTGTTGGCTGAAACCAAATGGATGTTGTTGTGCAAGAAAACTCACTTAGAGACCAAGGGATTTGGTTTAATATGTGCAGAAATTTTCTACACTAAAGATGATTGAGGTGAGGCCATGTATATGCTAACCGAGAAGTGAATTGTGAGGGAAAGGATCCTAAAGTGTGCAGGATTTTGTGGTAAGATGGTGAATGTGTGTATGTGTGTATGTGCATTTAAGGCCGAGAGTGTGAGGGATAAGTGGTGATGAATGTGAGTGATAAATGTGTGTGCATATATTGTTAGCATATGTGTGCTATGGTGATATGATACAATGTGAATTATTTTGGTGAGTAGTCTAGAATGTAAGAAATGCATATGAGCTTGTGTATGTGTAAGGATGGTAGAATAGGAAATCTTATGGAGTGGTGAGTTCAATTGATGTGTTAGTATGAAGAATTTTAAAGAATGAATTATAAAATGTGCAATGTGAATGTGGACTATTTTGTACATATAGGAGGTGAGATTTAAAGCCTTCTAGTTTCTGAAATTGTGTGGACTGATTTTTGTATACGAAGAGATAGAAGGTAGGAGTGATGGTTTTGGTAGTTTAAAGTGGCATGGTTTTGTTAAAAAGGTATAGGAAGCATTGAGGTTAAAAAATACATGTTGAATCGTGAAATTTGTGGGCTGAATTGTGAGTCTTTGGAAAGGAGCACTTGAAGTTGCCTATTCGATGATGAAAAAGGGGACAACCTATATACATCTTAGAAGCTTACCTAGGATGCCCTAAGCCTTGAACCTAAACAAAGGACAAATTAAAATACAAATTTACATAGTGGTTTTCAATTTTATTTTTATATATTATGTGTTGCCATTGTAGTGACACGCTTGGTGACCGAGCGAGGGGAGCATTCTCTTACATGTTGCGGTGCATTTCAGGTAGTGATATACTCTCCCATATATATTGAGTGAGACTTTGACACTGTATTTTTTATTGAACAAAAATCCATGTTTTATAGCTTTTCAAATGACATATTTAATGACATGTGTGAAAACATGATATTTGATTTATATTTTACAAATGCTTCTCTTTGTGATTATTGGAGTGTCTCAAATGATTGGCTTAAATGATATGCATCCATGAATTGTGTTAAAATGACATTGTGTCACTCTTTGAAAACTTGATATGATTTATATACTTTCATTGCATTGGCATACTGATTTGAAATGGTTTGATGAAAATGTGTGGGTCGGATGCCTACTTGTGATATGATGATGTGATGATATTCCTTGTGGATTCCGTAGTTACGAAAGGCGTTTGGAGAGGCATCCATTGTGTCCGGATATGCTTCTGCAGGAGGTATCCTCAAACGTCATATATATAGTTACAACCGGTTAAACCAAATCAAGGAGGACATGTGTGACGTCACTGTCTAGCACCGGTCGGGATTCTATACATGATTGATTATATATATGTGACACGGGCTAACCGGTTGAACCGTAAGGGGAGGACGTGTGTGATGCTACTGTCTAGCACTTGGTGAGACCCGTGACCAATATTGGGGTAGAGAGCTAAATGTGTTTATACTTGCATATGAAAAACCCTCAATGCATCTGTCATTGGTCGTGGTAGACCATTGTTGGGGATATTTATTAGCAAGCTCTAAATGATTATTTTGAAATGTTAATAGATGCATATGTTGGTGTTATGATGTATGATTGTGACCATATGATTTATGGGAATGCCATGCTTGATTTATAAGATTATCATGTTTTAAAATGTGCTTTGACACTCAGTGCTCACACATACGATTGAGAACATAATGTCGATTTTCTCACTCACTGAGTATTTTTCCATAATACTCATCTATCATTTTTCTATGATGACAGATATAGTTTTGGCAGAGAGACGTATCAAGAGGCACTCGACACACTTGACTTACTGGAGATTTTGAGTTTTGTGTATGGAACCAGTCATTCTTCCATGATGACATTGAATGATATATATACTTGAGGTCTATAGAATGATCATGTATATATTTCATGGGATGACTGTAATTGTATTATGTAACTTGTAATTTAGAACTCTCAAAATTGTTGTATATTCATGCATTGAGACAAAGTGTTGCATTTTAATTTCTTTTACTTGGGAAAGTATATTTTGAGGAAAAACAGATTTTAAACAGGTGAAGATGTTAGTCTTAGTTGTCTCGATATATGTGTCGTGTGATGGGCAGCATACGAGGTAACGGGCGACTGTTTACGGCCTTCAATTGCGGATCGGAGCGTGACAATTTGAAAATCAACCCAATGGGTTTAAGTACTTGAAATATTATTTATTGAGAGAGGATTGTTCGGTGATATGCTGAGGGAGTTGAAAGGAAAATATAAATTTATGGAAAATAAATTAAAGTTATTAAAACATAAAATGTTCATGAATATTATCATAATTTGTTTGTATGGTATGGTGGTGCAAAGCCTTTTTAGAAGTCAGTGGTGCTTGAGTTTAATTCACATCGGTTACCGAACAGGAAAAGGTATTTGTTCTAACATAATATAAACGAAAATGTCATTCAACAAAGAGCGAAATTTGCTGCACTGAAAGGAGTCTCACATTTAATGGAAATAAATTAGAAGAAATAATAAGTATGAAATATAATAAATATTGCATGTAATAAGACTAAGATGTTTAGGTAGCTTGGTGGATAAATACTTTTTGGCAAAGTTGGAAGACATGGGTTCAAATCTCCTTGCAAGACAAGCAATTTTGGGGAAATTTTCCAAATTGAAGACTTGATTGATGCATGAAGTGTTTGGTGGAGGAAATTGCAAATGTTTGGTGACTAGTGCAAGTGTGGACAAGCAATTAAAATGGAAGAGCTCATCTTCTTCATCCAACAATCGAGGCTTCAATTTGCAAAGAAAATGGATGCATTGACCGATGGCTAGTAGGCAACCAACAGGATGTATTGACCGATAGTGTGCTTGACTAAAGAGTGCTGAATTGGTAATGCAAATTCAAGACCGAGTGGAAGTCCCGAACGGGTGAGCCGATTAAAGGAATGTGTTGTTTGGTTAAATTGAAGAGGACCGAAGGGCATAAGGACCGAAGTGATCGAAGAGCATATTGGAAAAAATTGCTAAGTGTTGGATAAAGAAAATAGAAAAATTCTTTCACTTCTCAATCGATGAGGAGTGTCTTGTAAATTAAGTGTGTGGGTACCAAAGAGTAATTGACCGAAGAAGATCCTAGTCAGTCCCCAGAGAAGTAAGAAAATATGTAAAGAAGAAAAACAAATTTGGGGACTGAAGGGTATATCACATGACCGAAGAGCTTGGAAGAAAATGTCCACTAGGAACACTGATAGATAGTAACCAAAATCAAATTTCACTAAATGCCAAGCATCAAATAACTAAAGTCTTACTGAGTACCAAACACAAAACATTCAACTAACCGATAACTCTAGTGATTGGCAACATAAAAATTTAAAATCTGTCGATCAAATATCTAGAAGAGTTCCTAACCAACCCAAGGAGCAGAAATTCATATTTATATTTAAAATTAACTACTCTTTTTTATATTTTACATAATGTAAAAATTTTCAAATAATCCATTTAGAGTAGATTTTGAGAATCTGGACTTGTCCGGCGTTACACCAGTGCAGTGGGAAGTTTAATGTATGCAATGTTGTGTACACGATCGAACATTTGCTATGTTGTCGGTCTAGTGAGTAGACATCAATCAAATCCTAATAGGGGTCACTAGTGAATAATGAAAAGAATTTTTCGATATCTTAAGGGAATTGCGAATTTCTTCTTGTGTTACGGAGGAGGCGATTTGCGACTGGTGGGTTTTTCATATGCCGATTAGGGAGGCGATCTGGATAAGCACAAATCGACATCAGGTTTTGTTTTCTTACTCAATAACGGGGACCATCTCTTGGAACAGTAAGAAGCAAACATAGGTAGCTCTATCTACGATGGAGGCTGAGTTCGTGGCTTGCTCAGTTGTAGTTCAAGAGAGTGTTTGGTTCCGAAAACTATTGGATGACTTAGGGATTATAGCAGATAATGGGAGGCCAATGATTATCTACTGTGATAATCAGACCGTTATCGCTTATACTCGAGACTCTAAGTATCATAGAGAACCAAACACATAGACACCAGATATCATTTTGTGAGAGATATTATCAAGAATGGTGAAGTGACCGTCAAATATATTTCTAGATACAGTATGGTGGCTGACCTCTTCACCAAACCCATTACTAGAGACTCCTTTTCAGGGTATAGAGAGTTATTGGGTTTGGGCATTTTATGTCATTTCTCAATTTGTACTATATTGACGACATTGATACTTATTGACCTTTTATATATATATGATTATTGTGTATTATTCTGTCACATTTATGTCATATTTCATTTAATGCATTTATTTTTATTATCATATATATGTTCTATGATGTGATAATAGATATGTCAGGTAAGCGAGGTTGATTCTCTCACACGAATGACCACCTCCAGCTCTGAGTGAGCGGGGATGAGACGGCTTCTAACTGTAAGAGGTTTTAAGAGTAGCCCTACTAAATCATAAGTCACCCTGATATTTGTTTAGGATGAAGTCATATGTGATATGACCAACATAGACGTACCCACATCCATGTTGTCTGTAAGTAGTTAGATATGAGATCTCAGATATCACCAGCGATTTGAGATATTGTCTCCGAGGTACTCTCTCTGAGATTTCTGAGTAAAGTCTTATGTGTAGACTGGGTCTCATACCTACACAATGTTAAAAAAATCTGACATATGTCCTTTGAGAGATGAGAGAATAATATTATGACACGTGTTTTATACCATGTGTAATAAGACGACTAGAGATAGTAGGAGTTATTTATTTAAGACAATAATTTGATATTTATCCCCAAATCCCACTGTGTGAGACCCGAGATCTATTGGATGAGATCTAATAGAACCTTTATTACTTTCGATTGTTTCTTGAGGTCTTAATTCAGTGTGTGCTATTTTAGTCTATTTACTTATGGCCCGGAAGATAAATTGAGATCTAAGGGGTAGGTCTAGGAAAACAGCTGAGTTAAGATTGATAGATTAGAATTTGAGAAAAAGAAAATCAATTGACATTGCATCATTGTATTGTATTCACCGACCCGTCTTTTATATTTATCCGTATAGGGATTTAAACATAATAGTGAATACATAGTCCAGCGATTTATGGGGATTACTTTCGATGAGGAAAGTAACTCGATGGATGTAATTAGTCTTAAATCTGGGGTACAGTGAGCTTTCTTTTGGTACTAACGGTGACTACTCGATCATCCTAATAGGTGTATCGAGAAGTCATTTTATTTGCAAGTGTACTCGCTAGTCGCACGACGTCCAATTCTGTATGACACTCCAGTAGGATGATATGGTGAAATCACATGAGTTGTGGTTTTGTGATGATCGTAAAATACTCTCGTGTGTAAGTAGGAGATATTGGTAAATGCCCACGTAGGGACATTTTACCTTGGGTAAATTTCTTTTTGAAATTCAAATGGGAGAATGGGATAACCCCCATTACCCATAACTTCCTCCCCATTTAGTGCAACTTTCCTTTTATGTGTAGGTAATTGATTTCCCTTCCATTGTGAGTGAGTAACAATATTGGAAAGCGATTAAGATTGTTCTTGAGAGAACAATTCCTACGGATCTAGAGTTTGCTCTTGAGAGAGAATTGCACATTTTGAGTTTTTTTTTTTAGAGAAAAATACTCTATTGAGAAAGTTAACAAAAATTCTGAGTAAGGAATTTTACGGCAATCCAATCATTGGGCTTAGAGTTAGAACGTCGTGAAATTGTGGTGACAGTTCGATTTTTGTGATTATCACCCCGACTATGAGAAAGAACAAGACAGAGTTCGTGGTTCCCAGAGTTTTGTGTATTGCTCATTGAAATATACCAAGAACCCTAATCTTGTTTTATGATTCTAAGAATTTTATTATATGCTTTTGCTGCATGATTGGATCACCATGATTGGATCACCATGTTCTAATAGGATAGATAAGGGGAAATGCTTTGAGCCCTTGCTCTTGTGGTGGTCCATGGTCCTAGCCCACTTTATCATTTCTAGAACAAGCTCACGACATTAGCTTCTTAAATTAGCCCTGCTTATTTAAATATTGAAAATGAAAAGAAGAGCTCCCTCCTCCGAGGGGTCTAATAATATCTCGAGCCAGATCAGTTTGATTATGATTGCAGATACCGATTAGTCAAATTCTAAAAAAAAAAAAAAATTGCCCTGCTTATTTTCTGTTCCATCTTTCTTTATTTAAGTCTGACTTATTCCTAAAATGGTCTATAATTTTGAAGACTTTTGGATGTTCCTGTAATTTTGTATTTTGCTCATGTCCCTTGGTGCTATAAGTTACTATTTCTATCCTTTTTTTTTTCAAGAAGATGCTTTTAAACATGGCATTTCCATTTTTTTTCCTGATAGTTTGATGAGCAATGAGGGTGAGCCTTGATGCAATAGTAGAGTTGCTCCTTTGATGACTTCGAGGTCAGGGTTCGAGATATAGAAACAACCTCTTTCCAAAATGCAAGGGGAAGGTTGAGCACTTTGTTCCTCGGATGAGCCCCCATGACCTGGCTCTTTTATTACTCATTTGCAAGAGAACTATGAACTTGCTAACTGGAAAATACCATTTTAAATCTGAACTTATAATTTCATCTGATTCTTCAATTTATTATGCTGGTTATGTTCAATTATTTCTTGATTTTTTATCTTCTCATTTTGCATGAAGGCAGTACTTTCTCATGTTCGGTCATGTACCTGGATCGGGTAAAATACAGGGTGTATCAGTTGCTTGGTGAATCAGGCACTTACTATTGTGTACGCTTTAGAAAGAGCATTCCTTGGGTAACAGAATTTCTATTTGGCGTCATAAAAGATCCTCAATATGTTGGAAGCATTATGAGTCTTCTTGCAAGTCTTCACTGGGTCCCCTTTGCTTACATCCTCTGCTCTGCTATGTTTTCATGATACGTGTAGAACCGCATGAACATCCAGCCACTCGCGCCAATCTGATCACATGAATTTGCAAGTCGCTCTGTGCTAGAGGAACATAGGCAAGAGGAGCAGATCCAGTGGATTGCTCTCTTCTAATTCATTTTTCCTTTTAGATCACAAATTTTGTTTTAAACAATTAATGTGATATTGTTTTAGATAGTGTATTCCCAACAATACCCTTTGCTCGATTTGCTACGCTTCAGTTAGTTTCAGAACTCTGATTTAACTGAATAAGGGGCAGAGCATTCCCTATATCTTGCTTTTCTGTGCAGAGTAAGTCCAGTGAGCTATTTGAATCAATTCAGTTTGAATGGATGCTCTCATAACAGTGATGCCAACTTTGAATCTTGACAGTGCTGCAAATATTTCAGTCAAAAATTTTGTGATGTTCGAAGCTAAACATTTTTTACTTGATAAAAGTGGCAGGGTGTCACCTGTTTAAGTATATACAGAGCAGAAGAGCTTTCTCAATTATGCTGAAATCTACAATGAGTGTGTAAGAGTTTTGAGTTTACATTAAAAATGCAGATGAATGCCTGACTGGAAGATTAAATGCTCAATGCACTATGTCAATCCATCAAAAAGGAAGAAAACTTGGTATATATCACTAGGCAAGAGCGAGAGACACGTCAAATATTTGTACAGCCTTTTGAACGGCTTGAACATTGATGTCTACCAGTTTCCCTGTTTGGGATGATATGATGACACATTTCTTCTCTTCTGCGTTTGGAACAAATAGTTTCCCTTTCTCTTCAGAGCTAAACAAAGCGATGCTGCAGAAGCAGAACAAGGAAATTCTCTATTAAGTTGGTGAGTTTCCTTAAAAGAGTTTAGGATTTTTGTGTAGAGAGTTACCTAGGCTTGTCACGAGCATTGGCTAGTTGAATGGCAGCCGTATTTGTAGCTATAACCCCAGCTGAGTCATTGATCAGGGCTGCCAGCTGTAGGAGATGAAACTCTTGAGCAAAAAAGAGAAGGAAAAACAATAGAGGATCTGGAAATGAAGAATGTGGACTAAAGAACATACCTGTCCCGGGGTGGTGATGAAAACAATGCTTGCGTCTTCACCCACAATTTCCTCGACATCCTCTCTTACTTTCTCATGTGGAATCACAAAAACAGGCTTCATTCCTCTGTTCACATTGACCGTCACTCTTCAGCCTTCACTATAGTATATCACTAAATTTATTGTTGATGTTTACCGCCTTAAACTTCATTCCTATCATGCTAGAAACAAATTTACTAGTTTGATTGCCTTGGTCTTTGCTACCGAAAAACCTAGGAGGTAGAGAATTTCATAGTGATGTCTTACCTTATTGCCTCTGCTATTTCGGCCCAGATCTGTATTGGTAGCAAGCTGTCCTCATCTCCTTTTGACTGCATTGAAGCCTTTGAATCCGATTCTATTCCATGAATCACTACAAACTTTCCTTTCTCCGTGCCAGCCTTCTTATACTTTGCCTCCACATATTCCTTCACTTTCTTTGGAATTGAAACCCTTAGAGGAGGCACAGGATGCCTTGGTACATTACGAAAAGGTCTCCCCAGCCATTCTACCATCTGCTGGTACCTTAACCCAGAACATGTAAATGGTCGAGTTCAATATGCATGTTTTTAGCATGTAATTTTGAAGGCAAATGATAACTCTTTTGTTCCAGCAAACTTACATGTTATATCCACCCTCAGAGAGATTCAAGCTGTCAGGTGTAAACGTCTCAGAGAGAAGCAATCCTGCTCCTGCAGCATTGACATTTGGATAAACATAGCTGACTCTGTCTCGGGCTGTCGTCATAAAGAGAAATGCTGCATGCCCAAGTCCTGCCAATTTTGTCGATAAAACCATATCATAGTACCTATTCTGGGGAAAAAAAGACACAAAGCGGTAGTAGTCAACCTCCTTTTTTGTAGTAACCTTCATTCTCTATTATACATACATTGTGTTGGAATCATGTGGCAAACCTTAAGAACTCCAATCATGTCAGTGTATTCAGCAGGCTCAGGAAAGGAATCATCTGGATCATAGACATTAGCCCACCTCACATTCTTGTTCAGCTCATAAGTCTGTTTTCCTCTGTCTGTGGTGATTACGTCTACTTGCACACCAGGATACCTATCTTTTATCAATTGGATTGCAGGAAAGAACAGCAAGTTCTCATAAACCCCGCCGGAGATTACGCAGCAACACCGCCTAACATCTCCTCTCACCTTCAGTCCTAAGGAAGCAATCTCCACAGTGTATCCCATTGGAAATTTCAAGAACCCGTATGGATTGTCAGGGTTGTCTGGTGGTCTAGGGTCCTCTTCTTGCTTCCCATCTGAAAACAGTGATCCATATTCCATCTCCGGGTCATCCCCAAAGTCAAACGGGTCGAGCCACGGGTTCTTCTTCTTGGCATTTGGTTGAACATTTGGTCTTCTGTTGGTGTGGAGTTGTTGTTGATGCTCTGGTGGGTGTCTGAAGGATATTTTGCTGATGGATTTTGATGTAACCGAAGATGGGTTTGCTGGGAAAAGTGAGATGGATTTGGGTGATATGGATGTTGCAGCCATGAAACTTGTGGTGCTTGATAAATTGTTTCTGATTTTTGCTTGCTCTTATGGCTACGTTTGAGATGCGTGGTTGGGTTGTAAAATTTGTGGGAGTCATTTGGTTGGATAAGCGGGGGGGCCTATGGACTCAATTCCAGCCTCATGTTCAACGATGGAGCCAAAAAAATAAAGCTTAGGGCAGTGTTTGGTTGCAGCTATTTATCTACTCTACAGAAATTTGACTCACCAGTCTGTTTATCTACTCCAGATAAACAAGTGTATCCATAAAAAGTCTGTGGGTGGGAAGGAGGACAGCAGCCGATATATTGCTGCAGTACAGTGCAAAGAATAAGGAAACAAGAAGAGGTTTTTCTATAGCTATTCTTAATGCTTTTTGGGGTAAAGATATTTTGTTTCGATGATTTTAGTAAATAATTAAGTGGAAATGATGAAAAAAATATTCACATAAACACCTAAAACTTTTTGTAAAATTGGAACATGATCTAAATTTTTAATTTAGCCTTAAGATATTTCAATTTTTAATTTTCTTTTTTACTTATCAAATAGGTTCAATGCGATATTTGATTTAAACCGTAAATTTTATCTAGCATAGAGTTATACAAATACAAAGATGAAAATTACAGAATAAATTAAAATCACTAAAAATCAAATTTACTCTTAGAATAGAACTGAGCACGTACATATTTATAAGGCCATATTTGTTTGTGCAGGATATTTGTATCAATTATTACTATATATCCTATCATATGACTAGTATATATCACATGAAATGGTAAAATAATAGTTCGTAGGATTGGCATAAATACAAACTTTAATACAAATGAAAGAACAAACGAACGAAGCTTTTCTTTTTCCTTTTTCATTTTATTGGTTTTGTTGAGGCAAAGGCTAGGGAAAATGGGGGTAAAGAGTCTTAAGTTTGACATGCAAATATAGCATGGAGTTATCAAAATTGGTCACCATGAACTTTAACTATGAATTAAATCAGCATAATGAATTGTACATTTTTAATTCAGTACTTGTTTTATTGAAATAGTTTCTTCTCAAAGAAAGAAGAAGAGAGGGTAACAAGTCTTATATTTTTTTACTAATCAAGCAGGTCTAATGTGATATCTGAATTAGTCTATGATGGGATATAGTCCTAGGGTCAGTTAGAAGGGTCAGTTCTTGAAAGGTCCACACGAAAAGCCCACAAAGGAATGTTACCAACCGAGATTCAAATACAATTATCTACCGAAAGGTCTCAGTCGTCCAGACCTCCCGAATGATAGGGTCTCAGTCGTCCCGCCAACCGAACATGATTCATCAGGTAAAGATAATCTCCCCGATCGAGTATTTAATGATCAGTCCCTCAACCGGTAGAAGTCTAAAAACCATTCATCGATCGAACGACCGATCGATAGTTAACGATTCTAAAGGAAGACCAAAATATCCTATTAACCCCTGCTTCTTAATGGGGACAGCATCTTGAGGATCATTCGGCTAAGGAAATGATCCCTCCAGAATATGGAAATTTCTCGAAAAATGAGGATCGCAATCAATTCAAAATATTGAATCCCTGGCATTTTCGGATCGGTTTGATAAGGAAAGTAGAGTTGAAGCTATCACGCCCCGACCCGTAGGTCGAGCACCCGAACAGACCGCCACGACTCCTCAAGGCACAGGTATGCTCTACTCTCATATCGAAGTGACGCAAGGCTAATATTATGATCCTACTCGATATCACTAGTTAAAATCATGCAGCAAAAGATTTAAATAAGATAGTTTCAATAAAAAAAATCTTTAAAAAAAACATTTGTTTCCAATTTACATATAATATTTATATGCATGGTCCAATCTAAACAAGGATGGATATGATCACATACCCGATAGTGTCCCTCAGTAAGGTTCGTGGAACAATACCTCAGGATAAGCCAAGTATAGTATAAACTGAAAATATAAATATGATGAGTGAGTATAATCCATATACTCAGTAAGTGAGATGCAATGACTATATAATGACAATAAATAAATTTGTGAGAGTGGCAAGTCAAAACATCATTTTCAAATTATATTTCATTCATTTACAAATATATCATGTAATTCAAAATAATATGTATCTTTATTATCAATCATGCATCATTGGGGTGTCAAAAATGCATTCTACATATAGTTTGGCCCAATTATGATAAAATCCACCAATGGGCTACCAAAATGTCATAAAAATAAAACACATATATTTTTCCTACTTCCCTTGGTGTTGACACGGTCCTCACGTGATGTTCGTCTATTGGATCCTTTGGACAGAAACAGAGGACTCAAACCCTTGCTCCCGTGTTACCCCACCATATAACCCCGTCAGGTAAACACTCAATATCATGGTAAAGAGTACGCTATAGTCACTATACACTATCCCATACACATACACATGTGTCATATGCCATTATTCATAAATCTTTATTCGTAAAAAAAAAAAAAACATGGCACTATCAAGTAATCATAATATCATGATGTAATTTTCACAGAACAACATTTCAGGACATGCCACAAATACTAAAACATTTCTAAATCACATTTCAAAATTCATTTATAAAATCATGATCAAAATTATTTTTCATTTAAAGTCAAAAATAGTTCGTCTCACTCACATCAACTAGGGAGGGTACGCCATTCCCCCTAGCTATCCTTGTTTCTCGAACGAGTCACCCTTCATACAAAAACGTAATTCTATGCCTAAGTTAACAATATATATAATTAATCAATTTCATTATTTCGATAAAATCATATCGTCGGACTACAAGATGTATATGGAAAATATTTTCTTTTACAAGGTAAAATCTCGAATTTCTATAATTAGAGAAAAAATTTTATACAAAACCCGTCACGTGTAGATTTAGTAAAATCGTGATATTCTCCAAAATTTTGATCGGATTCAAACGATTCAATTTTTTTCTTAAAATTAAGTCATATATCTCCAACTTTTATGCTCAGACCAACTTCAAATTCTAACCACATGAATTTAGAAAATTTTATAACTTTTTCAGTCTAAATTCCTAAAGTCAACTCTACACAGTTTTGGAAGAATTTCCATATCTCCCTGTGTACTTCTCCAATTTAAGTGATTCTTATCTCAAACTGAAGACAAGACATAGATCTTTCTAGTTTTGATCGTCCACAGATTTTTAGTGTACAATTTTATAAAATTTCATTTTCATCTCAATTTCAGTTTTAAAACTAGTTCTGCACAGTTTTAGTAAAAATACTATAACTTTCAACATACAATTCCGATTCAAGTGATCTTTAGGTCAAATTAAAGATAAGACATAGATCTAAATTCTATACATAAGATACCTTAAAAATTGACACAAGATACTGGTCATACACAAAATATGAAACAAAATTGGTGAAACATGCTAAACTTCCAAAAATCACCAAAAATTGATTCTTTCATGAAATACTTCACATAATATACTATTTTAAAGTTTATGAAGTCTAGTTTATACAAAAATAAATGGTTTAGATTTTTGATTCCTATAGAATGAGATATCACAGCAAAACTTCACAAGATTCAATCTAAAAATTAATATCTAGTATGCTAGTTTGGATACTAATGTAACTACTCATTAAGTAATTTAATCTTTATTCAAGTTAAGACATGTTACCTCTTTGGCTTCATGGTTGATCTCAAAATGGATATGGAGTCTACAAATTTCATCCAAGGGAAAGAAAGTGAAGAAAATGAGCCAAAATTTTCTTAGACAAGTTTTTTTTATAAACCTAGCAACATATCCTTGACCTTTGGATCATCTCATGTATCATCTCAACCATCCACTTGTTCTAACACTTAAACCATGCAATTGTTGATTCAAACAAACTCTATGCACACTATTAGAAGTCTTGTTGGACGTCCATGTCAAAAGGAGAGGTGTCACAAGTTGCTTCATTCAATTTTCATGCATAATTTCTCATCCTATGAGTTTTAATGCAAAAATTCTCATCCAATGAGTTTTCTTGAATGTGAAATAATCATATGTGGCCACTAACCCACCTTACTACTCTCTTGACCAATCATTTAGCTCCAATTGTACATCCTTGAGTGGTTTTCAACTTAGTCCCTCAACTTTTCTTAATTGCATTTAGACTCATAACTTTTAACAATTTGCATTTTTGATTCCTGTGAAATTTTGTTCGAAATTCCTTAAAAATATGAAGTTTCATTTAAATATTTTTATTTAATTGTGTAGACCTATTCTTAGTCATTTTTTACTTCTTTAGGCCTTATCGGCGCTTGCCAAGAAGATTTTCGGCTTATCGATAAAATTTTCGGTTTAGCGATTTTAAGACGAAATTTCAAAATAAATAAATAGATAATTAAAATTTCATTTTAGATATCCCAAAAGAATATTAATATATATATAGAACCAGGAGGAGTGGTACATGATATACAGTTACTAAAAATCAATGTTACATAAGCACTTCAGCGACGCACGATTGTCACATGTATAAGATATCTCAAAATTATCGAAATCAGGTACACTCTCTTGGTTTCATACATTGGATACTCTAATCCCAGAGAATCACTCCCTTAAACTTTCAATTTGTTTCTATCATTCGAAAACCGTTCTTTCTGACTTGAGTATCGGAATCTCCCCGCCGGAGCATCCTCCAGTGGTTTTTGCAGATACATCCCTTACGACGGCAACCGTTCAAGTCTACAAGGAGTAGGTATCTGTAGAGTCATAACTCACTTTCAACAATCTGCAATTGTAATTTATTAGACGGTTTTGTAAATTTTTTATCACAGATAACCAATTGGATTAAAGTTACACAATTACAAAGATAAAAATTATAAAATAATTTAAACGTTTTTAGAACTCGAATCTGCTTCCTAAAAGTACCCTTCTACATATCATGCTATAGTTGATTATGCAGGATACTTGTATTGTTTGTTACTAAACTAAGAAAGTAAAATGATAGTTCATGAATGATCACAGAGAAACAATCTAATGCAAAGAAAAGCTACCAATTCAAAGATTGAAATTCAATCCTAAAGATGTCTTTCATTGTTCCAGAACTGGTGTTTACTTTGCATAACTTTAATAAAGTCACCGTGTTACCAATCGGTTACGGTTCGGGTCATGTTAATACTATATCAAATTCTAAATTTTAACTATAATATCTATATCCAACTCTAATCTGATTCAGGTTAAAAAATCAAAAATCATATCTGACTCTACGGATTTTTCAAAAAATCCGATCCGACCAGATCCGACGCGATCTACTACATATCTTTAAAAAACCGATTCGATCCGATCTTAAATTGACTTATACACGGTCCATACCCGATCTAAACTACAATCTAATATATTTTTTAATTTAATAATATTTTTTCAATAATAAAAATGAAATTTATGAATTATAACAAATTATAAAAATCTTTTTATTTTATTTAATAATATTATATTAAAATAAAATTTTATTTTATTATAAATTATTATCGAATCGAATCAGATTATTTATAACATAAATCCGAACCTGAACTAATCCTACTACTTTAATATCATAACCCGACCCTAACCCAATTTTTTAGAAAAAAATCCGATCCATAAGATCAGATTTTTCGAATATCAGTCGAATCGAATCAGATATTGCCAACCCTACTTCTCTTAGAGAGCAAAGAAGGAAACTATATGTTCTATTACATTAATAGAACAGAAGAAGCTTTTTCTTTTTCTTTTTTTTTTTTCCTTTTATTTGTTTCTCAGAGGGCAAAGGCGAGGAAAATTGGGGTAGAGAGGCTCGAGTTTGAGAGTGAGATAAAGTATGCAGTATCGAAATTGGTCATCACTTACAGTAATTATGAATTAAATTAAAGTATTTATTTTATTGTATGATTATTTTCTTCATAAAAAGAAGAAGAAGAGAGTAACAAGCCTTATTACTCACCAACTAAAATGACCATTTCTTCATGATAGACACGAACTCAACTCATTATGGTATCAACAATGGTGATGGCCTAAGTTGGCGCCGTTCCAGCCCTTGCACCGTCCTCCTCTGGGGGCAACCTTGCAAACAAATGCTTTCGCATTTGGCAATGTCAGTATCACTCTTAGGATCGCAGCGAAAATGCACTGTTTGACAACATTGAACTTCATCTCTCATCCCATTTCAATGCCTAATCACTCAAATCCACCATATTTATGTACTAGTTATAGTATTTTTCATTTTAGTATATTCAAAGATATAAAATTAAAAACAAAAAATAAAAATAAAAATTTCATTGCAAAAACAAATAAAATTATAAAAATTGAAATAAAATTTAAATTATATATAATAAAAAAGTGTATAAATGTGCAAAATTAGCAACGTACCGGCAAAAAATAAAATTGACAATGAATTTTTGACAAAAATAAAAATAAAAAATAAGTGATGAGTATTGTGATTAATAAAAAATTGACGATGAATCTAGCAATGATTTAAAGCATGTTGTTGAAGGCCACATTACAAACTATGGAGTGGTGAAATTCGTCACTAGTTTCGCAAAGATCTAATCTATGGCTAAAAGCTTTACTAATTTAGAAATGAGTTTTCGCACACAAATTTTCTGTCTTGGGTCAAAATTGTGGACTGTCATGTCGCAAAATCTTACGATGTTGCTACTCTTTATTTTTGTTGCTAATCTTTTCGCTAAATGTTGCAAATTTTGTAGTGGTTTTGAAAGGATAATGTGGTGCTTAATTGGTCTCAATATGTGTGTGTGTGTATATATATATACACATATATATAATCGATATTTATAGGGCTTTAGTATCTTGTATTAGTCAATAACCATCAAATAGGCTCATAGCAGTTTTATAGACTACACTAACGACCTATGTGTCTAGTGAAAGAATACTATACACCTATTCTCTAAAAAAATCCATAGAAAAACATATAAATAAAGGGTATAGATATATTCACTTATGATTAGTTCAAACTGATTTAACACCATTAACCAGAGAATGATTAAATAGTTCAATTCTAGTAATTGTTAGAGATACTAGGTATAAAAACATTTTGGATTCATTATTAGGTACTATTGAGTCCAGTTTATGTAAAATACCGATATACTGCTATCCGAACTTAGTTATTTCCTTAAATAATAAAAATATTTTAAGATTTTAAATCTTACAAATTAGAACATATAATTATGATATGATAGAGAGATCAATTCTGATCACTGTAATCTATAGGATACATTATAAAGTTTAGGACAACCACTTTTGATTCAAAACATAAAATTTATCATAAAAAAAGCAAAACATTATTACTCCACATGGATATTACTAAGTCCAACTTAGTAATTCCAAAACCTATCAGATGGGAGGAAATGACTCTCCCCGAAGATTGGGTTTTAGAAGGGGCTGTTCAGCCCTAGCAGAATTTTGATATTTCAGAACCAAGCACGAGAATAAAACAGATTATACAATATACTAATAGAATGTGAAAATAAGTTGATAGAAAACCCCATATATATATATATATATATGTGAACCTAGAACCATGGGGTTTTCTATCAACTTATTTTCACATTCTATTACATTTATCGGCTATATTAGAATTTGCAAGCCTATGGGCTTAGAAATTTTAAAGATCCATTTATCTTCATTGGCAATAGGGAAAACGATGTAGAAATATAATAATTTTAACCATGTGAAGAAATAAGGATTGATTTTACTCCATTCATGACTTGTCCTTTTGTCTGTTGGTCTCTAAACTGGCGATCAAGTAGTGATAGCCGACTAAGGAAAAATTGCACTCAATGAAATGTATCGTAGAAAAATAAAGACAAAGCACCAAAACCCATAAGGGCCAATGAAATTACATTTCTTTTTAATCTCGGATCTCAAATTCAAACACTAGTTCGAACTTTTATTACTACTTTTCAGCATAATGCACATTTTTATAATAAAAGTAAAGTAAATAAATAAAAAACAATATACTGAAAGAAAAATTTATTGTCTATCGATAACTTTACAGTAAGCTGATTAAAATCGCAAACTTCTTTTACATGCTTCATGAGGCAAAGGATTGACACGAGTAATACATCCCATATCCTTAAGAATTTCTTCCAATAGGTCCCTATGAATGAAATCTTGCAAAACTAACCCTATTCCCCCTACCTCTCTGTTCTCTCCCCAGTCTATACTCTTTGAAACCTCATCTACATTCTCCGTCATTGCTTTGCTACTCCTCAAAGGCTTTGCAATTTTCTCTCTCCTTCTCTCCTGTGTTATAGTTGTGATTCTGTTGAGCAGACATAAGTTGATGAATTCATCTTCACCCTGCAGTTTCCTTCTTTGCTGTTGTTGCTGCAGTATAGCTTGCCCTATTCAGGTTAATATATAGACTATTTGAATGTCTTTTATACCATACTCTTGCTTCCTTTCTTTACTTGTGAAAAGAAACAAAAGTAACTCCACAAAAAAAAAAAAAAAAAACCTTATAAAAGGGGGGGAGAGAGATAGAGAGAGAGAAAGAGAGAATACAATAAAAAACTTCTAATAATATTTAACGAAATATCATTAAAAAGACTTAAAAATATTAGTAAAAGTCTTAAAAATATAAAATATTTTTAGAATATTATATATTTTTTAAAAATTATAACTTCTATTTATGCTTGTTACGTATTGTATCCAGATTGTGTTATATGTATTTTTGGGTTCGCCCTCTAATTCAAGGTATTTTTTATAATAATGAAAAACAGCTAAAAGGAAGGCATTCAAAACAGCTGGGCGTTTTTTCAGTGTTCGGAGAACATAGCATTGTGGAGCTAAGGGTAACCTCTGGATGGCTTTTATAGGAATTATGACATCTTAGAGAAGAAGCATCTATATTTACATTGGGATTGGGATTTGAACCTCAGGTTACAGGTTGGAGGAAAGAAATTATAATCATTAAGCTATCTCGAAGGATGAAGGAGCACATGTTTGTGACACTGTTTTGAGTACGCTGAGAATGAGATCTACTCAGTTATAGTGGGCACTGGCAGCCAAGTCCTGTAGCTCATGCGCATCTACGTAAAGAGCTAATATATCATTCCAGTTCTTATCCACAACACAAGAGAAAGTTGAAATGTCTAAAGAAGGGCCAATCCTTCTATTAATTAAGGTCCTTTCTCTTCATCTTTTTCATCAAAAGATGTGAAAATCAGACCTTCCTCTCTCTCTCTCTCTCTCTCTCTCTCTCTCATCTTTGACCAGCTATCAGGGGGCCTTATTGTTGTTGCTTAGCAGCAAGGCATTAAATGGAGAGGAACGATCTATGCATATGCAGAGTATGTTTTTGTCTTTTGTTTCTTTTGTTTTGGGTTGAATGAAAAAAACAAGTGATTGAAATAGTGAATATAGGAGGATATTTTCTTTTTTCGTGCCTTAGTATTTTTGAATAATAAATTTAAATTATGATTTTCTATAAAATAAAATTATAAAATAATCAATAATTGTTGTATATTGATTTACGATAACAATTTGTGAGTATTACTACTTATAAAAATTTAAATCATTGCTTATACCTTAACAGTTCTACATAAGCCAATTTTCTCCCAAACAAAAGTAATTTCCTAAATATTGAATTACGTTTCTATGTTATAGCATGATTTTTTTTTTTTTTCTCCAAAGTAATGAGTGAATGTGAAATCTTGAAGAATAAGGATATTATATCTGAGAAGTCAATGGCCAAAGTAACAAACTTTCACATTTTATGACTTTTTCTCTTTTCTTTTTTTTTTTCTTTTCGGTTTGGAGATTTGTGTGGTGATTTTATTAATAACATAATATTAAGAATTTTCTTATATATATTTTAAATACCGAAATCACGTTAAATCGAGTTTTGTCGGTTCAGTTATTTACTTTTGTTTTAACTATATTTCTCTATTAAGATAAATAGCATAAGAAATGGTGCAACATTGCTCATCAAACTACAAATGTAAAATGTTTGTTTGTTTATTTTTTTTATATAAATCCAATTAAATTTGATTTGAATCATATTAAATGTAAACACTAAATTGTTATAGAAGGAAATATAGTTTTTGGAAATCTTCAATTTCAAAGTGAAATATAAAATAATCTTTTCATTTATATTTAATATGGGATGCTAATAATCATAAATTTAATAGATGGAAAATTTTTATATTATATGTGCATGTGTGTACATATATTCTTAAACTTGAAAATTAAAATAATAATAATAATAATAGAACCTTAAAATAAAGGAGTAGAAATATATAAGAGGAAGAGAAGAGAGAAACGAACCACCACCTCCGCGGGCGTTGAAAGTAGGTAAAGTCATCGTTCCTCAACAAGCTACCACCTCGACCCGAAATAATTCCATCCTCATTTGTAATTGATGGGACGTAGTTCAAAATCCAGACCAAAAGAGTCAATTCTCCAAATACCCCACGAAAGGGGCTTGCTAATCAGTATTTAACGTCTATAACAACAATCTACCAAGAGCCATAACAGCCCCGATCGATCAACCGAAGGGCGTTAGTTACCCGGGTCTACCAAATGATAAGGTCTCAGTTGCCTCGTTAACCGATCAGAAACATTCTCCTCTTCCAATTAAGCAAACGTTAGTTCTCTAACCAAACGAGTCTCGAAAGACCCTTTATCGGTCGAGCAACCGAATGAAGGGCAGCACCCCTGTCGATTAAAAAAGGAAGGTCGGAACTTTTTTGATTCCAGCTTCTTATTCCGTAACAACAATTTGAAGATCTTTCAGATAAGGAAAGCATCTCTCCCGAAGAAAAAAGTTTCCCGATATATGAGGATCGTGATTAATTTGTAATATTGACTTCTGAAATTCTCAGATCAGTTTGATAAAGAAGGTATGGTGGAAGTCCCTCAGCCGCGCACGACTCTCACAAGTATAAGAGATCTCGAAACCCTCGACATCAAGTACGCTCTCTAGACCTAACAAATGGGCACACAGAACACGGGGAACCGCATTCCCTCAATTCTCAGTCTGTTTCTTTCAAACGAAAACCGCTCTTTACTAACTTGAGCATCGGAGTCTCCCCGTCGGAACATCCTGCGACAGTTTTTGCAAGTGTATCCACCAATGACGGTTACTGTTCAAGTCATCAAGGAGCCGGTATCTGTGGAGGCATAACCCACCTCCATCAGATTGGCATCGTCCGTGGAAAACAGATTAGAGTAACTTTTGTTGTTTCAACAATCATGCCTCCGAGAACTAGAGCGTCCTCAAGAGCCGTCCCTCCTATTGAGGGGCGAACTGCTACGCTCTCTGAAGCCGCTCCTCTCGCGGCACCTGATCCAACCACTTGCGATCAGGCAGCTCCCATGAGATCACCTCATCAAGGACGGGCCTTACAACCCGCACTCCCTGTTCAACCCATGATCGACCCTGTTCCAGAGCGAGTCAATCGCCCCCAGATGGAAAGGCTGGAATCCAAACTTTAGGATGTGAGCAGACAACTGGAGGACCTTAGTCGCGCCCTCAGATCTGAAGTCCAATCATCCGTTGGGGGATTTAGACGTCCCCAACAACGACCGTCTCCCCCGTATGGGGAAGCTTCTGAAAACTTCAGACCAATCCCTGATGATGTTCAAAAGCAAGTCGAGCAACCGGTAGCCGAGGAACTAAAGCGGGCCAACCCCCAGAGAGACCAAATCCCCTCTTATTCTTACACTTCACCGTTCGACTCCAAGATCTCATCAGAACCTATGCCTCGCAACGTGCTCCTGCCTCCCATGGAGAGATACAATGGGATGACTGACCCCCGAGATCATATAGCCCATTTTATAACTGTAATCTCTAAAGACATGCCTGACGCAGCCATGTGTAAGTACTTTTCCATTACTCTCTCGGGAAATGCACTCACTTGGTTCAATTCTCTCCCACCGTTGAGTATAAAGACCTTCTCCCAATTACGTAAACAGTTCGAGTCATACTTTATGATAAGTAGGGGAGTCAAGAGGAAGTCCACCGCCTTGCTATCGCTACACCAAGGTAAAGAGGAATCCCAAAGGAATTTCTTGGAAAGGTTCAAGGATGAGATGATGAGGGTCCCTTCTTTAAATCATTCAATCGCATTAGCTGCGCTATTAACGGTCTTACGGCCCTCCAATATGAAAGTGTTAATAACAAAGAAACCCCCTGCTACCATCCAAGAATTTTACGCTCGAGCTGAAAAGCACATTGCTGCCGTGGACGCTAAAGCATCCGATCATAAAAGAGATTGGACTACCCGTAAAGAACGGAACCAGTCACCTCGGAGGTCTCCGCCTAGGAGAAACCGGAGAAAACCTCATCCTTCAAGGAGATACAACAACTATACCCTGCTGAGTGAAACCCCTGGTCAGGTCTTAGCCTTTATTAGAGACAAGCCATATATTCGATGGCCCCCACGGTCAACCGAGGATGATTCCAGCAAAGACAAAACGAAATACTGTCACTTTCACCATGATTACGGTCACACAACCGATAATTGCAAGAAATTAAAAGATGAATTGGAATTCCTAGTATAAAAAGCAAGACTATGGGAGTTCGTCGTTGGGAGAGAAAGAGGTCCTCCCGCTGGTCATCGGCGTGAACCGCCATAACGCAACCAAGAGGAAGAACACCAAGCTGCTCTGCCCCCGACGGACCGAAGGGATCGGGTGATTCTTCAAGTCCGCAATGGACCAATAGAAAACGAGGCCAGGCACCTAATCACATCAATCTTCTATTGCCTGAACGTGATTCCCCCTGTACCACAAGAAATCCTAGCAACGAGCACCAACAAACAACAAGGTGAAAAAAGGCCGGTCATCGGTTTCACCGACGAAGATCTCATTGGGATCGACCCGAACCGGCACGATCCCCTTGTTATAACTGCCAAAATTGGACAATTCAAGGTTCGGAGGATCTTCGTTGATCAAGGAGTCGGCTGTAATCTCCTATATCGGGATGCTTTTGGACGAATGGGATTCACTTCTGCCGATCTTCAGCCCCACGCAGGCCCAGTTAAAGGACTTCCGGGTGAGTGGATATATCCCGAGGGTATTATCTCTCTCCCGATCACCCTCAGAACCCCCTAATCATACGACGGCTCCCGTCATATTTAATGTGGTAAACCTCCCTTCACTCTATAACATCATCTTGGACAGACCAGATCTAAACACCTTGGAGGCTCTGCTTAGCACCAAGCATATGAAAATCAAGTTCAGAACGTCAATGAGGATTGGGACTATATCATGTGAGCTAGAGTCTTCTACTTCCACTCCTAAATAGTCATCGGATTTTATTGTTGGTATTTTTCTAAACTGCAAGGGTATTTCCCGCGTTCTTGAAGTCACTTATTAACGGACCTTTTGCATCAACCATTTAAAAAATTTCAATTGCTTGGAGGGCCTCAGTCGCCCAGGATCTATCGATTGTACGCGTCATCAAGAGGGGATGTAATTCCCTGGATGGATGGACGCGGCCCAACCATTTAAAAAATTCATATTGCTCGGAGGGTCTCAGTCACCCAGGATCTATCGATCGTACGCGTCTTCAAGAGGGGATGTAACTCCCCGGATGGGTAGACACGGCCCAACCATTTAAAAAATTCCTATTGCTCGGAGGGACTCAGTCGCCCAAGATCTATCGATCATACTCATCGTCAAGAGGGGATATAACTTTTCGGATTGGTGGACACGGCCCCACCATTTAAAAAAATTCCTATTGCTCGGAGGGCCTCAATCACCCAGGATCTATCGATCGTACGCGTCGTCAAGAGGGGATGTAACTCCCCGAATGGGTGGACGCGGCCCAACCATTTAAAAAATTCCTATCGCTCGGAGGGTCTCAGTCGCCCAGGATCTATCGATCGTACGCATCGTTAAGAAGGGATATAACTCCCCGGATGGGCAGATGCGACCCAACTATTTGAAAATTCTCTATCGAACAGAAGGTCTCAGCTGTTCGGCCCCTATGGATCATGTACTTCACTAAAGAGTGTGGAAAACAAAGACGATGACTTCTATCGGAAAAAATACAAAAATTTCTCATTAAATGAACAGATGCCACTTAGTACAAAAACCTGAGCAGAAGTTATATAGTCAGATTTCGAGTAACAATCTCTTCTTCGGGCAGAGCCTCACTTAGACCCATACTACGGATTATCTCTTCGGCGTATTTTAATATTTCAGCTAATCTACGATGGGAATCCCTCTGGATGATAGCTTCCCTTGCGCGGGACTCCTCAAGCTCCGCTATCTTACATTTCGCCGTTCGAAGAGACTCCTCACGAAGCTGAGCCAACTTTTTGTACACCAGAGCTTCTGATTTCAACCTCTTGCATTGCCCTTGGCACCGGACCAATTCCGATCGAAGGGATCTCAACTCCTCTTCCTTCTGACTAAGTAGGGCACCGGGTATGTTTTCAGTCACCAAATACTCTCCTCCCCGAAGGGAGACTGATTCCCGCAGACGAGCCAACTCAAAGAGCCGTCCCTCTAAGTAGCTTATTACCTGTCTCCCCTGCTATCCCTGAAATCGAGCAAGGGCCATAGTCTGCGAGGAAAACCAAATTAACAAATGATAAAAGAGGGATAAGAATTCGGGAGACGCAAGGAGAATATTACTATCAAGCCTAAGGACTCAAGGGCTCCGACGACCTGTTCATAAGACATTCTATGAAGGTCAAGCTCACAGTGATGGAAGTCAAATTACCCAGCAATACGCTTCGCTTCTGCCAGATCTATATAGATATACTGCATATCCTCAGCACAAACAACAACGATTCCATACTCTTTTGAGCATTTCTTTCTATCGAAGGACCGAACAGGGATAGAAGACGAAGAGAACGTTCCCTTAGGAACTTTGCGTTTCCCCTTGCACAAAGGACAGACCGGAACAGTTGAAGAAGGTCCCACTATTCTGTCCCTTGCAGCTCGAGAAGCATCTGTTCTCGCTCCAGCATCAAGCAAAGGAAGATCTCTGACTCTTTCTATTGGTATAGCGACTATCGAGTCCAGGCACTTGGACGAAGCCCCCAGTGTAGACGGGAGCAAGGAAGTCCCCCTTCGTTTCGCCGAAGAGGATGGCGACTCGCGAAGGATCCCAGTCACCATTGAAGAAGACTTAAGAAGGGTCTCATACACCTCGGGGATCCTCCTGAAGAGGTCTTTTAGCACTATGACGAGTCAACTTGTCAACAGTGATACTTTCCAACAAGACGTCGTCAAGATGACTCAAAAAATCGACTAATTCGATTTTTGCTCTTCCCAATAGAAGGGGCCAATCAATTTTTCTCTTTTCCCCGATCAGTAAACTAGCCAGGGACAACATCTGGTCATCCAGTAAAGACTCGACCCATATGCTCCGACCGGTGGACCTACAATAGCCACTAATCGACCGAATAAAATGGTCGTGTTTTGAAGCGGCCGGGGGTTTTAGCCCTACATTGGGCACCTCATCAACCTTGAGAAGCCAGGGCATGCGATCCCTGTCCAAGAACTCGACAAAAAAAAACTTTTGCATCCAGCTCTTATCGATGGACTCATTGTAGAAAAACCTCCAACAGGATTCGAGTCGGGTCTATAGTTTGTACCACCATTTGGTCGGCCCGTTACTCCCACACCACATCAGAATAAAAATCGAGGACAATATGTCAAAATCAAAACGAAGACGACAAAACCCTAATAAGGAAGTCACCGCGACTACTAACCGCCGGGCGCTGGGAATCAAGAGAGTCGGGAATATGTTCCACTGATGCAGAGCCTCAGAAAAAAAGGACCCGTATATGGAACCTTCAAACCGTACTTGACCGATTGAAGATACATCGGCACACAATTTTCTGGTGCCTTGGTAGCCCTATCAACCTCTGTCGTAGATAACAGAGAATAATCGTCCCCCAACAGCATCTCAGTTTGTACTTCTTGGAGCTCTTGTGCTGATATGGAGCTCATAATATCACCAATGTTCAAAAAAGCCTGAGGAACAGACATCTTTATCACCGGTAATGGCTCTTTGGCAGAAAAAGGGAGAGAGAAAGGTGGAAGAGATAGAAAAAGCTGCGATAAGAAAGGTCCTTATGGGATATGCGATAAATGGTTTACTAAGACCAAAGTGACAGCGGCCGTATTAAAAGACTCTCGAACTTTCGATTTAAAATCATGACTCATGGCACTTCTTTCCAAGAAAACCACGAGTCAGAGGCAAATGATAGAACATAGTTTAAGACCCAAACCAAAAGAGTCAATTCTCCAAAAGCCCACGAAAGGGGCCTGCCGATCAGTATTTAACGTCTACAACAACAATCTACCAAGGGTCATAGCCGTCCCGATCGATCTACTGAAAGGTCTTAGTCGCCCGAGTCTACTGAATGATAAGGTCTCAGTTGTCTCGTTAACCGATCAGAGATATTCTTCTCTTTCAATTAAGCAAACGTCAGTCCTCTAATCGGACGAGTCTCGAAAGACCCTTTATCGGTCGAGCAACCGAACGAAGGGCAGCACCCCTGTCGATTAAAAAGGGAAGGTCAGAACTTCCTTGATTCCAGTTTCTTATTCCGTAACAGCAATTCTAAAATCTTTCAGATAAGGAAAGCATCCCTTTCGAAGAAAAAGGTTTCCCGATATATGAGAATCGTGATCAATTCGTAATATTGACTTCTGAAATTCCCGGATCAGTTTGATAAGGAAGGTACGGTGGAAGTCCCTCAGCCGCGCACGACTCTCACAGGTATAAGAGATCTCGAAACCCTCGACATCAGATACGCTCTCTAGACCTAACACAGGGGGCACACAGAACACAGGACACCACATTTTCTCAATTCTCAGTTTGTTTCTTTCAAATAAAAACCGCTATTTACTGACTTGAGCGTCAGAGTCTCCCCGCCAGAGCATCCTCTGGCAGTTTTTGCAGGTGTATCCACCAACGACGGTTACTGTTCGAGTCATCAAGAAGTCGGTATCTGTGGAGCCATAACCCACCTCCATCAGTTATGATCACTCCTAAATCCTAATTCTCTTTCTCCTTCACCTTGGATTTCCTCGCAATTCTTCTTCTTCAACGTCGGAGATGGACATGGAGATGGAGAGGACTCCACCTCATGGACGGCCTCGATGAGTCTTCTCAACTCTCTCAAATCCTTGTTGCACCACTGCAATGCTCCCAGTAGTCTCCGTCTCTTTTCGGCCGTGGATTCTATTCCATTCAAATATTCCTTCCCAGATTTTGAATTCTCCGGTCGCTGATGGCTGCTGGAATTGTCGGACTTCTCTCAAGGTCACATTTTTGTCTTTGTACGTGGGTCCTGCTATTTGAAAAGTCTTGGCCACTAACAAAAAATCCATGGGTGTAGGTATTGATAACCATGGGTGTTGGAAGTCTGATGTGAGAAAGGTTCAATATTAGTGGGGGCCCATGGTCAACCCAATTGACCCACTTCCTACCCACTGCCTCGAGATAAAGCTTTCAAAACAAGTCTTGAGCATATGCTTTTGTATGCGTGCGCAGCTGAGGAGAGGCAAGAAAGGAATGAGATAGAGAGAGAAACTGGGGAAAGAGAGAGAGAGAGAGAAAACTCGAACTTGAAATAGAGTTTGCATGTCTTTGCTTTCCAAAGATGGAAACAACCAACCTCTATGTTCTGCTGCCAATCCTTTCTGCAAGAAAATCATCAAACGATTTGGACTGTGGATGTATTGTGGTTTCTGTTTGATATCGTTTCCTTCAATGGGCATTATGAAATTCTTCTTTAATATATTAACTATTATTAAGGGAATTACTCTACCTTAACTTTATCAATACTTTTTCATTAAAATACTCTTAAATACAATATTTTTTAAAAGAAAATGATACGTACTTGAATATGTAACATGTTCCAATGTGGTGATTACTATCTAACAACATCAAATTCTAATTTTTCTCCTATAATTCTCTTTTCAAAATTTTTTTATTTGATACTTTTTTATATTTTTTTATTTAACTTTTTTTTAAGTATGCATTCAAAAATTTTAATAACAATACAAGAGAACTTTGATCGAAGCCCATTACAAGGGCCCCAAGGTTGGGCCCTCCAAGGCCAAGGCCCAACACAAAATGGCCACAAGCAAGGGAAACACAACACGGATGATATAACCGTAACTCGTGATTAATTAATGGATAGTCAGTTTAGTAAGATAAAATATTAGATCTTTTAATCAAATTTCAAATTCGAAACTTAGAAATAAAAAAACTATACTGAGAGGGCTCTCTAAATCATTCCCTATCGTACCCTTGCATTGTCGGAGAAAAATGGTAAGAAGGAAGCGGCAGCAGTGGTATCATAGTTGATCACGGCTGCATTTAGGAGTGATCTTTCCCTCTTCAACAAGCCGGTGGTGATCTCACTTTCGAAAGAGAGTCTCAATGCGGCGCTGCACACGTAGCTCCTATAGCTACCTCTAAATAGGCTTTTTGTATATGTTTGAATCAAATTAATTGAAATATGATTTCAAATATTATCGGTAGAAAAAATAAATAAATAAATATAACTCATGATCAACCTTACATATTGGACATTCGAACCTAGGAGTTAACCACACGGATCAAGGAGAGCAATCCCAAAACATGCAGGACGAGGTTATTCAATATCTATACTATTATATAAAAATCTGTATTCAATGTCTATAAATTATATAAAAAGTAGAGTAGATGTAATCTTACCGCACCCACATATCATTTGAGGTATACCCCATTGCTGCAAAGCCCCAAGATTGGGCCCTCTAAGGCCAAGGCCCAGCACAGAATGGCCACAAACATGGGAAACTCAACACAGATTGTTAAACGACAATTCGTTATCAACTTTACAAATTGGATACTCAAGACTGGGAGGTTCAATTTTTTTTGGGGGGTGCATACTAAGGCTTAACTACACGGATCAAGGAGAGTAATCCCAAACCATGCAGGACGAGGTTATTCAATATCTATACTATTATATAAATGTAACTTGTTCAATATCTATAACATAGAATGGCACAAACAAGGGAAACTTCAAACCTCGGAGTTAACCACACAGGTCCTACACAGATCAAGGAGAGTAATCCCGAAACATGCAGGACTACTTAACCTAAACACGTGTCATTTGTGGCCTACTTCATAAAATTGAGGCCTAATCACCAAAAAAAAAAAAAAGGGTACTTTTCCTAGTGGAAATTTCTCGACGTTTAAACTTTATGTCACCAAAAATTTTCTTTCCCCGACATTTCTGCTACAAAACATCAGCAATAAGAATAAATTTTAACGTTTAATGGTCAATATGTCAGGAAAAGTCATTGACGCATAAACTTGGCAATGATAGGAATTTTTCGTCAACATTTAAACACTAAACATCAGTAAAATCTATTACATTTATCAATGTTTTGTGACAAATATTCTGGAAAAAATCATTGGCGCGCAATTTGGGCACTTATAGGAATTTGTGCCGACGTTTTAGTACTAAACATCGGTAAAAATTTTGTTGGTATTTGTTTATAAACGTCGTTATAATCAACCTTTATTGACATTTCATTGAAACGTCCATATAGGAAAGAGAGAGAGGGGTATGCCAACGTTTATACTTGTAAACATCATGAAATGGTGGGGATATGCTGACGTTTCACTTGAAAATGTCGACATAATAGGTTTTTTCCAATGTTTCCAAGTGAAATGTTGGGAATTGTAGGTCTTCAAAATCAACGAATCCCTCTCTTTTCTTTTATCTCTCATCTCTCGTGATATCGCCGTCGCTGTTTCTCACACATGACTCTCACTACTTTTGCTACCCCATCATCAACAAAAACTACCAGACATTGTTCACTGATGGATGTTGCTATCTCTCATCACCTTCTGTGTCATTGCTTTTATTGCTTCAGCCCTCACGGCCATAGAGGATCATAGGTAAGTTCTTCCATTTTTGCTCAAATCTAATTGTGATTAAGGTGCTACCAAATGAAAGGATTTTATCAACATTCATGAATAATGAATCATAGATCGAACTGTCAAATCAGAATGGGCGAAATTAGGGTTAAAATTGGTCAAATTAAGGATAACTTAAAGTAAACTAAATTCATATTATGCTAAATTAGGCAAAATCAAGGCACAATTATGGTAATGCTAATTTATATTAGGGTAAGATTGGGGCACAGTTAGGGCACAACCTATAAAAATTAGGTGTGTATTGTGTAGAGATGAGGAGATGGTGGTTCACCGTTTAATTTGAGAGAGAGAGAGAGAGAGAGAGAGAGAGAGAGAGAGAAATGTGAAAAATTTAAATAAATTAATAAGAGAAAATTGAATAAAATTTTTATAAAATTTAAATAAATTTAATTTTAATTAAAATTAATGTATTTTTATAAACTTGAAAATTTGTAAAAAAAAAAAAAAAAAAAAAAAAAAAATTGAATTAATAAGAGAAAAATTTTTATGAAAATATAAAATTAATTTTTCTTTATATATATATTAAACAAATTAAAATTAATAAAATTTCAATATGATTCCTCAAAAAATTATTAAATGTATTAATCATTAGATTATGTTCTTTATGCATGTATATTATCTAATTAAATTATAGAGACAAAGCTATAGATATTAATAAGTTGGTGAATCAGCATGTTTGAGTCAGCTCGCTCCACATGCATAAGATATCTCATGTATATAAAAGCATTTTTTTTATAAACTTCACAATAAATTAACTTTATATTAATTTTTATAAATTAGTGCATATTGTTTATTAACAAATATTAATTAAAATTCAGCGCACAATTTGTTAATTCAAAAATGTAGAAAAACCACCAAACATGCCCTAATATTAATTTTATAGAGGTTTTTCATTCTTATATTTTTGGCAAGCATATGATTATTTTTTTCTAAGGAATTAATGGACATTTAAGACAATTTGTTATAAATATTCTAACATGTTTCTAACGATATGATGTCATGGACAGTATTTATTTCTATTGATATATGCAAATGATGTTGATAATGTTTTTAGCAAAATGATGTTATGAATCCAAGAAATAATAAACAACCGTGTGTGACCATCCTATAGAAGTATCAATTAGCACCATAAAATATTTAATAGATGCACATGGGGGATGAATTGATTCACATATATGACCATAAATTCTTTTTAGAAAATTAAGGGTTTCAATTCCCATTTTAATTTGTGAAAGTCCCATGATAAACAAGCAACACATAAAAATTTATTTGATTTTAGCATCTTTTGATTTTTCAATATATGATCATGTGAATTTTTAATTATTCTTCTCATCATTATCGACCTAGATTATTCTAATCGATCATGCCAAGTGAGAAAATCTTTGGGATTCGTAAAGTTTTGATTTACTAAATGGCGCATTTCAATTATACCAATTTTAGTGTAATATAAGTCATAAGAAAGAGAAGGCAATTTTACTACCATATATTTCTCTCCAGAAATGATAGTGGGAATGCATAAATATTCAACATTTGTATCATCTATTGTTTCAATATAATACCTATTTTGACGGATATTTTCAAAATTTAGCAATTTTTTTTTTAGATTTAGTAGAATATAGTATATTGTTTATAACTAATTTCATTCCTTTAGAGAGACATATATTTGCTCTACCAGAACTTTCAATTAATTTTATACTACTACTTATAATATTAATGGTTGTTTCTCTCATCTTCAGGTGAGAGGAAAAATTCCTAATTTTAAGTATTATATGTGTTGTGACAGTGTCAACGAGACATATATCTTCTTCACATTCTATTGATCTCAAAATTTTGGCAATTTTTATATCTTTTTTAGAAAGAAAATACAAAAGATAATTAATTTTTTAGATAAAAGTGTATTTCATCATAGAAATGATTAAATCAAGTAGAAAAATATATAATAAAATGTTTTATATAACAGAAACATGTAATTAACTTCAAAGTAATTATAAAATCAATTTATTTTACATTTGCATAATATAATTTTACATATTTCAAAATACCTAAAGGTGTTTGGTGCAATGATAGTAATTATAGATTGACAAAGGAAATAAAAAGTCATTAAATCAATTAATATTTTCCTCCTTTCCTTTGTCTTGTTTTTCATTATGATTTTTTCACTTTTGGTACTTTGATAAATTTGCATGATCACCTCTAGTAATTTGATAAATTTGCATGACCACTACGATTATTACGGTAAATTTTCATACTATAACCACAGCCATTTTCACGTACTCATCTATGTCTAGAATTATAATGAGTTGTCGTATTCATTTCAGATAATAGACTAGAATTAGTTGGATGAGATTTGTATTTTTCATTAATAATTCATTATTTTATTCAGCTACAATCAAATGAGAAATCAGTTTAGAATATTTTAAAAACCTCTTTCTCGATATTGCTATTACATGAGTATATTCGATATATAAAAATGGAGAATGTTTTCTCTAACATATTAGAATCAGTAATTTTCTTTTCATATAATTTCAATTGAAAATTGATTTTAAACACGGTTATATTTATTATTGATTTGAAATTTTGAAATTTCAAATGAATCTAATCATGACGAGTTTTTGAAAGAATTAGCATCTTTAGTGATTAAATCTTTCCTACAAATTATAGAATACAAGTTTCTCAGTATTGAATGATACAAATACATATATAATTAACAAACAAATATATATAAATAGAGATACCATATTAAAAGTTTATAAAATACCTCTATATTAAATTATAAAATGATAAATATAATAATATATCATACTTACATAAGTATCACTTGAACAATAGGATCTTCCACTCCATTATTGATGGGACCCTCTTCAAAAGACTCAATACGTAGTACGGAGCACGTTTATTAGTCGGAATAAGATCCATGATTCAATGTATTCAATACATTTAAGCATAAATGGGTCTATGTCGCCCCGCTTTACTGATGGAATCTATCTCCCCAAATGGACCTCTGTCGCCTTGACCTTCCGAGGGAGTCTAACACTATGGTATCCTACTTGTTGTTCAACTAACCCTCAATGAGATTTATACAATCCAATCTACAAGTGTATTTAGTAAGATCGAACGGTTCTTTTTCTCTCTCTCATTCGACCAATGACTATTGAATACCTGAGGATATGAATGCGTCGACCTCTGGACGGTAACACATGACTGAATCTCACAATTGACTGAGCTTCCTATTTTAGTACGAAACGTATTTGTCAAATAAGGAAGGAACTTGAGAATCTAATCGATAAGGGAAAAAATCTCTCCGTATAATCTAATTTCCTAAATGATAACAATTTCAAATTTTTGGCGCTTGAGATCTATAATCCTTGGATCGTCTCGTAAGGAAACTAATGCTATAACGCCCCGAGATTATATGACTCTAGCGAAACATCATATAAATGATCTCGATATATCAAGACAAGTAAGTGTTCTAGACTCGACACAGAACTCACAAAAATCACTTGTGAAAACGCGCACTGACCTAGCAAAGGACATCCCCACTCCTCTTTTTCAGACAAATCCTAGGAGGTATTACTTGTTGGAAAACCAGAGGCACTTGTGAAAATATGCATCTAAAGAATGCCCCTAGGCGGGCTGATGTTCCCTAGAAAAGCCCAAAACAACTGAATGCAGCCGACAAGTCCGTTTAAGATAATGAAGGGAATATCCCCTGTTATCAACACACACTGAATAAAAAATAATACAAAAGAGTTTCTCATTAAAAATTATTGTAATACAGGGGCATAAGAATTGCATAGACTTCGGAGGAACAAAAGCCTCCCGAAAAAAGGTCCTCGTAGGGCTTGTACTTATCTCGACTGGAACAGCAATCGATCTAACGAGGATTGCATTCCGATCCATTAATCCCGACTAGTAACCTCCTTGATCGGAAACAGAGCTCCATCCAATCCCAACCGATGGATTACCTCTTCGGCGTATTATAATCTCTCTGTCAGCTCACGCTGAGCATCTCTAGAGGAAGCAACACATTGGAGTAAAACTTTTTCTGATTCAATTGCCCTCTATTCCATCACATGGAGAGACTTCTCATGCAGCTGAGCCAACGTCTCAGCAGTATACAATCATACCTCAAGGGCCTTCTTCTCGATTTCCAATTTCTCACAGTAACCCCAAAAGTTCTTTACCTCCTCCTTCTTTTCGGCTAACGAGGTCTTGAATGCCTCCTCTGTCTTTGTATCTTTCTCATTCCGATCGGTGGCACCCCATAATGTCGGAACTTAGGCATTCAGCTGATTGACTTTTTGGTCTGTTTCCTCCGTCGCTCATGGAACTCAGTCAGAGCCATTGTCTACAAGAAGAGAGAAATTGGATCACTCTACAATAAGAAGAAATCAAAATAAGGCAAATTCAGGAGATGATATCATTAAACCAAGGGATTTAAAAGTCTCACCAGCTTGCTTCATGGACATCCTGTGCAACTCTAAATCATAATGATGAAAGTTATGCTGATCGGCTATTTTCTCTACTTCAACTAAGTCCACATAGCTGTATTGTTTATCTCCAAAATTAATGGCCACCGTCCCTTTCCTTCGATCCCTTGTCACCATAAAAGGATCGGATGGGGATAGAAGGAGGGATAGTAGTCCTATCAAATATCTTACATTTTCTCTTACGAGAAGGCCACAGGGGAACTGCGCACGATGGACCAAACAGTTCTTCGATCAATACAACTTGAGCCACTGTCTCTTTTGGTGCCCTAACTACTGTAACGAACGATGGAGTTCCTTCGAGTCTCTCCACAGTGAGCGTATCTGGCAATGGAGCTCTTTCATTTCCGGTTGATAGTGAATGACCAGCCTTATTAAACTCCTCTAGCTCAACCTTGAATGGCATTAATGCGACCGAGGGCATGAACCCTGGTTTCCTTGTTGGCTTTGCACCCACTCCTTGATGGAGATTCAGGGCTGAATTATTTTCCTCCTTTTCACTGAGGGAAGCGCTAGTGAAGTTTGGCTTTTAGATGGCCCATCGGTCCCTGTCGAAGGATTCCCTATAGATGAATCTCGGTCAATCGTAATCTCCCTTAACAAGGCATTGTCCACAATGCCCAAAGTATTGGTCAACCCGATCTCTTTCCTATCGACTAAGAGGGGCTTGATAATCTTTCTTTTCTCTCCTATCAGCAGACCTGCTAGAGACAACATCTGATCATCCATCAAGGAATTGATTAAGATAACTCTTCATGTAGACTTACAATAATTGTCAACCGAACACACGAAGCAAAAGTAACAAGAAGGGTTTACAGGTTGAAATCTAAGCACGGGCTTTCCATCAACACTAGGAAGCATTGGCATAAGATCCTTGTCCTTGAACCCTATGAAGAAGTACTTCCATATCTAGTTATTACCAAGGGGTTCCTTGTTGCAAAATCCCCAATTAAATTCAGGACAAGTCTATAGTCTCTACCAGTCTTGAACCAAAACATTTTTCATACATCTCACCAAAGAAAAGAAGGCCGCCAGGATATCAAAATCGAAACGAAAGTGACAAAACCCTAACAAGGAGGTTACAACAACAATCAGGCGCCAAGAATTAGGAGTCAACAAAGTTGGAAATATATTCCAATGCTGTAACACTTCAGCAAATGGACCAGTGTATGGTACCCTTATTTGCTTGTACATTGGGACACAGTCCTCTGGAGCCCTATTCACTCTGTCATCATCTGTGGCTGATATTAAGGGTATAATCATCACCCATTAATATGGCGGTCTAAACTTCTTGAAGCTCCACCTTCGACATAACACTTCTAATATCATTAATGCTAAGAAGAGTTGAGTCTGTTGTCATTCCTCTTACAGAAGTTCTCCCGTGTGCTAAGATAATTCGAAGGAAGGAAAAAATAAGCGTGAGAAAGAGGGAACATCAGATCCTCTCCCATGAGAATTCTTATAAAGAATGCTAGAGACGGCTCACAAAACACAAAATGACACATGTTATAAAAGTCTCTCCATTTCCTAATAGTTGTTACTCATAGTGTCTTTCTCATGAAACGACACTATGAGTCGGGGGCAAATGATGGGACCCTCTTCAAAATTCTCAATACATAGTATGAAACACGTTTATTAGTTGGCATAAGGCTCATATTCAATGTATTCAATACGGTTAAATATAAATGGGTCTACGTCGTCCCGCTCTACTGATGGGATCTATCTCTCTGAATGGGTTTCTATCGCCTCGACCCTCCGAGGGAGTTTAACTCCATGATATCCTATTCACTGTTCAGCTGGCCCTCGATAAAATTTATACGATCCAATCTATAAGTGCATTCGATAAGATCGAACGGTTCTTTCTCTCTCTCTCTCATTTGACCAACGACTACCGAATGCCCAAGGATCCGAATGCCTCGACCTCTGGAGGGTAACACACGACTGAATCTCACCATTGACTAAATTTCCTATTTTAGTACGAAACGTATCTTCCAAATAAGGAAGAAAACTCTTGAGAATCTAATCGATAAGGAAAAAATCTTTCTGTAAATCCAATTTCCTAAATGATAATAATTTTAAACTTTTAACACTTGGGATCCGGAATTCTCAGATTTTCTCATAAAGAAACTAGAGTAGTAACACCCTGAGATCATACGACTCTAATAAGACATTATATAAAAGCTCTCGAGACATCAAGTCAGGTAAGTGCTCTAAACTCGACACAGAACACACAAAAATTACAAGGATATCTGTTATCCCTTCCTCTATGTCTATTTATCCTTTCGAAAATCGCTCTTTCTGACTTGAGTATCGGAGCCTCTCTCACCGGAGCACCCTCCAGTGGTCTTTCGCAAATATCATGCCTCCTCATTGAGCACCCATTTGAGTCATAAGGAGCTGAATTTATAGAGTCAAAACTCATCTCCAATAACTATATTTCACGAATGTAGAGTTGACCTGATAACGTTTTGTAAAATTTAAAACTATGATAAATTCAAAAAATAGTATGCAATATAGAGAGGGAGTAATCTTAAAGAGAATGATCTTTTTTTCTCTATTTTTTTTTTTTTTTGTATGTATGTATGTAATACATTGAACAAAGGAGAATTTATACAAATTGAGGTATACATAAAAAGAAAGGTATAAAATCAATCTAATCAATATTCTCCTAAAAATATGATATGTCATCACAATATTTGTAACATAACTTGACATATATAAAAAGATATATGTAACATAACTTGACATAACTTGGTCATATGGTGTTCTTTGTATATTTTGAGAATATCTCTCTTCCATATGTAACATTAAATATTTTATGAACATCAATCCAAATTCGTTAAAATTTGAAATGGAAAATAAATTTTATTAAGTTTAGATATTACAAAATCTAAATAAATTATGAAATTAGTTAATTATAAAATTATGAAAGCAAAATTTGTCATGTACACAAATAATTTTCCTTTTTTTTAACAAAAAAAAGAGCATTTTTTAAGCATTGGATTACAATTCTTTCAAGAGAGAAAAAAAAAAAGATCTCAATAAATGCATGAGATAAAAGAGAGGATTAAGAATGCTTAGCCCTTGAAGGCAATAAATCAGGATTTTTTTTTTTTCCAAATTACTTCATTTTGGGGTTTGATATGCTTGATTTAAATATTATCTTGCACTCAAAAGGGTAAACATCTCTAAACTCGCAATGTAATAAATCAAATCTGTTGGCCATAAAACATCCAACCCCAACCATTGCGCCCAAAGGAATCCAAATTTGGGAGCCTCACAAGAGAAATGAATAAGAGATCAGCAAATCTCCTTACATGTACTCACAAGAGAAATAGACTCTAAGAAACTAAGATCCATAGCTTTAAACAGCATTTTACTTAACAACTTCTTGATCAAACTATATAAAAACAAAGGAAAAAAAAAAAACAAAAAATCTTACTCTAACTTGAGACAACTTGAATAATGAAATGAAACCACCAAACTCCATCCATAAGCACTAGAAAGGACATAAAACGTCATCCATTGTCTACGCTTGGGTCTAATCCAAAATTGTCATCCATCGGATCCTATCAACTAGTCCATCAAATTGGGGGAGGGGGAGGAAAAAAAAACTGGGAAAAAAACCTAATAATATTTTATAATTTTTTTAATTACTTGTGTTTTTATTATAAGAAAACCTAATAATATTTGTTTCAGCTTTACGCTAGTTTAGATCATAAATTTAGAATTAACAAGTATTGTTTAAAATTGGTAAAAAAATCATATATATCAATAAGATGAAGTAGTAGACAATCAGACATCAAAAGAGTGAGTCAGCCTTTTTTTAGTGGCAATTTAACTTCTCTCATAATAAAATATTTAATCCTCGTGTTCATTTAACAAGAAAAGCATATGTAACACTTTTGTCTTTAATATAAAAAATTGACAAAATTGACGCTTGAAGATATACAGACAGTGTTGTTGCGGTGAAAAATTTGTTCACATTTTCATGTCCATGTTGATCGATTCATTGATCAGTACTTCATTGGAGGGACGTGAAAAGGGGGGGGGGAGAGTTTGGTTCATTTATTTTTGAGTATCGGTAATAAGCCTAACGTGAACAAGCACAATTAAACATCATTATGGAAATATAGACATAGCACATAAAGTAAATCGCTTGACTTGCGAAGGACACTCCTCGCAGAATACAACTCAAATGTTAGCATAAACATATATCTTCTAGCAAATGTTCTCCAACTCGAAAGGAAATTTTATAAACTTTGTCATTCCTTAACAATAGTAAGTATTTTGTAATGTATGCAGTAAATATATTCTTAATATTCGTATTGTGTGAATATAATGATATTAATATCCCCTCATTGGAAACTAAATCAAATAAGAGAGCCAGATAGTATATGACATATAAGAGAACCAAATAGTAGATGACAGATAATAGAATAGAATAGGTGAGAGCAGGAACTCAATCGAACAGTGAGATTAACAGAAAATAGGGTCCAAAAGGAGTCAGAAATCAGAATCAGGAGCCAGAGAACCGATATGGAGAAAAGTGAACTAGGTAGAAAAAAGATAGGTCCTTTCAGGTCATTGAACCTAATCAAGATCACTCAAAACCTGGCAAGTCAGTGCAAGCGAGCCAGGGTGAGAATCCAATTATGAAGAACCAGTTGTAAATCAAGATCACTCAAAACCAATTTGTGTTTCTTGTATCCCTAGCATTGAATAATTAAATGTGGATTTAGACTTGAGTCTTCTATAAACCCACCTTGACTCCCAATTGTAAATTAAGCTTCTCAAGTAATTCACGTATTTTTCTCTTCCTCTAATTCTCTCCTTTCCTCCAATGTTCTATAAATTTTGTAGCACTCTTGTGAATATTGCTCAGACCAAAGCCACGTTTGTGCTACCAACAGGTAAGAAACTGAATTGAAGCAGCTCACTGTTTAGAGGCAAAGAAACCAGTTAAGAGTAAGACAACTATTGAGAAGTCTATTATAGTGAAGAGGCTGGAGAAAGCTGTCAATGCTAGGTCGAAAGCAAAAAAATATGTCAGAACTCCGGTGAAGACATAGCGTGATCCAGAAAAATGGCACCACGTAGGCCTGTGATTCACAAAGGCCAAAAAATTCAGATGGCGCATGGCGGCACATGGGAAGGTGTTGGCGGCAGAAATTATCACCATGGACAGAATCGACATCAGCAAAGACGATGGTGTGTTCATATGGTGTATTCAGAAAACTTCAAGTGGTGATGCGTGGATGTGAAGATAAGGAAGAGTGTCGGAGAAGCCACTGGGACTATGTTTCATGTCGACAAGACGAAGCTGTACCAGATGGGGCCAATAATTTCAGCGATGGTACGAGATAAGCTGAGGAAGAGCATTGGTTTAGTTAGGGGTGGGAGAGTCAGTGGCAGTGAATGAGAGTTAAGCAGCGGCATGTGAATGCTGAGGAGAGGGTAAAGGCTGATGACTTAGAATTCTGGCAAGGCAAAATAAAAAATTTGATGCTCAAATTTCATTTTGAGAAAATAGAGTATTGAGAAACATTGGGTATAATTTATAATAGAATATACAAAGTGGCTATATATATATATATATATATATATATATAAACTTAATCTTTAACTTTTCGAGTAATGAATATGTTATAATTAGGACTGTTATGCCAACTGAGTCGAATTCGAGCCGCTCGGTCAATAACTCAACACAATTCGATTTTAATCGAACTTGAGTCGAGTTCAAGTAATAGAATTTTAAACTTAAAAATTCATTGAATAACTCGATAACATATATATTAATATATATTTATATATGATTATATTATAAAAAAAAAAAAATAATAAAATATATTAATATATTATATAATAATTGAGCTTTCGAGTCGAATTCGAATAGTTTTATTATACAATTGAGTCAAATTCCAGTTTTATTATTTATTACTCATCGACTTTGAATTTGAGTTTGAGTTCGAATCGGATTAAAAAAATCGAATTTGAATTCGAGAACAAAGATATTCAGGATCAACTTGATTCGAATACACCTCTAGTTATAATATATATAACAAATATATTTTAAGTATTTTCTCAATATACAATGAATATTATGTTATCAAAATAAGCATCACCATCACATTTAACATAGAATACTTCATGTATAAGAGCAATTGCAGGTACATGGTCCAATGGCCCAATACTACGAGATTGGAATCATCTGAGCTCAACAGATCATAAAGCCCATGAATAATCAAACACACTCTCGGTCTCTCATTGAATGCTCTCTCGGTTAAGCGTTCTAACTCATACCTGTCGACCCGCTTGACCTTAACCTCTCGAGAAGCCGGTTGCTCTTGACCTCATGGTCATCACAACTCTCAATACCCGAATTCTTGGTTACCTTGCTCCTTGGCAAATATGTTCCACTAACACAAGCGAAATTCATTCATTCCGCAATAAGCACCATCTTGGAACCATCTATTAAGGAAGTAAATGTCTAACAAATTTAAACTTTCTTTAATCGAATATGAATCTTCCCCAGAAAATCTCTCTCTCAGTGAAGAAACAGATCTCAGTAATCACTTCCGAAAGACAAGAAATCTCCGCAATAACTAAAACTTTCCTTTGCTAACCAGACTATAAACTTCTTCGAGATCAATAACTATAGTCACTACAATTTCGGAAGATTCTCAATAATCTTTATAAGAAAACTAAGGTTTTTATACCTCTAAGTACACACGGGACTTACCATGCACACAAGCTATATATACTCGGCATAGATAACCAACCAGGTATGTTTTCAAGAACTCTACACTCTCACACAAAGACAACATAGGGTTATCTCATAGCTCTTCTTAGTCTGTTTCTTATTCTCTAAAATCACTTTTTTTGATTAAGTATCAGAACCTCTCCCACCGAAGCCCTCCGACGATATTTGCAGGTCTCATCATTTTCAAGGACCTCAAAAACTCCTCGACACTCCAGTTTCACACATGAGTCAGTGGAGAGGTATCTGTGGAACAAACCCAATTCCACACTCAAATCAGCAGAGCAAGTATTTGTGGAGCAAATCCACTTCTTTCAGTAATCATTCTCAATGGTAAATGGGGCAAATTAACATCAAAGAGCACGATATGCATTTTCATATTCAAGGGCATTAGGCTTCTTCTATACTTTGGCATTTAAACCGATCCAATCCTCACTTCTAAGGTCATTTCTTACTCCTTAGACACAACATGGACATGGAAAAAAAAAATAACCTCAATTTGAGACATTCTCTCAAGGGTACCACATATTTAGCATGAAAACTCCTGTAAACAAACACTTTCACCCCACTACCAAAAAACACGGCTTCAACAATGGATTTTTCCGTCATTGATACCCAAATTTCCGTCGCTAAAAGTATCAGCGACGGAAAAATCAGTCACTGAAAGTCACCTCGCTAATTTTAGCGAAGGATCAGTGACGGATTTTTTAGAAATGATAAATTCAGTCACTAAATCCGTCGTTAATTTATTTTAGAATTTTCAAATTACCGACGGATTAGCGACGGATTTTTAGCGACGGAAAATTTCCGTCGCTAATCCATCGGTGAAGTTAGTAAGACCAAATCCAAATGCCGGAAGCTGGACATCCGACCCACCCGCCGCCCGTCCGCGCGTAAATATGCTGAAAATGTTCTGAAAATATGCTCTCCCCCAAGTTCGAACCCGGGTGTGAGAGAGAATTTGAGAGTTTTAACTACCGTGCCACCATTGCATTTGTGTTATTAATTTATTTGTTTTCTATTTCTATACTTTATTTGTAACTCTCAATATTAAAAATACAATACTCTTATTTAATAAAAATATAAAATTATATTTAAAAAACAAAAAATTATATCTAATAAAAATACAAAATTATATTTAATAAAAATACAAAATTATATTTAATAAAAATAAAAATTATTTAATAAAAAAATAAAATTATATTTAATAAAAATAAAAATTATATTTAATAAAAACACATAATTATATTCAATAAAAATACAAAATTATATTTAATAAAAACAAAAAATTATATTTAATAAAAATACAAAATTATATTTAATAAAAACAAAAAATTATATTTAATAAAAAAACATAATTATATTTAATAAAAAAATAAAATTATATTTAATAAAAATAAAAATTATATTTAATAAAAAAAATTATATTTAATAAAAATACAAAATTATATTTAATAAAAACAAAAAATTATATTTAATAAAAATACAAAATTATATTTAATAAAAATAAAAAGTTATATTTAATAAAAAAATAAAATTATATTTAATAAAAATACAAAATTATATTTAATAAAAATAGAAATTATATTTAATAAAAAATAAAAATATATTTAATAAAAATACAAAATTATATTTAATAAAAATAAAAATTTATATTTAATAAAAAATAAAATTATATTTAATAAAAATACAAAATTATATTTAATAAAAAAAAGAAATTATATTTAATAAAAAATAAAAATATATTTAATAAAAATACAAAATTATATTTAATAAAAACTAAAAATTATATTCAATAAAAAAAATTCGGACCTATTAGCGACGGATTTTTTCCGTCGCTAATCTGTCTCTAATAGGTTCGAATTTTTTTTTTTCAGTGACGGATTAGCAACAGAATCTTTTCTGACGGAATTTTTCCGCCGCTAATAGGTCCAAAATTTTTTTTTCAGCGATAGATTAGCGACGAAATTTTTTCCGACGGAATTTTCCATCGCTAATTTTTCCATCACTGTTCCGTCGTAATTTATTATTAATTAGCGACAGATAACTATCCATCGTTAATTTTCATCGCTGAATCCATGTTTTCTGGTAGTGCCCCTAAAGATCGTGTGCTAAGGGGAAAGGTGGAGCAAAGCTTTGGCTCCTTTCCTATGTAATTTTAACCTCCACAAAGCAACTAAGATATGCAATTTTTCTTGATTTATGCTCATATGTCATGACAATATAAGCTCACAAGGTTAACAAAACAATTACTTTGAACATTGTAGAAAAAATCATGGATTTTGAGATAGCTTGCGTCAAGAGAGCTTGCACATAAACTTCATCACCTAACTCAACCATTGAAATACCTAAGCCAAAACCATACTTTAACATATTCAAATCCTTACATCTTGGGCTAAAACTTGAACCCAAACTAGTTGAACATCAGATCTATGCCTAAATAGCATTTTCATCTTAAGAAAACATCAAGAAAACAAAGGAGATCACTTACCTTATCTAAACCTAAAGCTATGCCCATCTAGAGAGACGAGAGATTGGATTTTGTGATCCATGAAAAAGCTTGTAAAATCATCTTTAGACATGAGAAAACATTATGCATTCATCAATTTTGGGAAAAGAATGAAGTTGGTGCTTGAATTATGAACTAATCTTTGAAGCACACAAGCTGCCAATTTTTGATGACTTGGAGATTTGAGCTTATTTTGACACTTGATATTTTAATTAACCTTTTGGAAATATGGGTTTTGATGTTGGATCAAGCATTAATAATGTTGTGAGATCAGGGTTTGGTTTGGAGGGAGGGGGAGAGAGAGAGAGAGAGAGAGCACCCAATTTTATGGCTGGATTTGCAAGGATAGGAGAAGATGCCTGGGTATTGTTTTATAATATTTGACACTAATACTCCTCTTTTAATTATTTTGTCGTGGGCTTTTTGATTAATGAGCACTTTGGAGATTAAATTATCTGGATTTCATTGAGATAAAATGAAAGACCTTGTCTCAGAATCTTGGTGAGACATTCTTGTAGGAACACCTAAATGGTAAAAACTCTTGCTCAAACATTTTTCTTGAGATTCGGTGTTCAAATTTTTGTAACACATGTATTTTCATAATTTTTACACCCCTTATATAACCAAAAAAATAAAGAATTTTGGTGAGACTACGAATGGGTTTTATTTAGTAAGACTTGAATTTGGCTCCAAGGAGTCAGAATATTTTAAAAAAAAAAAAAAAAAAAAAAAAAAAAAAAACCCATTCCCTTTTAGCCGCAATTTAAAATCTCAAAATATTTAACTACAACCTTTTATTTCTTATTTTCTTTGCCTTTCATCTGCTACCCCATGTTGGCCGGTTCTTTTGGTTTTTTTTGCAAGGTCAAAACCCTAGGAACTCAAGCTTAGAACACTGCTAAACCTAGCATGCATAGAGCACCAAAGTACAATCATACACTTATTCACATCAATGCAAAAGCTTTATAAAACAAAACATGCTTACGAAAAATGCAAATGCATGTGATGGTTCTAGGTTTTCTCTTAATCTTTTAATGCACATTGAAGCAATTATCAGCAAATGGAGAGACCAATTTGGGTCTAAAAATGAATTGTTTATGAATTTTTAAAGAAAGGGAAATAATAGTCGATGTTAAAGAGATCAAAGAGAGAGATGAGAATCAAAGAAAATTGTGACTACGTATTTTTTGGTCACCATACAATTTATTTTGGCTCCTAAAATTGTAGTGGTCTCTGTGGCACACGTGTGTGACATAGTTGAGGAGAATTGAGTAGAAAGAAAAATTAAACAAAGTAAAAATAACTGCAAAAAGGTAGGAGGTAGAGATAAAATAAGGGAAGTGGGACGTGAAAGTTGAAAGAAAAAAATAACTGCAAAATGTGGGAAGCAGAGATAAAAGAATGAGACTGAGAGTTGACTAATAATTGAAATGAGCACAACATGGGGGTGATCACGGTTTCAGAACCATCGGTTCCGGTTCATCATACATCGGAATCGGAACCATATTTGCTTACCGATGATTTTGGTCCGGTTTCAGAATCGATGGTTCCTATTCATCATCAACTAGAATCGAAACCGAACCACTTACCAATGGTTCTAGTTCCCCAGTTCAATTTCAATTCGAACTATTTGAAACCAAAATTTAAATTCTTTAATTTTAATTCTATCCCTTAACAAGTTGACTTGATTATTTCGTTTTTCAATTCATTAATCTGGTCAACTTATTTTAACTTAAATTGTCTTGTATTTAAATTTTGTTTAAAATCAAGTTTTACGTGTGGATTTTTGGTTTAAGTCAATTTATTTATTTTGTATAACTCTTTAAATCAAATATTTATCATAAAAACATTCTTATCAAAATATATTTGATCAATAAATTCACATCACCAAACCAAAAATATATAAATATTATCATTCTTACAATTACAATATATCACATATTTAATTCTTAGTTTTTACAATTAAAAAAATAAGAAAAAATAAAGAAAAAGACTTGAATTTAATTTATATAAATTAAGTTACCTAGGTATTCTTTTGGGATTTAAAGAAATCAAAACTCTCGTAGTTCACTTACTATTTAAATTTATGAGTCTCTTACCTCAATTTAATCTAAAATATTGTCAAGGGTAGCGGTTGATATGCTTTCGGATGGAATGTTGTATAAATTTTCATTATTCTTTTTCATTATCTCTTGTTGTCTGAAATCTACTCTACTCCATTCATCTAGACAGATTTGTACCTCAAGTGATTTGGGAGTCATACATAATTTTGTCTCATCCAAAATATTCCCTCATGTACACAATGCTTGTTCAACCACCACAGTTAAGAGAGGAGTTGCCAAAATTTGTTTAGTAATTTGTGATAATATAAGAAAATTGTTTGCATGCTCTTTCCGCCATTCTAGAATTGAAAAATCTTTCAAATATGGATAGACATTGAACTCAAAAGAAATTGTTAGATATAAATCACTTTCAGATGAAGAATTTTAACATCTTGATTTTTTTTTTTTTTTGAAATAATAGTTGCTCAGCTTTACTCATTTTAGAAAATTCCCCTATATTTATGAATTGAGAAGATTATACACTAAATTCAACATATATATTAAAAATTAATTTTCTAATATAATTTATTTTGTATACAATATCATAATTGTTTATTCTTAAATTTTCAACATAGAAAGCTAAATAATTAAATAAACTTCTAATTTACATTTATGATAAAAAAATAATAGCAATAAGATAAATGTCAGAAATTTCACAAAAATAATTATACTATTTGATTTTTATTAGATAAATTGTGCCTTTTAAATGTTCATCATTTTCACACTCTTGCATAGTATTTACAATATTAGTACTTTCTAGAAAAAATAATGAAAATATAGGAATAAACACTAGACAATATATATATATATATAGTGCGATTAAACACTTTTAATAAATTTAAAAAATTTTCACAAATATTCCATTATTATGGATATAAAACAATAGAACTAACATTATTTACAAAGAAAACACATAACAATTATCTATAAGAAAATGATTTATTTAATAATTCATAAGTTAAATTCTAACGTGTTAAAATATCTTTAGGAAATCTTTTCTGTCTTTTTTCATTTTCTTTATAAAATCTAATCAAATCTTTCATTAGTTGTGGATGATTCCATAAATAAGAATTTTTTTTTACTAGAAGTAAGATAAATTTCAGGAGATTTTATCCATTTTGAGTATATAAATTTAATGCATGACATGAATATCTTATATGAAAAAATTTACCACCAAAACTAAATTTATAAATATTTTTTATATCTTTAATAGAAACAGTATTGACAGAAATATTATCAAAATCAATATAAAAAATTTATCCATTAAATAATATTCTTATAAAATTAAACTAATAATCTTTTAAATATTTCAACTATATGTTTTTTTTATCAAAAACTCTAAATGTAATAATACATTTTTAGATATTCTAATTATTATCAATCCAATGACATGCAATAGCCATGTATGAATGTCTTTACTAATAATCACTTCAAGTATCACTACATATAGAAAGCCAACCATTAAAATTAAAAAAAAAAAAACTTTTATAAATTATTTTTCTCCCTTTTATAAAGTTTATGAGTTGTATGTGTAACAGTGGCTCTAGGCACACATTTTGCAGAAAGATTTAAAACATTTTGACAATAATTAATAGATCATTTTTTTTACTAAAATTAAAAGATAAATGTTCAATAGCAATCATTTTTTTTACTAAATTATTTTTCTCCCTTTTTATAAAGTTTATGAGTTGTATGCGTAACAGTAGCTCTAGGCACACATTTTGCAGAAGGATTTAAAACATTTTGACAATAATTAATAGATCATTTTTTTTACTAAAACTAAAAGATAAATGTTCAATAGCAATCATTTTACCTAATTTTTTCCTTTTTTTATCAAAATAAATAAAAAGATAAGAAAAATTAGAATATGCAAACCCAGATATTTGAATTTGTCTTCTATCGAGACCACCTTTAGTTGGATATTTGTTATTCAAATACTTTTTAAATATCTCATATCCTCCATCTTCTTTGAACTTGAATTGTTATAAATAACTTGTATTGAACCATTTGACAAATGATTCTTTTTGAAATGTGCCTTAAAAATGTTAAATTTCAACGTTTTTTTCTTTTTCAATATATATCTCTTCTTGATCATCATTTTCATCTTCAATGTTGATGTGTTGAGATTTTTGTGTATGAAAATTCTCAAGATAAAATTATTCATTTTCGAAAAATTCCCTAACTTTTCTCTTACCTCTATCACTTGACATAGTTTTTTGATAAATAAAATCGAATAGAATTAGAAATTAAAAAAAAATGAGCAATTGAATATAAGAGAGAATGAAAAATTGAAAATATCAATTGAGAGTTGAGAGTGTGAATTAAAATAAAATTGTGACAGTATATTGATAATAAGAAATAAGAAGTGAGAATTGATTGGTGAAAGGAAATGAAATTGAAGTGGTATTTATAGAGATTTCATATTTTTGAACTAAAATTATCCTTTTAAAAATTATATAACAATTAGTTTTGAAGGATATAAAAGTAATTATAAAAAATTTAAAATTTAAATTTTATGATACAACAATGGTACTATTCAATATTGTGATTGTGACACAACAATGAAAATTTTGAATTTTAAATAATTTTGATTCTTGTGTATGTTTATGTTGTGATTATGATACAATAATGAAAATTTTGAATTTTGAATGATTTTGATTTTTATGCATGTTGATTGTTGTGACACAATTGTAAAAATTTTGAATTTTAAATAACTTTGGTTTTTGTGTATATTTATTGTTGTTATTGTGACACAACAATGAAAATTTTAAATTTTGAATGACTTTGATTCTTGTGCATATTGATTATTGTGACACAATAATGAAAACTTTGAATTTTAAATAATTTTGGTTTTTGTGTATATTTATTATTGTGATTGCAACATAAGAATGAAAATTTTTAATTTTGAATAATTTTGATTTTTGTACAAAAATAAAAGCCACTTGTTTTGAAAGGTTCGGTTTCGGTTTCAACCAAAAAAAGGATTTGTTTCTGGTTTTGATTCCGGTCTCGGTCCTGGCGATTCCTGTTTCAGTCTTGGTCCCGGTTCGGGTCCAGATTCCCGTCTCGGTTCTAGTTTTTAAAACGGAACCGAAAAATCAGTTCTAGTTTAGTTTTGGGACAATCGGTTTTGATTCAATTCAAACTATGAATCGAACCGTGGTCATCCCTAGCTCAACAACGCACATGTCCGTTGGTCACATAATCATCACACCATCTTATTTCAATTCAATATAATATGGCAGTGATCATTTTGCTTATATACTAGGAGGATGACTAGGAGGAGTACATCACGCATCTACGCGGTGTGGACTTTGAATTTTATAAGAAATATTGAGATTATGTGTCTATTTAAAGTACGTGTATAAAAATAATTGAAACATTTTTATTCTAATGAAGTGTGTTGAATTTTGAATTGATGCAGAGTTAAATTAACGTAAATTAGAAAATTGGAATTTGTGAGAAAAAATACGTGTTTTATTAATCAGTACAATTAATAATTATGAAAGTTTGAAATGACAAATAAAAAAATACATTAATTTTAAAATTGGTATGAGATATCCTAATCAATGTTAACAAAACCATCTATAAATTTTAAAATTTTAATTCAACTGTTTTAATTGTGGGTCAAAATGATTGAACAGATGATTATTTAATAATAATTAAAAAATATATAAAATTAATTTTTAAAATCAATATATATATATTAAAATTATTTTTCATCTGAATCGAATAAAAAATAAAATTTTAATAAATGTAAAAATAACAATCATTCATAAAATTCATATTAAAAAATAAAAATAAAATAACTAAATCATATTTGTAATAGAAAAAATAGTATAACTAACTAAGTGCACTTGTATTAATTTATTAAGTAATAAATTGAATAATCAAAAATTTTTAAAATTTCAAAATTATGACTTGTAAAAACAAAGAGAAGATTTTTCATGAAATAATCACATGTATTACATTTTAGTATGACATAAGTTAGATGATATAATTTTTGGAAGATTTTTAAATCCAATTAAATGAAATGTCAAAACACTTTTATCCCATATCGGATGAATACAGATTATAGAGAGAACAATGAGAGATATGTGGTATTTTTATCTCACATCAAAACATATATAGAAAACAAGAAAAGAGATGAGTATAAATAAAGAGTTTTATCCCACATCGGATGAATACAGAAAGAATAAAGGCAGAGAGAGGTGTATAAATAAAGAAAAATGAAAAATGAGTACACTTTTCCAATAATAGGTCGACTAAAGCAAATCTTGGATCAACCCAGAGATAGCCTTGGGCCAACCCAAGAAGGACTCGAGTTGACTAAGGCTTAGTCTTGGGTCCGACAACCAAGGCTTGGCCTCCGGTCAACCAAGGCATGGACTTGGGCCAACCCAAGGGGTGAGCTGGCCAAATCATAGAAGTTTTAATAATAATACTATAATTTCATATCATATATATATATATATTGGATGCATCATATATAGATATATATATGTATATATATTATAATAATAATACTATAGTATCATATTATAAAAATACTATGATATTATAATATGATATTATTAAAATATTTTGAAAAATACTAAGTAATGTATGGAAAATAAATGATAATTTTATTATAAAATTCTATAATTATACTAAAAAACTAAAAATATTTGAAATAAATGATGTTAAAATACTATAATTTTTTAATATGCAAAATATTTTTACATATAGTAAAAATACATAAAATTATTATACCATAAAAATTATAATTATAAAAATACTAAGTAAAAAAATAATTGAAAAATTTTATATTAAAAAATAGTACTTAATATTATAATACACTATCATATTATACAAAAACAAGATTTTACTATATTAATTCATTGATGACGAGGGATTCACCAAATCCAGATAATTGGAAAAGAAATACAAATGACAAAAAAAGTATAAAAAGAGAAAATGATCAAACTAAGCATAAATGTTGAAAACCTATCAATAAGACCACATAAATAGACATCATTTAACTAATCACATTATACAAGCAAAAACGACAAAAAATAAAATAATACTAAAAGTATCTAATAGCACCAAACTGCACATAAACAGTTATCAAAGGTAAACACTTATTTGACAAATTTGTCTATGATGACACAATGGCAAAATGTAGAAAGTGAACAAAATAGTAAGTACAAATCCTACTAAACAAAACCAGAAAGGAAACATTAACAAAAAGTTTTAAAATGCTCGATCGATATTTTAATCATGCATCTAATGATTAGCAATCACTGAAAAATACTTGAATATCCCATTCACTACAACCTAATCCAAAGATAAATAAGAGTGAATGAGAGCCATTAAGGTCGACACATGTCAAATGTTAGGTCAACCAAAACAAACCTCAGATCAACTTAGGTCGACCAAAGCAGGACTTGGGTCGACCCAGGCTTGGCCTTGGGTCGACCCAAGAAGGCCTCAGGTCGACCAAGGCTTGATGTTGGGCCGACCCAAGGAGGCCTTAGAAGGCCTCATGTTAACCAAAGCATGGCCTTGTGTCAACCCAAGGAGGCCTTGGGTCAACGCAATTAAAGTTCCTTTTTTTTCTTTTGATTTTGGACTCGACCCCAAAAAAGCAAAAGGAATGAAAGCTAAAATCTTTAAAATCAGAGAAATTTAAGCAAGAAGAATAACAATCAACAATTAATAATAGACAGGAGAATAGTTTGAAATAATTAAAGAATACAAAAAACTGGATAGTGGAAAATCCACCCCAAGGCCATGCTTGGGTCAACACAATTTAACTTCCATTATTTTTTTCTCTTGATTTTGGACCCAAAGGAGTTCAAGGAAATTCAAGGAAGGTAGTAATAATCTGTCGTCATAATTTTTTTTCTCTCTTGAGTTCAAGGATGTTTAAACACACAGCAAACACAAAGAATAAATATAGAAAGCAAAGCAAATGTTCTAAACGTCCTAAAAAATGCATTAATTCTGTACGAGTTAAAATAATCTTATTGCCTTCAATAGTGGCAAGCTTTGCTCTATTCTCTTTTCTTTTATTAAAAAAAAAAAAAACTATATACCCTTATAAGCTTCTTTCTATGAGGAGCTCTAAACAAGGGAATTGAGTGACTCTATCCATCATTCCTTTTTTCCCTCTCATTTTAGCCCCAAAATCAAGAAAAAAACAAGATAGGAAGTAAAAGGCAGAATTTAGAGATAACAATTAGCAGTAAGAGAAGAGTACGAAATATTCCAAACAAACAATAGAAAAAGCTAAAGAGTGAAAAGTCAACTATAATAATATTTGTTTTTCCAAACTTGACTAAGAAACCAATTATGATTATGATAAGCTTATTAGGAAACATAGATGAAGAGTAACAAAACAAATGTCAAGTAAAAGATGAAGAGAGGTTAAACAAACATAAAGAAAGCAAATATAAGTAAATATTTAGGAGGAGGCTAGACAAATACAAACTTTCATAGTAAAGGAATGACTTCCATACGTATAATCATCATTAGGCACACCACTTTTCTCAACTAATTTGTACGAAACACTGTAACTCGAAGATAGCTTTTTTGGAGAGAGGAATATAAAATACATAATTTTTATAAAATAAAACAATGAGCAGCTACCCGTCTTCATTTGTCCCACCCCACTTAGGGAGAGAGAGAGGATAATTTGCTTAATGCACACCTGACCGTGTCCATTCACCCCGCTTAAAGAGAAAGCATAGAGGAATAGCCTTTCATACACCATGATCAACTACACCACTCTCCTCAACTAATATGTACGACATTGGATCTGTGTGTCCATTTACCTAGCTTTTAATTAGAGAGAGAGAGAGAGAGAAAGAGAGAGAAATATGAATCCCAATTTTATGGTCTTGTAATAAAGATAGAGATATCATCATAGTGTTCTGATCCAATCAACTCCAATTCACCAATCACCAATGACACATCAAACTCACTAATTATAAATTTGCCAAGTGGAGGACGACCAAAACTGAGATAGTGTTCTAATTCAACACATTCCAACTCACAAAAAATGACACATCATATGTACAACTCACCAATGACAGATCACTTCTTACCAAGTGGAGGATGATAAAATCTGAGGTGGCTGGAGTTCATCACACATATATCTATATAATTAATAAATATAGCAACGATTAATTATATTGTTACTTAATGTATCTTGACTACTCCATCATCCTTATGTAATCACATTACATGAATATATACACACACACCCCCCCAAAACACTTTGATTTGTGCTCACATATAAATAAGATCAAGTAAACTATCATACAAAGTTTCAATTTTCTTTTCTCAAATTCATGTTGACTACCTATAATTGTTGATAAACACTAAAAAAATAGTTGACCATGGAGAACTTAGGACTATTAATTCATTAAAAAAAATACAATTTAAGGAAGTCTAGTCACAATAGCATACCTGAATATTTTCCCACCAAAAAAGGAGACTACTCAGCAAACTATGGTAAAAAAAAAAAAAAAAAAAAAAAAACATCTCAATATAATATAAAAATTCATACATAATAATAAATCATAAAAAAGGAGTTTAATAAAATGATTCATAAAAAACATATAATTCATAAATAAATAAAAAATCAGCTATTTCTATTTTCCATTAATGAAGCTTCTATTTGATTGTGAATTTTATTCATATAACCATTATTCGATACTTTTCCATGAGTAGATATACAGGCCATTTCTTCATCAATGTTTCTTTCTTCTAGAATCTCAAGAATATAATCAGGATTATAGTCACATCTATCAAACTCCTCATCTTTACCACGATTTCAAATAAAGTTATGAAGTGTTATTGTTGCAATAATAATTTTCTCTTGTTTGATCAGTGAAAATGGCTTCATATCACGTAAAATATGCCACCTATTCTTCTAGACTCTAGTGGTTCTTTCAATGACATTTTTTAGTGAAAAATGTATATGGTTGAATATTTCTTGTTCACCTTGTGGTTGACTATAACCTCTAAAATCATAAATATGATACCATTCATCTTTGTAGGATGCTAAGTACCTTTCATGATTGGAAATCCGACATCTATAACATAATACTTACCTAAAAAAAATTAAAGATTTCATTATTAGTTCAATAAAAAAAATTAAATTCTATATTATGTAATAACATCATTTATATATCATAAAAATTATAAATTATACATTCAAGTAGATGAGGAAACACACCCTTCATTTCTTTAAGTACAGTTGAAGGAAACGGGTTTCATGTGCAGTACCAGGCCAATTGACAACAACAAAAGTGAACAATATGTCAAAGTTACAAACTAACATGATATTGTGTGTTGAATATCCCTTTCGACCAATGAAACATGTGCAAGAACATGTGTTCCATCTATAGTACTAATGCATCTTTGAAAATAAGGTCAATATTTATTATAATTTTTTTTTATGGATGAAACTTCTTTAAATAGAAAATCTAGAGGTTTGACAATTTCTGAGACCAGTAAATATAAAGCGTCTAAAATTTCATTGAACCTTTTACTAACTATCTCTCCCGATTTTTCAAATTTAGTTTAGACATTACGATTTATTTCGTTGTGTACACAAATCCAAAGAAATATAACAACTACCTCCAATTATGTCATATTTTTAAATGGACATAACTATCCTTTATTCTTCAATAAATGTATAAGTTTACACACAGCATGTGGTTCCATCCTAAATATTCTATAGCTTTCACCTGAAGTAGCAATAGTTCCGCCAAACTCATTGCCATCCATCAGATAATTGAATCTGCTACCTTATTTTATTAAATACTATGTGGCATACTGCAGCTATAACACTTGCTTCATAAATCTTTTAATAAAACTGTGTGTTTTCTTTTTTTTACAACTCGTGCTAGTGCTCTGGTTTCATTAGAAGCCATCTATATGACAATATCAAAATAGATAGGTATAAACCAAAATATTGTTGCCAACACGTTAATATAATACATATAACATTCAAATAAATATAACACAGATAATAGTAAACTCTTTCAAATATTAATTCAGTTACACATAAAAACATATAACACAAATGTAAAGAGATAATAGTTCTGAAGTTTCACATATTAATAAGAAATATAAAATCTAATCCTAACTTATTCAATTACTATTACTAGAGTTTTTGGCTAAATCATAGTTATATAGGATCCAGTTTAACTAGTCACTTCTATGAGATAACATGAGAATAATTCTCATTTGTACAACACAAGCAAGTTCATTGCCTGACTAAATTGATCTTGGCTCAATGGCCCCTCATCTTTTAAAGATTTCAATACTTGAATTCAATCTGGAATAAAGTATTGTCCAGTGATTTGGGATGAAGTTGAAATTTTGGCAATTTCAATTGCATTGTGACTTTCTGCTACATTAGCTATTTATTCTAATGACACTTTCATACTTGTTGTAGTTCCAATCTTTGTCTTACCTTTTGTCATCTTTTTCCCCATTTCTTCTGCCACCATCCGTTTCCTCTAGAGTTGAGTGTTTGTCACAAGACTATAATCTTCATCAATATTGAAGTCTTCCTTGTCCAATTCAACACAATCTTCTCCCATGACTAGATTTGAATTTCTGACACTATCTTCAACTGGTATATTCATTGTTGGTGTCAATGCGTGCTCGGTTATTGTGATGTATTCCCAAATACGTACTCTAATTCATCATGATATTCCAAACTGGGATAATGAAATTTGACATATTCCCTATTCTCCTGCACAAAAACAAAGATAAATCGGCATTCAAATGAACTCATTCTTTTAAATCATTTATAATAGTTAAAAATATAAAAATTAAAATACTTACCCTTATTTTGGACTCCCACCATATGGCATCAGTTTCAGTGGTTTCAATAGCATGATTCCATCCCAATCCTGTTTCTTTGCCCTTTAATTGTTTCCATAAAATCCAATCATCCCTTAGATTATCTATTCTATTTTTCAATTGCTTTTGGGTATAGTTTTTTTTAGCATGCTTATGGAAATAGTCTAGCATCCATACAAGCATGAATTAACATTTTGGTAGTAATGGAATCCAACTTTGTATTAAGTTTTTGGTTTTCTAGAATTTTAGAACTAAGTTGGGACATTTCTTTGTTAGTCATAAAGTGCTAGATATAAAGTATGTTTATGCCCATTGATTAAAGTGAGTTTTTAAATAATTCAAATACAATTTCATCACATAATAAACAGATATCAAGATATATGCAAGTATGCAAGCACATAAGAAAAAATATGTGTTAAATATTTACATATTAGTAGTAAATTTAGAATTTACCTACAACTTAAATGATGGATAGTCTAATGTGTCAAGCCTCCTTAAATACAGATTGTGCCTTTCAATCACCTATTTTGTGCCTCAAATAACAAGGAGACAAATATCATTTATGGGTTCATTAACTAAATTAAAAAAATAATAGTATAACAAAACAAGAAAAATAATATTTTGATAAGGGACTGTCCTAATCTTTTATCTTCTCCAATAAAGGTTGCCCCTTGTAGGCCTTACATTGAAGCCGAGGCACAAGAAAAGTATGATTTATCAATAAATGCCAACTATATTGCAAAAACAGAGCAAGAAAGCTTGTTTATAACTTTCTAATAAACCAATCAGACAAATATAAATTAATTGACTTGCAAGTAAGGGAAGCAGATTATAAGGAAATGATTATTCTCATAAAGTATATATTTCATTCAAAGGAAGTAAGGAAATGATATAAGACTTACATAAGGTCAATGATCGAATACATTATTATGAGTGGACAACTACAAATTTATTCAGCCAACAATTATATAAACATAACAGGAAGATCAAACAAATCAACATTTAAATATATATTTAACTGACCATATATCTCTTATTTCTTTTTTATTAAATTTATCTCTTATTATTAATCATACTATATGAAAGCTGATATAATATAACACAAAAGTTATATTTCTGTGCTTGAACTTTTCAAGGATGACGGTTTTAAGCCTAAATAGCATAAAGTACACTGCGTCCATATCTTATCCTTTATAACTAAAATAGAACAAAAGGGCGATGGTTCAATGAAGAGACAAACCACCAACCATTAATAAACACATAACATAATTTACAGAAAAACTTTCTGCATAACTAATCAATAAAGACTGTGCACTTATAGCACAATTTTCTCCAAGAGGGGAGATACCTCCATTAGGCATTATAGTTTCAGGAGACTATTATCATCCAAACTCCATGAGATAAATTGATCCAAAAAGCAACATGGAAATTGGAAAATCTTGAGATAAAAAAGAAATAGAAGAAAAAGGAAAATCAAAAATATTTTTAATTAAACAACAAACAAAAAACCCCCAAAATCCTAAATCTACCCACATAAAAAAATCAAACAACAAATATAGACTTAAGGGAAAATCAAAGATTACGTAACCTTTTAAAGGAATTTTTGAGGTACAAGGAGCCATTGGTTGATGACTATGACCTCCGTTCTCCTTTACTTCAATCCGATCGCAACATATGGCAAAATGGAGGAAGCAGTCTAGTAGAATCAGGGAAAATAAAAAGAATGTCTTCTACTGGTGAGATTTATAAGAAATTAGAGCAAATCTGCTAGATGCTATAGTGAGAGGAAAAGAAAAATGGATGTCATCAAGCTCTATAGGGAAAAGGGGAGAGCTTCAATGGGAGGGTTTTGAAATGAGGATAGAGTTGGAATTATGATTTCAAAATGAAAGCATAAATAAAATGAAAAAAAAAAAGCATTATATCTCCACAAATGCTGATGTGTTTTTAAAAGGAGAAGCAAAAGCTATGAGCTTTTGGTGAAGATCTACTTTTTTTTGTTTTTCTTCCTTAGAGAAAAAAAAATCTCATTTCTTTTAGAGCTTCTAAAAAATACTCCTTATTGGGAGAAAAGAAGATGAATAAAAAAAAAAAAAACTCTATCAAACGAGTACTATATATAGATAATGAGTTGGATAACTCGCTATCACACCTAACTCACTTTCTAATTTAATAAGTAGTACATTTACTGACAAAAAATTTTTATTATCACCTTAAGTTGTGCATTTAGTGAGAAAAAATTTTAACTTCCATTAAACATTTAACATTTGAATGACCTCTGTTTTCAGCTTTTCAATATTAACTTTTGAACATTTGTTCCCCCCTTTTGGTCTTAGAGATGGAGGACTTAAAACCATCATCATACATTGCATTAACATCTTGTGTGTTGTGCCATACTTGTATCTACTTGTTCTATTGTTTAATCAATTTTGATAAAACATATTAAAAAGGTGTTTTAGTAATATTTTTAAGACTCACAAAGCACAGCGACGTAGAAACCCAAATGATTCAAATAATTTAAAAACTATACAAAATTGCACAACATACTCCCATTTATGAGCTTTTAAGTTGACACAAATAAAGCATACAGTTACTTCCACCATAGTGTTTCAACCATTTTTTGCTGAAATAAGTTATAGAATATAATGCTTAGTTTGGGAGTTTAGAAAAGACAAGAAAAGAAAAGAAAGAAAAGAAAAGAAGAGAAAAAAATGATAAAATTTTCTTTTCATTTTGTTTGAGAGTTTTAAGAAGAAAAGAAAATGACGTGGGATTTATTTGGAATTAAATATTTTTCTATTATCTTTTTAAGGATAAATTTGGTATATTCATTAGGCAACTTTTTATTTTCTCTTCTATTCTTTCCTTTTCTTCCCACATTTGAGAAGAAAAGTTTTTATGTTTAAAATCTTCTCATTTCTCTCCATTTCTTTCCTTCAAAAACTCCCAAATGAAAAAAAAAAAAAGAGAGTGATTTTCTATCAAAATCATATCTTTTCTCTTATTTTCTCTCCATCCAAACATAGTGTAAATAACAATTGTAAAATGTTAATACAAATGTCCACATATAACGTCATTATGTTATTATTCATTACCATTATCAATATATCTTCATATATGTCAAGTTATATTACTATGTATGTCACAATATGTTAATATTCTATTAGTATATATATCACAATATACTGTCATATCATATACTTGAAAGAATATTCGATTATATTGAATTTAGAGTTTTTTCTTAAATGTTCATATCCTAACTTGTATAAATATCCATCTATTCAATGTATTATACACACAAAAATAAAAAGAATTCTCTTTCTTTTTCATTTTCTCTTTCTCTACTTATTAGGTCATTTAATGGTCATTTGATATATATCAACTATTCTACTATTTTAGACGATCCGAACGATGGTAGCAAGACCTCTATAAAAGTCCTCCACATGGCCTCATGCATTGCCAAAAGGTCCCCGCAACACCATTAGCATCCCTGCAATAGATTGTGTTCATGGCATCTTTTCTGACCTTTTACCACCCATCCGATTATCCATTAGTCATTTGGTACACACCAAACTATACTGCTTCACAAGACGATCTGAATGGTGGTAACTTGATGTTGAAAGTCTCCTAGTGCTCTCATGTGCCGCATGAAAATGCTGGTATAACCTGTCAAATCTTGTTGTCTAGAGCTTGAAGACAACTCAAAATAATGTCATTTTGATCTAACAAGAACAAAATGATATTATTTCGATCCTTCACTATCCTCTTACAACTCTTATTATGTGTCATTCTCTGCTTAGTTACAAATCATTTGGTTTGCACCATGTGAAACAATTAACGCCACATGTCTTGCCATATGTCTTGCCACATCTTCAACCACGTCATCAATTATAACTCAAGTTGTTCCATGTCAATATCCATGTGTCACCACATAAGCATGTGTCTAGACATGTTTTTCTCTATGCCACGTTATCCTCCAAGTGAACCTCATGTCAGCATAATCACCAAATAAACCATCTTCTAGCACTACCCAACCGATCCAGTTAAAGTAGCTCAATTCAATTGTTAACCATGACTTTGACTACCCAATTTAGTTATTTTCACCCATTTTTCTCACTAATCAAATAAGTTCCCAAGGCTTTTTGAGTGTCTTGAATCCATTTTGGGGTCAAATTGGCCAAATTCTCAAGTGGTCAAACATGTTCCATTCATTTCTTGTGATTCTCAAGTGTTGTCATTAAATATTTTTTATTGTGTGCACTATGGATGTTTTCAAATTCTCTCAACAAATCCCTTAACCAAACAATATCTTATTTGATGGCTCCATTGGATTGAGGATATATGCAGTTTTCTTAATGATATGCTTCTTTGGCATATTATCACTGGAGAAAAACCCAAACTCACATAAAAGAAAGATGAGGAGGGAGATGCATTCACAAAGTATCTTATAATTTGGGATGGTATGAACTATCAGATTCTAACATGGGTTCAGAATACATGTTCCAAATCTATTAAACTTGACTTTTGACGTTTTGATACTACAAAAAAGGTATGGGATTTCTTGAAAACTCGTTATTCTATCTCTGAAGATATCAATCAATTTCAATCATATAAATGTATTCATCACATGCAATAAAAACATTGTCAAAATATACAATTATATCTTTGAATTACAAGAATTTTGGATTAGCACTTGGAGATCCTGTATAGCGTAGTACTAATACAGCTACTATATATACTAATATTCATGATTATTGGCACATAGGGCATTTGTTGATGACTTTCACAGATAAGTCTGACTCCATTCACAGTTCTGTACTTTATTGTGGCTCTTTGCCAAATCTTGATAGTGGAATTAATCACAAAAAAGTTATCTCAATGCTCATCATATCGAAAAGTTTGCATCGTCTATGATTTTGTCATTACCACTTAGATCTCGTCTCATCAGCTTTCTCCTTTTCAGAACTCACTTTGAAGTCTCAAAAAGTAGTTTGCACTTACTACAAAAAGAATGGTTATCATATCTCTGAATGCAATCAATCACACTTTTAGACAAAATAATTTCTCTAAATTCTTTCACACTCAGCCTACTATTGTTGCTACCACTAAGGTTAAAAGATATTACATCTCCTAAATTCTCTTTGAAAGATTTTCAAGCACTTATTTAACAATTTTAATCAAATTCTGGTACTCTTTCTTTCTTCACCTTGTTTGTCACACCAAATTCCTCCTTCTCATGATACTTTGATTCCAGATGCTGTAACCATATGATTTTTAACTCATCTATATTTGACTCACCTACCACTTCCCCTACTTCTCATATTGTTCATGCCACTAATAATTTCACTATGCATGTTCAAAGTATAGGTATTATTCACATATGTAACTTATTCTTGTCAAATACTTTATTGTTCCAAACTATCTTTAAGCGTCATGCATGTAGATCAACAATATGATCTTAGCGTTGACTTGCATTTTTCAAGTCGTGATTGTATTATACAAGATCTACAAATGGGCGAGTTCTTTTGGACAGGGCATAAGGTTGGTCAATTGTTCAAACTCACTCTCTTTGCATTCCATCCAAATTAGTTGTAATTGTTGTTACATCTAATATCTGGCATTCCCATCTTAGTCATCTTTTGAAATCAGATTGGGATCCGTAACCTCCAGTGGTTCCTTAGTAATAATTCTACTTGATTCATTCTATTATTTGGGACCTGCTTTTCATGACACCATGGGTAATTCACGATATTATGTTATCTTTATTGATAACTTTTCTCATTACACATGGATTTATCTTATGCATCATAAATCTGAATAATTCTCTACTTACTCTCACTTTATAAATATGATTCAAATTCAATTTTCTCATAAATCAAAATATTTCGCACTAATAATGTCAGGAAATATAAAGAAAAATCATTTACTCACTTTATTATTTAACAAGGTATTCTTATTCAAAAATTTATCCAAGAGTCTTTTAACAAAATAGTCGACTAGAATAGAAACATAGGCACATTCTAGATAATGTTCAACCTTTTCTTATATCTTCTCTATGCCCATAAATATTTTGGGGGAAATCGCTCTTACAATTGTCTATACTATCAACTGTCGTCATTGGCAATATCTTTTCTTATGAACCGTTACATAATCGTACTCTTAACTGCCACACTCCTAGAGTTTTTGGCATCACCTACTTTGGTCACCTACAACCTCATGAGCATTCTAAACTAGAACCATGAGCACGATTATATTGTTGCTACAGAATAGAACACGAAGGGTATAAATGTTGGGACCCGTTGTCTCAAAGACTTCGTATTTCTAAACATGTGACCTTTTAGGAATACAAAATATTCTCAACCCTTTCCACATTATGAGTCACCAAATCTTCTTAGTTGTTCTTTTATAACCTATCTATATCTTCTCTTGTAGGTTTCTCTAATAGCTCGATCTCACCTCCACTTGCCCCTATCGAATTTCCTACAACTGTAAATCCATCACATACACTAATTGATCACTCTTCACCTCCTTTAAGTGATTACCTAATCTTAACCGAGCCTCCTACTTCTGAACCACTCATTCATCAATTTGAATGAGTAAGTCACCTTCCTGTCTATCTCTATTATTTTTATACATATTATAATATTGTCTCTCTGTATGAACCTTACATTTACTACGAGGCTAATATTGACCCTCTATGGTAGAAGAACTATAAGTTCTCACCAATACCAATACTTAGGATATAGTTGATTTACCTCTAAGAATATCTAATGCAAATGGGTCTATAAAATCAAGACTCGAGCCAATGGTTTTACTGCCAACATAAAGCCTAACTTGCAGCAAAGAACTTTACATAGGAGTATGACATTGATTACAAGGAGACGTTGCTCCTGTAGGCCGTTTAACCTTAATCTACTCCTTTCTTGTTGTTGCTACTAGTAAACATTGACTGTTATTTTAGATGGATATCAAAATTGTCTTCCTCAATGGCAATCTCATTGAAGAAGTATACATTTAACCCTTACAATGTTATGATCATCCACCAAATAAAGTTTGTCATCTTATATAGTCTCAAACATGCACCTCAAGCATGGTTTGCCAAAATAATCTCCACTATCGGCCACTTTGGTTTTATCGCCTTGTTCATTCAGAAAACATACTAGTAGTACATTCTTCTTTTTCTCTCTGTCGATGATATGATCATCATTGGTAATAATGCTAATGGTACCTCAACTTTTAAATCATTTCTTCACCAGTAATCAGAGATAAAGGATCTAGATACTCTCAATTATCTTTTAGGTCTTGAGATCTCATCTGATCGATTTGGGTACTTTTTATCACAAGCAAAAATATGTTGTCGATCTACCTCATGTGTTTGACATCATAGATACTAAGACAATGAGCACTCCTCTTGAATATAATGCTCACCTTTCAGGCACTAATGGGACTTTTCTCATTGATGGTACTCTCTATCACTAACTAGTTGGTAGTCTTATTTATCTCACTATCTCATATCCTGATATTGTGCATGTTATTCACATTGTAAGCTAGTTCATGAGTGCACCACAGACCACTCACTATTTGACTGTTCTTCAAATTTTTTGCTATGCTAGAAGTACTTCATTTCATGGCCTCCACTTCTCTAGTTCATCTCCATTGGAACTATGAGCATATTCTAATGTTGATTGCGTCGAAAACTCAACCAATTGTTGCTCCACTAATCAATATTATTTCTTTTTTGGTATGTCCCTCGTTTCTTAGCATAGCAAAGAAACAAACAATTGTCTCTTATTCTAGTACAAAAGCAAAATACCAAACCCTTGTTGATGTAACTTCTAAGCTCCTATGGTTACGATGGCTTCTCCGCAATATCGATGTCACTTTCTCCTAAACCATTCCTCTTCATTGTGATAACTGTAATGTCATACAAATTGCATATGATTGTTTTCTATGAATGTACCAAATATATTGAGATTGAGTGTACCCTTGTGCGGAATCATGTTGTTCATGACACTATTCAGCTTATTCATATCTCCTCCCAATCTCATTGCGGATATCTTCACAAAATCACACTCAATTCAACAATTTTAGGATCTATTTTACAAATTCAAGTTGGCTAACTTCTCACCACCTTGACTTCGAGGCAGATGTTAATATAGATGTCTACAAATGACATCATTCCATCATCTTTCATTACTATTAGCAACATATCTCCATATATGTCAAATTATGTTATCATATATGTCATAATACGTCAACATTCTATTCACATATATATCACAATATATTGACATATTACATATTTAGCAAAATATTTGATTACCTTGATTTTAGAGTTTTCCTTAAATGTACATATCCTAATTTGTATAATTATTCTCTTTGTTCAACATATTATATACAATGAAATATAATGAATTTTCTCTCGTTTGATTCTTTCTCTGCTTATTTCTATATAAAATATAGAGATCACAATAAAACAGCTCATTCCCTCATCCCCTTAAAAAAAGCAATATTCAAAATAATTTGGACAACAAACATTACTTCTATTTTAAGAGTATTTTAAAGCTTTATCGAATTAAAATCATGTAACCATACATCCATTTTGTTCGTTGGGTTCCCATTTAATGATTTTGAACATTTATACAACATATATAATATATTATCTATTCACATTTCTCTCTTCATTACCATAGAAAAGAGGAAAAAAAAGTTTGAGCAATGAAAATAAGAAAAGGCACCAAGTTGTTTCTGTTATAAATATTGAATAATTTGATGGATATCTATCGAAATATATACTTTATTTTCTGTTTTGTCATGATAAGACATTTGTCAAGATACAACTCCTATTGACTTACCAGCTTGCGGAACATGTGCCATCATCTGGCCAACCTTCTGATGACTCACCAGCATATAGGACACGTGTCATCGCCTGATCTAAACTCTTGCTGACTTATTAACTCCTGTGACAAGTGTCGTTATCTGTTCCAAACTCCTACTAAGTCATTAGATGCACCTGCTAAGTGTCAACACCTCACCACTCCTAGTACTGACTCATCACTCCTTTCTGCAACTATAAATACCTCCCCCTACCTCATTTATATATCCATCTTCTGAAGAAATGGAATAAGAAATTTCTCTCTCTATATCCTGTTTGAATTTCTCTTTGATATAGATCTTTATTTTTGTATCAATTTCTTTTTATAACACATTATCAGTATGAAACTCTACCAAAATATGAAACTAAGATCAACCAAGCACAAATCTACCTTCGTAAACATGGTAGAAAAGGAATTCTCATTGTTCATGAATTCTGAGATATGTTTTTATCAATTTTTTTCTAATGGCAGATCTTACTAAAATTAAATTTCTGTCTTTTGATATTTTTGGAAAGAATTATTTGTCATGGACTCTTGATGTTGAAATGCATTTGAATACGATGGGTCTTGGAGACACCATCAAAACAAATGATGTTACTATATAAGATTGTGCAAAAGCATTAATTTTCATTCGACATCATCTTGATGAAAGTTTGAAGATAAAATATCTTACTTTTAAAAATCCTCTTGAGTTATGAAAAAATTTAAAGGCAAGATATGACCACCTGAAAATGGTCATTTTTTCTAAAGTCCGATACGATTGGATACATCTTATGCTAAAGATTTCAAGTCCACTGGTGATTATAATTCTGCAATGTTTAAAATCACATTACAATTGAAATTGTGTAGAGAAAATATAACTGAAAAAGATAAGTTAAAAAAAAACTTTCTTCGCTTTTCATGCTTCGAATTTGCTCCTACAGTAGCAATTTGAGAAAAGAGATTCAAGAAATATTTTAAATTGATTTCATACCTCCTTGTGGCCAAGAAAAGAGATACATCTTAGGTTACAAGATTTCAAGTCTATTAGTGACTATAATTCTACAATGTTCAAAATTACATCACAATTGAAATTGTATAGAGAAAATATAACTGAAAAATATATGTTACTTTCTCCACTTTTTATGCTTCAAATTTGCACCTACAACATTAATATCAAGAAAAGGAATTCAAGAAATATTTTGAATTGATTTCATACCTCTTTGTGACCGAACAAAATAATGAATTATTAATAAAGAATCACGAAACTCGACCAACTAATAGTAGTTCATTCCCTAAAGCGAATGTGACTAGATATAAATATGGAAAAGGTCGAGGTTGAGATCATGGTTGTGGCCGTGGTCGTGGTCGTGGTCGTGGACAAAGTGACTATTACAATAATGATGCTCATAACAGTGGTCGATTAAATCAAAGAGGCAAACATCACCACCAAAAGTAGGATGATAGTAATGGAAAAGAAAAAGAGACACCCTCAAGAGATTCTAATAATGTTTGTTACCGATGCAGTGTCAAGGGATATAGGTCACGTGTATATTAAACTCTAAAACATCTTGTTAAACTATATCAAGCTTCTTTAAAGAAGAAAGATAAAGATGTGGAAACAAATTTTGTAACCCATGTAATGATACTAATATAGATATAATTCATTTTGATATGGTTGATTTTTTTGAACACCCTAAAGGAAAAATTAATCATATGATCAATGATGAAAATATCTAAATGTATGTTATAAATAAATAAATTAGTTTTAATTTTTTTGTTATATAATACACTTTATAATTTCTGAATGATTTATTTATTTATAATTTTATACAAACAAATTAATCATTTCTTTTATTTTTTTCCTAAATAAGATATGAATATTGTAGATAATTTAGAATGTATGAGAAGCGAAAAAAATATATGTCAATTGATAATACTATAATTTATACGATACTTAAAAATAAAAATTATTTCTCCAACCTGAAATTGAGAGAAACAAATGTGGATACCATAAGTGGTATCACGGAATTGATTGAGGGCTCTGATAGAGCAAATATATGTCTCCTTGAAGGAACAAAATTAGTTATATATAATATACTATACTCTACTATGTCTCAAAGAAATTTGCTAAGTTTTAGAGATATCCGTCAAAATGGAAATCATATTAAGAAAATGAATTACAGTAATATTGAATATTTGTGCATTGCAATTGTTTTTTTCTAAAAAGAAATGTATAGCAGAGAAAGTATCATCTATTTCCTCTAGTTTATACTATACTAAAATTAGTACAATTTAAATGCACTATTTAGTAAATCAAAAGTTTACTGATCATAAAGACTTTATTATCTAGCATGATCGATTAGGGCATTTTGAGTTGATTATGATAAGAAGAATAATTGAAAATTATCATGGTCACACATTGAAAAATTGAAATGTGTTAAAATCAAATAAATTCACGTGTTGTTTGCTCTTAAGAAAAATTTATTACGAGAGCTTCACTAGTCAAAGTCAAAACTGAATCTCCAAGATTTCTAAAAAGAATTTACGGTGATGAATGTGGACCAATTCATCTACAATGTGGACCATTTAGATATTTTATGGTACTAATTGATGCATACTCGAGATGGTCACATGTTTGTCTACTATCAACTCGCAAATTGATATTTGCGAGACTTTTTGCTCAATTTATTAAGTTAAGAGCATAATTTTCAGATTATCTGATTAAGACAATTCAAGTAGATAATGTTAGTGAATACTCGATTCATGTTTTTTATAACTACTGCATGTCTATTGGTATTAATGTTGAGTATCATGTAACTCATATTAATATACAAAATAGTTTAGTTGAATCGTTTATTAAAAGATTGCAATTGATTGCTAGACCACTATTAATAGAAACTAAACTCCCAACATCGGTTTAGGGATATGCTATTTTATATGCAGCAGCACTTATACTTTTAATACCAACGCATTACCATGAATACTCCTCTCTACAATTGACTTTTGGTTATGAACCTAACATTTCTCATTTAAGAATTTTTGAATATATGGTTTATATCCTTATAGCAACACTGCAATGAACTAAGATAGGCTCCAAAAAAGATTGGGAATATATATTGTGTACGAGTCATCCTTTATTATTCGTATTTTGAACCTTTGATAGATGACATTTTTACTGCAAGATTTGCAGATTGTCATTTTGATAAAATAAATTTTCCAACAATAGGGAGAGGACAAGGACAATTGCAAAGGAAAACTATATGGAATATATTATCATTAATATCTCTTGATTCTCGTACAAAAGATTGTGTGTAAACTAGAAGTTCAAAAAATAATCCATTTATAGAAAATTCTAAATCAATTACTTGGCGTGTTCACTAACTTTAAAAGAGTCACAAAATCACATTTTCTTACATAAAATGTACCAATTAAACTTGACGTCCTAATAGAATAATCCAGTAGCAAAGGAATCTAATGCATGTTTAAAGTGTGGTAGACCTCTTGGTGCCAAAAATAAAAGTTCTCAGAAGAAAAAAAGATTTGTTGATCATAATCATAAAGATTCTCAAGAAATTATTAATGATAAAACTTAAACTCTAATAGAGCCTAACATAGCTCCCAAAGAGCACAAATTTCAAACTCTTGAAGAGCATGTAAATGAAACGTCCATAAATTTCACCAAAATAAGGATATGTTGGAATGAAATTGAAATAGGTGCGGATGATATTTTTTCATATAATGTAGCACTTGAAATTATAGAAGAAATCAATGATCTTGAGCCAAAATCAATAATAGCATGTAAGAAAAGAGATAATTAGTCAAAATGGAAAGAAGCATTCAAATTTGAATTGGATTCATTGGCTATGCGTAAAGTTTTTGGACTTGTAGTTCAAACACCTGAAGATGTAAAATCCATTAGATATAAATGGGCTTTTATGTACAAACAAAATGAGAAAAATGAAATTATACGATATAAGACACATCTTGTAGTATAAGAGTTTTCACAAAGACCAGACCTTGATTATGATGAAATGTATTTCCTGTAATAGATACAATTACATTACATTTTCTTATGATCTTAGTGGTATATAAAAAACTTAAGATGTGTTTAATGGATATAATCACTGCTTATTTATATGAGAAATTAAAAAATGATATCTATATGAAAATCCCTAAAAGATTTAAAATGTCTAAAACATGTGATCAAAATTTTTGAGAAATTTACTCCATTAAATTACAAAAATCTTTGTTTGGCTTAAAGCAATCAGGACGAATATAGTATAATCGTTTAAGTGATTGTTTGTTAAAAGAAAATTATACAAATGATCCAATATGTTCTTGTGTTTTTTTTAAGAAATTTAAAATAGGTTTTGTGATCTTTGTAGAATATGTTGATGATTTGAATCTTATTGGAACTCCTAAAGAGATTTCCAAAATCGTTGAATATTTAAAAGGAGAATTTGGGATCAAGAAATTTGGGAAAACAAAATTTTGTCTTGGTTTACAAATCGAGCATCTAAAAGATGGAATATCATTCACTAATCAAATTATATGACTAAAGTTTTAAAATGTTTTTATATTAATAAAACATATCCATTAAATACTCAAATGGTTGTTCAATCACTTGATATTAAAAAAGACAATTTCAGAAATTTTTGGTCCTGAAGTACCATATCTTAATGCCATTAAAGCACTTATATATCTTGCTAATTATAGAAGATCTGATATATCTTTTGCTATAAATGTATTAGCAAGATTTAATTCTTCCCCAACACGATAACATTGGAATGAGGTCAAGCATATTTTTCTATATGTCTAAGAAATGATTAATCTTAACTTGTTATATTCAACTAATTCCAAATAAATATTGATCGGATATGCTAATATTGGATTTATCTAATTCTCACAAAACACGATCTCAAACTAGATACTTATTTACATATGATAATACTGCTATTTCTTGGCGATCCACAAAACAATATATAGCTGCCACCTCTTACTGAAATTATAGCAATTCATGAAGTAAGCCAAGAATGTGTTAGTTAAGATCAATGACTTAATATATTTTGAAGAACTAAAAACTATCTCCAATAGAGATATTCATACGATATTGTTCGAGAATAATGCTGTATGCATTGTTCGACTAAAGGAAAGATATATCAAGGGAGATAGAACTAAACATATTTTACCAAAATTTTTTTCACATATAATATTCAAAAGAATAGTGAAATTGATATGTAACAAATTCAATCAAATGAAAATTTAGCAAATTTATTTATTAAGTCACTACCGACTGCTATATTCGAAAGATTGATAAAAGGAATTGCAATGTATCGGCTTAAAAATTTTAAGAGATATTCTCAATAGAGAGAGTAAATACATTTATAATAGTATACTTTTTTTCCTCCACTAGGATTTTTTTCCCGTTGGGTTTTTTCTAATAAGGTTTAATGATATTTATTCTTCATGTGATGGATATTTAAGGGGAAGTGTTATGAATATTGAATAATTTGGTGGATGTTCATCAAAATATATAACTTTATCATTATTTTATCATAATGAGACATTTGTCAAGACGAACTCCTGATGACTCACCAGCTTGTGGGACACGTATCATTATATAGTTTAAACTTCTAATGACTCATCAGCTTGTCGGGCACGTGTCGTCGCATGTGACTTATTAACTCTTATGATACGTGTCGTTACCTGATCCAATCTCTTGCTGACTTATCAGAAATATCTACCAAGTGTCAGGACTTCATTACTTCTAATACTGATCAGTCACTTTTTTCTGCAATTATAAATACATTTCTAATATTTTATTTATATATCTATTTTCTGAAAAAATGAAATAAGAAGTTTATTTCTTTTTATACTCAATTCGAATTTAGTTTTGGTATAGATTTTTGTTTCTATTTAAATTTCTTTTCATAACAATTGCATCCTCAAATATAATTTTGTTGGATGACAAATATAATTTTTGTTGGATGACAAATATAATTTTGATCGATTGTAGTTATTTCAAATTTCATAATTTTATTGAGGGACCCATAGCTAACGTGGTTGGCGGGTCTGATAAGAAAAGAAATGGGTCGTAAATAGTAAATCCAGTGTAATTAAGGGAAGAGTGTACTCTCAGCGGCGAGCTGGAGAGCGTGATAGTGATTTACAGTGTGGTGTCAGTATCTTCATCTTCCTCACAAATCCAATCCAATCTGTGAATCGCAAATGCATTACCATTGACTCTTCTTCCTTTTTCTCATTTTCTAGGGTTCTTCAAACATGTCTGCTGTTGGTGGTGGTGGTGGTCCCAGACTTAGGCCTCTCAATGTGTCCTCAGATTTGGAGAATCGACCAGCAGCCAACAACAAAACCAAGTCAACCAAGCCACTTCTCAAACCTCAATCTCAGCCTAAAACTGACAAAACCCTAAAACCAACAACCCCACAAGCTGCTCTGGAGACGAAGGATAAGGCTGTTCCCAGTCCGCAATCTACTCCCACAAATCTGGTTCCTTCGATTTTGAGTCATCAGGGATCCTTAAATGCGTCGTGTTCCTCGGAGGCATCGGCCTCGTCGGGGTCCTCGAGTAGCAGGAGTTCGATTGGGAGAGTTGTGCCGAGGAGAAATACTAGGATTTCAGTTCAGGGAAAGAGGCAATGTGGGTCGAAGCCCAATAAGAGTGCTGATGACGAGAGTGCTCATGCTGATTCCTCTTCGGATACAAGAAGAAGGTGTGCTTGGGTAACAGCGAATATTGGTACAATGCTGGTGTCCTCCTCTTTGTTTATTTTACATGTCATTTTGAATCAATTCTATTTGTCCTCTGTGAATTTGCAGCATTTTTTCCAGCCTTTTATGTATGCTATGCTTATAACAAGAGTAAACTAAGAATGGGATTCTAGTACGTGTTCTTAGGTTTGAGTCCATCTTGCTGGACTGTTATCCACATGGCATGATCATGTCGACACAAAAGGTGCAAAAGCTCTTTTGGATTTATCGATCGAGAGAGAGAGAGAGAGAGAGAGAGAGAGAGAGAGAGAGAGAGAGAGAGAGAGAGAATTACTGTTTCCATTTTGAAGGAAATGATGTCATTAGAACTCTCTTAAAATGTCTTTGGCTTAGGCGTTAAGAATTCGGTCCAATAAATATTTCTTTTGGTAATCATAACCCCGTGAAATAGTTTATACACCACATTCCATTCGATGATCTTAAAGGACCACAGTGATTGCCTGAATGAATCTCTTTATTGAACAGCTGCCATGCTAGCAAACAAGTAATCCATTTCATCAAGTGAATTTCATATCATCATTCCATACGTACTGCAATCCATGTTACTTAAGTTCATCTTTTCCAAGCACAACCCCGAGGGTTGATTAGTTGAGTCATTTACCTCATCCTGTGTCAAGGGAAGTGTGCTGAGCAAATTGAAAAGCATTTGCACACTTTGGCGTTCAACCCATATTTCTCTGCCTTTTCATTATTCTAATCAAATTCTATCATCTCATTCTTGCAAAATAACCTTATTGTTAAAGCATTCATTTGGTATCATGATGTATGCTTCTTTATCTTCTTGGCTTACTTTTTTCCTTCTTTGTAGATGGTGCCTTCTTTCAGATGCTGTCAATATTTAGGCATTTGCATTTATCCTATTGCCACTTGTTCTTTTGAATTATATTAAGATTATTTGATCTTCAAAAATTGTAATTACCGATGATCTTACATCTTTATGGAATCATATAAATGCATTTATTGTGTGGATTCATTTGGTCATGGGATAACGTAACTTTCCAAAGCACTCCTGAAACATTTAGCCTTCGAAAACACTACTTAATTCTCCGTCGCATCTTGTTATTCTGAATTGTATGAAAACCATATAATCTTGGGACAATGTACTTGTTGATCTCATTTTGGCATCAGATAAAAGCATTTATCAAGTGGATTTGTTTTGTCTTAGTGTAACCTAACTTTCCACTTATCTCAAGTGTATCAAAGAAGTAATTTTGAAAAGAAAGCTCCCACGAGCATAGTGAGCTCTGACAACAATCAACAATTAAATGTAAGTACAGGGGTCTAGAGACAAATTGAAAACCTTGCATTGAGAGATGGTAGTAATGAAGTTTAATGTTGAAATGGTGCAATTGGAAGGGTAGGACTCATCAAGAAAAAAAAATGTGGGTTGATTTCTCACTCTCCTTAAATCTGTAGAACATATCATTTACGCTAGAGAATAGGATAATTTCTCACTCTCCTTTTTACAACCATCTCTGTGTGATTGTTGGAAAATGATAAGTGATGCATCTGATTCCTAGGAGCAATATATAAATGAGGAGCATGATGGGAAACAATCTTTGCTTTACCACCTGACTTTACTGCAATCATTTCAAAAAATGGAAGTTCTGCATTTAAATATTCTTTCAAATGAATATGTTGATAACTAGCAGTCATTATAACTACTTTGATGGCTAAAACGGTTATTAATGGTATCTTAAAGAAGCAAATCATCTCTATCTAGCCAAACATTCCAACTTTAAATGGTTCAGATAAATTTTCCTGTGGAAGTCTCAGTGGATTTGCTCTAGAAAGCTTGAAAATCTTTGTTGGTCGGCTCACATTGGCTGTATAGGTGGCTAATATTGCTTGTTTGTAAACATTAATAAATGGATGCATGTGAGTAGGCATGCCCACATTTTCATGTTCAGTGGCTATGGGTTGGTCTCTTAATATCCTAGAAGTCAACATAGACTTGAGTCACTATCCTGAACAGAAAGAAGCATGTTGGGAGTACATAAAGGACATACGAAACCTGTTGACACTTTTGAATTGAAGTGCCAGGGATGATGTTTACCTAACACTTTAATTACCTTGGGCTAATGACTTAGACATAATGATGTTAAATTGACTTGAGTTAGTTTGTTAGCTATCTTATGGTTTAGGCTAGTGAAATTAACGGGTTTATCTCCGAAAATATTTATTGCATATCCTCATCTTGGAATTGGAGCAAAATTATTTCTTTTCTAAGGTGTTTTGACTTTCCTTGTAACATTTTAAAGCTCCCTTTTCAGTTTGTTTGTTTATGTGGCACTCAGAGCCGTTCTTTTCTAGTGACTGAAACTGTCCTGGAAGAGAAACGTCTCTAGTTTCACTGTCCATGTGGAAGCTTTCTTCAAGAGAGAGTTTTCATAATATCTTTATAAAAATCTTTCACTTGGATAATGAAACTAGCTGTCTGATCCTTACCAGGATCCTTGACACACGCTTGGACAATAATTACTTGTCCAACGTGTTGTTGTTGGGCCAGATCAAACCCTTCCAATATTCTTTCAAATGAGCTATGCCCTTATTAGTAGCATGCTGGATGTGCACTCCCCCCCCCCCCCCAAAAAAAAAGTGTGTGCAATGGATCCTTGGAAAGGCTGGAGGGCTCCTAGAGAACGGTTTCATTTAAACAATGAATCTTCAAACTACTTTATTGGTGGAAATTATATTTGCAAATGAAATGTTGTTTTCATAATGCTTTTGAAGCTCTAGGTGTTGAAAGCAACTTGCCAAGGTGTTGCGGGCAGGCAAAAGTCAGCCTCCTTGGACTGAAACTAGTTCTTCTCCAACTCAAAATGTGGATTTTTTAACACCATAGGATTTCTCTATAGAATATACGTAAAGCTACCAAATTACTTATAGTAGGACTAAAATAACATTAAGAATGCTGAAATTCTAAATCACTTCAGTTAACTGTTAACTATGGTAATTGCATGTGAATAAGATAATTAATTAGCAATTTATATTATATGGAAAAATTGAACTTCAAAATCAAATCTCAGCTCTAAAGGTTTTTTTTTTGTTTTGTTTTGTTTTGTTTGTTTGTTTTTTTTTTTTTAAGCAATTTTGTCTGCAACCTCTTGATTGAGAATTCAAAACATTATACATGTCTCATTAATCAGTTTCCTGCGGTGGAAAGGGACCAAAAGACCAAATCCATAAGATAATCTCTCAAAAATGAAAATTTCCTTTTTATCCTGTAGGTTCTTAGCTAATTAACTAGTAAATGCTGAAACACTATGGCTATTTTCATTGATAAGTCAATTTTTAAATGGGGAGCAAATAACAGCATATGTACATAAAAAAAGCAGACCATAATTTGGTTAGTAACAAAAAACTACAAAATATAAAAGCTATGTGGTGTGTGTAGAATAAATGGATGGGTGGTATTTAACTCATACGTGGTGAAGTTGATATATTCTGTGCTTGAGGGGGGGGGAAGGAAAAAGGAAACTGTCACTTGCCATTTAGAAATTGCTGAAAGCCTATGCCAAGTTTAGGATTTGACTATGCCAGCATAATAGCATTATCATATAGGGTGTGCACATAGTAGTTAAAAGTGAAAAGCGCAAAAAAGCGACAGACCTTTCTGGGGCTTAAGTGCAAAGTGCAAAGCGAAGCGTGAGTTTTTTCATATAAAGCGTATTTAAGATATAAAATTAAAATATATGTTTGAATATACAATAATAGCACATGAAATATATTATAATACTCGAATATTAACATATATAAGAGTTAAAACTTTTAATGATAAGATATAAAATTAAAAAACAATAAAAGATCATGAAGCTCCTAGTTAGTCGTCATCTTTGTCTTCCTTCAATTCAATCTCATCATCCTCCTCATCATGAGTTGATTTGTAGTCCTCCAAATCCTCCTCTTCAACATCATTATCTAAATCTAACTCTTCATCTTTTATGTGAACCCTACTAGATGAACTTACAATAGCTTTTCCTTTTCCTTTATTTTGTGATATTACATTGTCCCTTGCACTCACATGAAGAACATACACATTAAGAGAACAAAGTAGTTGACTAGTCATTGCAGCAAACACTTTCAATAAACCCAACAAACACTTTCAAATATAGGCAGAGCAAAAAAAATGACACAGACAAAAAAAATGGGCAGAACAGGGGGGAAATTGCAGATCAAAGGAAAAAAAGAATTATAGTACAGCAATTGAAAAGAAAAAGAAAAGAAAAGAGGCCTGAAGAGGATGCAGGAGGGGGGGGGAAAGAGGACTGAAAAAGGATGCAGGAAAAAAATTACAGAACCGAGAAGAAAGGAAGAAAGAAAGAAAGCAAGCAAGAAAGAAAAAAAAGAAGAAGCAGAAGCAGAAGAAGCAGAAGCAGCAGCAGGAGAAGGAGAAGCTTGCTGCTTCAGAACATTTTGACCTAAAAAATGAAAAAGCAACGCTTTTCAGCGCTTTGCGCTTTGTGCGCTTTTTTGCGCTTTTTGTGCGCTTTTTCATTTGCGCTGGGCTTTTTCTGAAAAAAGTCCTAAAGGGGCGCCTCGCTGCGCTTGGCGCTTAAAGCGCGCTTTTGACTACTATGGGTGTGCATTGAACTGAATTTCATTAGGCCTTGTCTCTTACCAGCCCTAAACAAATGTAGCTTGGGCCTGAATTTGCTGTGCAAGCTTTCTTCGAGCTTCTAGAAGCATTTTTCTTTTAAAACTTTTCTTTAATAGGTTTGAGTAGCCAAGTCACAAATCAGATACTTTGTTGGGCTTGGTTGTGTCCATTATCACCAAGTGATTTTTCGTGCAGCTAAGTCTCAGTGTCAAATGTTTTATCAACTGTTAGAGAAATCAATTCTTAACAAAAAGAGAATGCTATTAGTTTAATTTTATTGATATGTTGCTGTTAGCTTTTTGCTCTCTTATCAGTGGTTACCAAAGTCTCTAAAGGTTTTTTTTCCCTTAATTTATAAATTATGCTTCTCCAACAAAATTATTAAATGCTTTCATGATACACATGTCCAACTTGCACTAATATTCATCTTCTATTGCCTTTTATTTAAATTTGGTAGATCCATGTTATGCTGCTTTTCATGATGAAGAATGGGGAGTTCCGGTACATGATGATAGGTGGGTGATTTACAATTCCTATTTGGGAATTATTTCTTGCTTTCTAATTCTAAATTTAAGTTATATCTAAATTGCTTCCCTAGTGGCCCATAAATAATTTCGGTGATGTGCAGGAAATTGTTTGAATTACTTACCTTATCTGGTGCCTTGGCTGAAGTTACATGGCCCATCCTCCTGAACAAAAGGCATATATTTAGGTATTGTCCATTCTCTGAAACTATTGAAATATCTTATCTCAGAAGTCATGATCAATGGTTGCTTCTGCACTTGTTGTTTCATCTATAGAGAAGCTAGGGAGAATATGGCATTTCATTCCCTGCAATTCCTTGAATTGGGCTGTAAAGTTTCTTTATTGTGCTCAGGGAAGTCTTTTTGGACTTTGATCCTGCTGCTGTCTCTAAATTAAGTGAGAAGAGAATAGCAACACCTGGGAGTCTTGCGAGCTCTTTGCTATCTGAGCAAAAGCTGCGAGCCATCATCGAAAATGCCCATCTAATATGCAAGGTAGACACTGATTCTCTTGTTTGTAGATTTTCAAGTTTCTTTTTCCGGAGCTGTAAAGTTTCTGCTGCACATGTTTAGAAAATCTCCATACCAAATGGGAAGGATGGTCTGAATGGGACATAACAGCATCAAGATGACCACCTATTAATTGTTATGGTCACGATACCACTGCAATACTGTTGCAGCATCACAATCCCATGATGGGTTATTTCCCCAACCTAAACCAGTGGTGTCCAACACTGTTATTGTTCTCGCTGCAACTGGAATTGCAATTGTGGACACAGCATAAATCTATGGTGTGAATCATTGTTTGCTTAACTTATTTTCAGTAGCTCCTACTGTCCTCTGGGGAGTGAAGCTTTTTAAGAATATTCAAGTTCAGTAATTTTAGCTGGAATCCTAGTCTCAAATCATAATTATACCTGACTATGTGAAGGAAAACACAGTGAAAATAAGTAAAGCATCACTTCCTCTGCTTGAAAAACCAAATGTGTAACACTGATGACATGCCTTTATAAATGCTCCATGCTTAAACTTGTTCATCAATTATTAGTTTCTCAATAGACAATTTCCAAAGATTTTCTAACACTTGTAATGTACTAGCCTCAACATTAAGTGCCTAATTGCCAAGATGTTATGTGTAACAGTCATATTATGCCTAATCTACCATTATTCAAGTTACCTGCTTAAGTAAATATTGAAAATGTGAGAAGTCCCCAGTAAAAACGACAATTACAATCATCAACAAAACAATGGTAGAAAAGAAAAATTGTTCCCAAAGTACCTTTTTTTTTTTTTAAAAAAAAAGAGAAAATACTATTTGTTAAACTAACACTACACTCCTGTTTATTTTCTTTTTTTTTTTTTCCCTGCTTTTTCTTAGCTGAGCTACTGCACATAGCAAATACTATAATATGCTCTGGGTGAGGAACACTAGACATGGGCAATGGGGCAATTGCCCCTTATTTAAGATCTTTTGTCTCAATAGAATTTCAAAACTAGAAAGGTGAGGGATTTATGAGAAAAAATTGGCTCTTATTGAAAATGCAAAAATGTTAGGGATTTTTATTTGAAATTACAAAAAGGGGAGGTGGCTTAGGCAGAAATCAAAGTGTGGAATTTACCAAATCTATTGGATTAGGGATTTTTTTTTTAACCCTGTAGATTTGGTAAATTCCAATGGCTACCTTTTAAGTTCTGCCTAGGCTACTTCCCTTTCGGTTATTTCAAACAAAAGACCTCGCCTTACTGTATTTTCAATAAGCCTCATAGTGTTACTTGTTTTTATTCCCCCATTACATAAATAGAAATCGAAGTTATCACATAACGTTTTATGTTTTTGAAAATTCCATTGAGGCAAAATATACATATATATATATATATATATATATATATATATATATATATATATATATATATATATATTCATAGTACCCTAGAACTTTCAGAATTTGATAAGGGGCAATTAGCGCATTGCCCAGGTTTGGTCGGCCTCGGCCCTGGTGCATATTATGGTATTTCTTATAAGTAGTAGCTTTGCAAAGGAAAAGGGGGGAAAAATAAAGAAAATGAGCAGGAGAGATGGTGTTACTTCAAAAATATAAAAAATAGAGTACAAATAGTACTTTTTCTAAAAAGAAAAATAAAAAAGGAAATACTTGGGGAACAATTTTTTTTCCACCATTGTTTTGTTGCACGATTGTAATTGTGGTTTTTACCCTGTACTTCCTGCTTTTTTCAATATCTACTTAAGGTGTAAATTGAATAACACTAGGATAGGCATATGATGAGAGAAAAGGAGGGGAAGTGATTGCTTTGAAAAATTATTGCTATCATTATATTGCATTAGTTTCAACAGAAGAGGATTTGGGTTTTAGGTGATAATCTTAGAGAATTTTGAACAAAACTGATCTATTCTTCTTGGAGAAGAATGCCCATTATATAATGGATACAAACTGAAATTTAGTTTTAAAATATAGCTAAACAACCGTATACAGATCTATTTAAAAGAAAAGTCTATAACTGATATATCCTAAATAAGGAAAAGATAGAGACTTTACAATTATAAAGATAATAATTACAGGTGTACAGGGTATAAAATCAATTACAGAATCAATCATAGAATCAATCATAAGATGGCTTAGAATCTGCCATAGAATCTGTCATAAAATCAGTCATAGAATCCGGTAGCTTTGAATGACCAGCTAATTCCTTTGACATGCCATAGAATGACATAGAATCTATTATAAAATCAATCAAAATCTAGTAGTTTTGAATGACCAGTTAATTTCTTTGACATCCCCCCTTAAATTGATGCTTGTAAGTCAACACGCATCAATTTGCTAACAAGAAAGTTATGTTGTTGACGTGTCGTGGATTTGGTGAAAATATCTACAATCTGTAGAGTAGTGGAGATATGGGGGAGAGTGATAACTTGGCGATCATAGGCCTCCCGAATAGAGTGGTAGTCAATCTCGATGTGTTTTGTGCGTTCATGGTAGATAGGATTGACAGCAATTTGGATGGCACTAGTGTTGTCAGCATGTAATGGAGTAGGTTGACCTTGGGAGAAACCAAGCTCTGTTAAAAGACCACGCAACCAAATGATCTCGGAGCATGCAGTAGACATGGCACGGTATTCCGCCTCAGTGGATGATTTGGAGACCGAATCTTGTTTCTTGCATTTCCAAGAGATAAGAGCATCATCAAGAAACATACATCATCCTATAGTTGATTTTCTTGTGTTCGGACAATCAGCCCAATCTGCATCACTATAGGCTTGTAGTTTGAGGGAAAAACCAATAGGGAAGAATAAGCCACAGCTAGGTGTGCCCAGGATATATCTAATGATACGGCGGACTGCAGATAGGTGGAGATGCCGAGGGGATTGCATGAACTTACTGACAATATGGACAGCATAAGAGATGTCCGGGCGGGTGATAGTTAGATAGATAAGACTTCCAACCAGTTTTCGATATAAAGTAGGGTCCTCAAGAAGTTCCCCTTCATCACGTCGATATTTCACATTAATTTCTATTGGGGTGTCAACAGAATTAGTGTCGGTGAGTCCTGCTAGCTGAACCAAATCCATAATATACTTGTGTTGATTCAAGAAGATACCTTGAGGCCGATGATACACCTCAAACCCCAAAAAATAGGTGAGTGAGCCGAGATCTTTCATGTTGAAAGTAGAGTGCAACAAATTCTGAAGTTTAGAAATAACCTCCATATCAGAACCGGTGATGACCATGTCATCCACATAAACAAGGAGAACAACTATGCCCTTGGATGTCCGTTGGAGAAAAAGTGAGGAGTCATACTGGCTTTGTGTAAATGAAAAGCCAAGGAGAGTCGATCGAAACTTTTCAAACCATACTCGCGGTGCCTGCTTCAATTCATACAAAGAGCGTTTTAGTTTGCAAACATCATTAGTGGAAGAAGTAGGCATACCGTAGGGAAGTTTCATGTAAACTTCTTCCTTGAGATCACCATGTAAGAAAGCATTCTTTACATCCATTTGATGTAAAGACCAGGATTGTGATGCTATAAGAGCGAGTATTGTTCGTACAGTGGTCATTTTGGCTATCGGTGCGAATGTCTCATCATAGTCTAGGCCATACTCTTACTTGTTGCCAAGAACCACCAATCGAGTCTTGTAACGTTCTATGGATCCATCAGAATGGAGCTTGATAGAAAACACGAACTTATTACCAAGAGGTTTCACAGATGGTGGACATGGAACAACATTCCAGGTTTGGTTTTCTTCAAGTACAAGAAGTTCTGTTTCAATAGCTATCCGCCAACATTCATGCTCCATAGCCTGCTTATAGGATGAAGGAATAGGAATAGAAGATACGGTGGCTGTCAAAGATAAAGGAGAGGTGAAACCATACCTATCTGGTGGTCTACGAACTCGAGTACTTCATCTAAGAGGTGCTACTGTAGTTGCTGGAACAGGATCAACATTAAGGGAATGAGTTGGAGGGGACCTGAGAGGTGCTGAAATCTTGCGTCGTTGGTTGACTATGAGAGGCTTAGACGGCACAGAATCGGTAGAGGAGTTAGGAAACATTGGCAAAACAGAGAATGAAGGAGAAAGGTTATCTTTGTGTATGGAAAAAAAATACTGATTTAAAAAAAAAATCACATTTCGAGAAACCCGAATACGTCGTAGGTTGGAATCATAACAAAGAAAACTTTTTTGGTGCACCGAATAGCCTAGACAAGCACATTGAATAGCTTGAGCTGTTAATTTTGTGCGTTCGTGTGTAGGAAGATGAACATAGCACACACAACCAAAGGTACGAAGATTAGAGTAATTTGGGCTATGACCGAATAACTGAAAGAAAGGGTAAACATGGTTCAAGGAGGGAGAAGGTAACCTATTGATGAGGTAGACAGCAGTGGAGAGAGTTTCACACCAAAAACGAGAGGGTACAAATGACTCTAATAGAAGGGTGCGAACAATATTTAGAAGGTGTCGGTTCTTTCTTTCAGCCATCCCATTCTGTTGAGGGGTTGAAGGACAAGACCTTTGAGAAATTATACCATTGGTTTGTAAAAATTCTTAAAATAAATGAGACATGTACTCACCCCATTATCAGAATGAAGAATTTTGATACTGGCAGAAAATTGGGTCTGAATATGTGCATGAAAAAGCTTAAAGACAGAAAACAATTTATCTTTAGAATGCAGAAAATAAATCCATGTGAAGCGACTATAGTCATCAATAAAAGTGACAAAATACTTGTAATTAGCATAGGAAGTAACTGGTGCCATTCCCTACACATCACTATGTATCAAATCAAAAGGCTCGACTACCTTAGGTGTGTGAGTGGGAAACGACAGAACTTTACTTTTTTCAAGCCTACAAGAATTGCAATCAAATTGAACAGTACTAAGAGATGGTGACCCTTTATTACCGAGTAAACCAGAATTTAGCAAAACATAAAGTACATTAGAGTTTGGGTGTCCAAGGCGTTTATGTCATGCTCGGTAATCAACATAAGCAGAATTACAAGTGATAATAGGTAAAGAGGAATATGGAGACATAGGAAATTAAAGAGGAAAAAGACGTCCTACTTTAGGTCCCCTTGCGATCATCTTCTCCGATTGCTGATCCTGCACAACACAACCAGATTTAGAAAATTCCACTTTACAATCATTTTCAACTAATTGTCCAATAGAAACAAGATTAGTGGTAAGGATAGGAGAGACAAAGACATCGGTTATGGATGAAGAAACATCACTAGTGGCAGTGATAGGCAAAGAGTTGCCATCAACTGTATAAATCTTGAGATTTCCGGGATATTTACGTACATTGGTGAGAAATTTAGCATTGTTCGTCATGTGATGGGAAGTCGCAGAATCAAAATACCAAGGAGAAGGTTTAGAGAAGGGTTTACCTGAGAATTCTAATGCGGAAAATGCAAAAATGATCATTTGCTAAATCATTTCAAGTGCCACAAATTGAACAGGAGCAGGAGCACTTTGTGTCAGATGTGCTGTATCCTCAGAACTACCAGCACTAGAAGAACCAACTGAGACAATATATGCTGTTCCAGATCTCTTTGGAGGTCGAATAGGACATTCCTTGATGATATGTCCATCCTTTTTGTAAAAGTTGCAGAATTTTTTTGAACAACTTGAAGCATAATGACCAAAATTTTTGCAATAATAACACTGAATAGTACTCATGTCCCTACCTTTTGACTTCCCTTGAGCTGCATAAGCCATAGGAACAGGAGTAGATTTAAGTTGTTCCATACTGGCTTGAGTAAGAAGTTGTTGCTCCTCGTGAAATAAATCATTGAGACATGCATCCAAGGATGGGATAATTTCTCGATTCATAAGATTAGACCTAATGCTTTCAAATTCAAATCTCAATTTCATAAGAAATTGATCCCTCTTAGTAGTTTCATGTATAGATTAAACAGAATTAAGACCTTCGGGAGGTAAAGTAGCATAGACGATATTAGTATATTTAGCCCAAAGATTCATGAAACTAGAATAAAAATCAAAGATTGAGAAATTGCCCTGTTGGAGACTTGCTAGCTCATGTTCAAGTTGAAATCGACGGGCAGTGTTGTGTTGACTGTAGAGTTTTTTAAAATAATTCCACATTTTTGTTGCAGTTTTAAAAGGTCGAAGATTCAAGATGATGTTGGATTCCACAGATCCTATAATCCATGTCATGATTTGAGCATCCTTGACTTCCCACTTGGAGTGCTCATCCTTGTCTTTGTCTTTGTCAGGTGCAGGTTTGCTGTCATCGATATGACCCCATAGATCTTTGCCTTTGACAAATATCTTGAAGTGAAATGCCCAGGCTGGGTAGTTTTTGCCATTCAAACGAATCAAGAAAATATCATGCTTGTTTTAAGACATGAGGCTGAGATAACTTGATCAAAATGACTAAGAATAAGGAACTGAACTAGGACTGAGAAGAAGAGACATCGGAGAATTCAGAATTGAGGTTCTGATACCATGATAATTTTAGAGAATTTTGAACAAAACTGATCTGTTCTTCTTGGAGAAGAATGCCCATTATATAATGGATACAAACTGAAATTTAATTCTAAAACATAGCTAAACTATTATATTCAGATCTGTTTAAAAAAAAAGTCTACAATTAATATATCCTAAATAAAGAAAAGATAGAGACAAAATCAATTACAGAATCAATCATAGGATGACATAGAATCTGCCATAAAATCAGCCATAGAATCTGATAGTTTTGAATGACAAGTTAATTCCTTTGACATGCCATAGAATGACATAGAATCTACTATAAAATAAACCATAAAATCTGGTAGTTTTGAATGACCAGCTAATTCCTTTGATATTAGGAAGTCTCAACAAAATGGTCATTCTTATTTTCCATGTCAAAAAACTATTTAGCTGGCAATGTATGAAATATCTTAGTCGAAAGATCATGTAAGCTATTGTTAGCCTACTTGGCTTCTTGAAGAAGCTGTGATGTTTTCAATACTTATTTTTAGAGTTTTTTGTTTAGTTTTTTATTGTCATTTCCAGGGCCCTTATAATCTGAATAAAAAATAAGGAAAACAATACACTTGCTTGGCTTTTTGTCTTTTTCAACACGTGCATAGGTTTTATATTGACAAATTCAGATAGGTATTGTTGAGGCCACAGAAAGCCGGTCAAAGATAAAAGGCGAAAGTGATTGAAAAAGACAGGAGTGGGTAGGACAAATTCGGAAATCATGGGTAATTCAACATGGGGTCGCAAAGTCAATTTTTCGATTGTAAGCATCTTGGATCATTGGTCCTTTTTAATCGTTTAATTGATTTGACTTTTCGCAAGTTAACAAATTTGACAGCCAAGCTAAAAACACTGCCTTATGTGTAGCAAGATGGAAGAGATCCAGGAAAAGTCCTTAATGTGGTATTAGTATTGTTTTGTTTTTGCAAGTTTTTCTTATTCATATTATTTAATATTTTTGTGTACGATTGCAATGGTTTAATGAACAAGGGGGCTTCTGTTTTAGCAATTGGGGGGTTCACGATATTTAGGACACTTGTATTATCTTTCTGAAGTGATGGAAGGTCGATGTGGTTTGCACACAGAAGAATAAGTTAGAAATTGTTGGATGGTATGATACTGCCCAGGAGGAAGTGGGCGAGTTTTGATGGCTTGTGTGCTCTTCTAGTCAAACATGCTGGAGGATTTCTGTCTTATGGAGAAAGACTATGGTGGAGGTGAAGAATTCATGCTGCAGCAAATGCCATTTGATGAGCTGAAGACTTCTTGTTGATGGATCATTATCTATTTATAGGTTAGGAGGTGTAGAGAGAAGGATTATTTTGAAGGACTTGTGTTTAGCAAGGGCTCAATGGAACAAGGCATGGGTTATTGGTGGTAGGCATCTTTATCTTTATCCCTTTTTTTTTTTTTTGGGGGGGGGGTGTAGAAAACAAGCTTCATTATAGGAGGATAAGGTATTCTCCAGAAAAAGAAAACATACAATTAAAAATGCAAAAAGTGCCTTAAAAAATTAGAACCTTCCAATCCCGATGAATATGAAGAAATAACTTCTAACAGCTCCTCAATCTAAAGATCCATGGTGAAGCCATAAATAAAAACATGTTTGAGGTAATAAGGGGGAGGTAGGAAAGTGCTAGAATGTGGAAATCCTTTGACTTTGTGAATTCCAACTCTTTAGTTGATCTGCCACTAGTTGGCGGGAGAGTTCATGTGGTTTGTGAAGGAATATCCCGCATTGTTTAGCTTGGATAGATTCCTTATTTTGGCAGATTGTGAGAAACACTTTGATAGAGTGATTCAAATGCTGATGCCTAGACATATATTTGGACAATCATCCTATCTCGTTGGATGCAGGAGTTTTTTCTTTTCACTTTGAGAATATGCCGCTCTAGGAGAAAGGTTTCAGTGAATTCTCAGGTGTGCTAGTGGATAATCTTTCGAGTGAGAAGGCACCCTGTTTCTTCTTTATTGAAAATTGACAGGTTGGACTTCGGAGAGAGGGGGCTTGTGGGGGAGTGTGAGTGAAAAAGCCAGGAGTTTTTATATGCTCTCTATATGAAGGAGAAATTGTAGCATTGTAAAGCTCTATAGCTTAATCAAGGAAAAAATAGCACCTAAATTGTTCAAACAATGGCCAATTTCTGTACGACATCAAATTTCATTAGAAGTCTGGAAGTTGTGAGGGTGGTCTTGAAGGATAAGTTTTGATGTATGTCATTTGTGGTTTGCTTTTAGGATCATTATAAAGAGCATGCAGTTTCTACACCATGTGGCTTTTAGCATGATCTATAAGGAGGATATTGTGTGGTTTTAGACACTCTTCATAAAAGAGTAGGTTATAGATGCTTTGAAGAATTCTGGTAGGGACAAAGCGCTTGGTCCTAACAGCTTTCCTCAAGTTAAAAGCTAAAAGAGAAGGTGAGTGAAAGTTGGTCTTTCTTGGTTTTTGTTCCTCAAATATTCGGGGCTCAAACATATAGGACTTTTGACCTATCAGTGTGGTGGATAGTTTTTGTATGCTTGGCTTTGTCTTTGGCTTCTACACCTAAGAGGCTGAGTAAAAATGTCATTTGGAATTTTTAGCATGCCTTTGTGAATGGGAGGCAGATCTTGGATGCATTTTTGATTGCTAATAAAGTGGTGATACAAGATTGAGGGTTGGTGATGGTTGGACTATTTGTAAGTTGGATACTGGAAAAGCATGTGACTATCTTTGCCAGACTTTCTTTTGCATGTTTTTGGGTTGGTGTTGGTTGGACTATTTGTAAGTTGGATGATGAAAATACTGGTGATCAAAGTTCATGTCTTTTGTTTGTGGATAATGTGACTATCTTGTCTGAGGCGGTATTGGGGTTAAAGTTAAATTTAGCTATGGGTAAGCTCATTCTGCTAGAACGCAATGAGGATGGTAGTATTTTGGTTGACCTTCTGGGGTATAAATTGCCATTTATGGCATGAAGATCCACTGATAGCTACAAGTGATGGTCATGCAGTGTGGGGCTTTGGGATCAGTTCTCACGGAAGGTCAGCTTCAAGGTGGGAAATGGTTAGACTCAAGCATGGGATGGGCTACACAGCTGCCATTTCATCAGGCTTGGACTATTTTTGCCTGTGGGCCTGATTACATGCCCACATAGACCCGAACGATCATGAAGGCCTGGCTTGAGATCTTTCATTGTGTTAGAATCTCTGACAATCCATTACTTTTATGTTAAATATGTCTAGCTTAGCCCAGCCATCAAGAGGGTTTGTGCAAAATATGTGGGCCTTATAAGCACCATGTATTTTTATTGGGCCCAAATTAGGTTCAGTGCAAACTTGACATTGCCCACCATGTAATGGTGCAAGGTCTCTTTCTGGAAGGATATTTGGTGTGAAAATGTAGCCCTATAATATCTTTTCTCAGATACTTTTCAAATTGCTAGGGATAAGGATGCTTCAACAAATTGCTAGGGATATTTGGTGTGTCAGGCAGTATGGAATGGAATACGGAGTTTGTTAGACTAGCAAATGATTGAGAACCAGCTTGTACCATGAGATCTCAACACAGGGAATGATGATGGGGTGTAACACTAGAGAGCTTCTGTAGAGAAATTTTAGGATGGATGCCCTTGGGCCAAAGAGGCCTCTTTCCCTCATTGGTTATGGCCTTAGGCCCATCTTAGATAAGGATATTCTAGAGGCTTTGCCCAGTTGTGCTGGTCCTTAGTTTGGTTTGCATTAGAACCAGAGAAAAAAATTGGCCCTTTTCATTGGAAAGCTTTGTGGAGGATACTAGCTTCTAGCAAAACAGCTTTCTTTATGTGGGAGGTAGCTTGGAAGTTGAGGCAGGATTCTACACGAGATGTCCTTTAAAGGAGAGGTATCTAGGTGCCCTTTCTGCGAAAGAGAGCTTGAGATAGTAGTCCATTTGTTTTTGCATTGGTTGTGGTAGAGGCACTTACGGGATTTAGTTCTTTGTATGTATTAGATGCTTGCAAAGATGTGTGTAGTGATTTGTGGGCTTGGAGTGGTTTGAGGTATTATATAGTGAAGAGAAAGAGGAAGAGTGTCAGTTTGATCCCTCTTGGAAATTTAGTCAATTTGAAGGGTGCGGGATTTGAGATTTTTTTAGGGTTTGGAAAAGGACCATTATCTATTTATCTTTTTTGGCTTTATTTATTTTTCATTGGGCTCATTTCAGTATTTTGTTCTCTACAAAGAATGTAAACTCCTTTGTATATTCCTTGCTATCGTTATGGTGTGCTAAGGTGTATTAATTAGTTGTCACAAGTTAAATATTGGAATTCCGATGGAAAAGTTTACGGGGATTTATCATTTGGGGATGGTCAAACTTAAATTACTTGTTGTGTTTTCTCTGTTCTACTGATATCTTAGCCCTGTCCAATTGCACCGCATGGATGACTGATTTTTGTTATCATTGTTATTTATCTTTTCTGGCAGTTCTGGTATATAATCCTTGTTAACAAGCTTTGAACTTTATGTCAGATTGCTTAAGAACTGAATGTGGAAAAGGAAATTACCGCATTGTCTTCATTGATTAATTGGAGACCTTTTCTTGCTGATCATGCAGATTATAAACGAGTTCGGATCATTCAACAATTATATTTGGAGCTTTGTAAACAATAAGCCTATTGTCAACCAATTCAAGTATCCCCGTCAAATCCCCATTAAGAGCGCAAAAGCTGATGCAATAAGCAAAGACATGGTAAGAAGAGGGTTCCGCAGCGTCAGTCCCACAGTCATTTACTCATTCATGCAAGTGGTTGGCTTGACAAATGACCATCTCACGAGTTGCTTCAGATTCCCAGAGTGCATTGCAGCAGCAGATCCTGCCGGAAAAAATGATGCCCTTAGTTCCAATGTTGAAGCAAAAGATTCAGAGGATACGACCGGCTTGGGACTTCCAAGGGCGATGAGAGACCTGACAATTACTCTGGACCGTTGATTGGGGATGCAGGTTCTCGCTCATGCTCATCCCATATGCAGAGTGGTGCTCAATCTCAGTGGCTGTTGTTTCTTTTTGGGCTTTTTCGCTTGTTTGTAAAAATATGGATATAAATGCTTCTGCTCTTCATTTTGCAAATCACAATACAGAAATTTTTCCCTGTAAATGTAAGAGATGTTAAGAGACTTTGAGATGGATATTATGCTCTTTTTATGTACAGTGGAGGTAGGAATCTTATCAATATCGGTAAGCTAAGCACAGCCCATTAAGCTCTAATAGCCAAACAAAAGGAAAACAAAAATGGGAAGACAAGGAAAATTGGAAAAGCAAATGAAGAATAGAAATTTAAACATAATCTATTGAAAAAACAAAAAAGAAATCATGGGGACCATTCTGTTGATTTTAAGAATGAACCTGCTGCTCTTTCAAAGAGCCAATGCTTGAGGGTTGGTATTAATAGAGAGTCGATCTAGTAGGAAAAGGGTGTTAGACAACGATCCCTAGAGATAGTTAAAATTTGTTAATAAAAAAGATTAGTCGAAATATATTTCTTTCCGGACGCCGGTGGTGATACATGAAGAGGGGGGGAAGCTTCTGGCTTGGTGTATGGGTAGATGCAAAATTGAATCTTTTTTTCAGGAACGAGTATGCTATTCCTCATGTAATGTATTCGAGTTGTTAAGGGGAGTCGCGCGCTCTCTCTCTCTTTCTTGGCAGAATTTAGGTTTTTGCCATTGGCCCGAGGTCAAGTTCCCACATGGGACCACAATCACCAGGCTAAAAGTTTAATGATCACATGCGCTTTACTTGCATATATTCCACCAAGCACTCTACCAATTTGTGTTTTGTTTCCTAAAAAATTCCTCGCCCAAAAATTACTTTTCTTCTTTTTCTATATTTGACAGAAAATATTCTGATCAATAAAAAATTGTTAAGTCAACAAAAAAAGACAAATTTAAAAAACAAAAAAGTAAAAATTATAAGTTCTTCTCTGTCTACCAGTTGTTAAGCTAACCTTGTCATGGAATACTAAATCAAGGCTAATATTTGATTTTTCAACCCAACAAAAATAAGCTAATATCTTAGAAATATTTCTAGAAAATTATTTGATTTTCTCAAAAGAAAATATTTTTCTTAGCATGGTGATTTTCACAAACCTCAACCAACTTTTAATATTTCACTTCATGTGCCTCTTTTAGATTTGGAGAAATTAATATAGTTTGCTTTTTGCATTGTAACTGCCATAATGAAAGAGAGAAAAGAGAGAATTTGTCAAAATTGCTGAAACCAAAAAATGAATATATGAGAACTCCATTCCAAAATTGAAGTAGATGGAAGATTGTGATTCTTGCTTTTATTACAAACTTTTGAATGTTGCTGAAGAATCCAAAATGTTCAAATCACATTAATACTATTTTTTTTTCCTTTTCTTTTGCAGTTTTTACCATTTTTTGGGTATATACAATCAACTGGAAAAAGCTCCAATTGCCTATCCAAAACCCAAAAACACAATAAAAGCTTCTAATCTAGCACACTAGCATCTACTTTCTTACAACTTCTCTATGGGATTGTGATGAAGAATTCTTCCAGATATGGCAGCTGCAAGTGCTGCTTTGAAGCTGGGATCTCTAGTCAAGGAAGATGCCATTTGTTCCACCAAAAACTGTTGGAATTCCGGTGAGTCGATTTTCCGGCCACCACCATTATTAGAGGCTTTGGCATCATCACTAGACTTTGATTTTGGTGGCTCTAGGGTGATTACTGGTCCAGAGGAGCTGTGTGAGGCTGAGCAAGGGGCTGGACTCATGGTCATGCCGCGGTTCGAGCCTGAAGTGGCCTCAAGCTTTGATGGGTGTGGATGATTGTGCTCTCCTTCATATGTTGCTACCAAAACAGATTGATCCTCCACACTTCTTTGCACCTAAAGAAAAATGTTACATTTTTAAGATCAGACGTGTTTTAGATAGATTTGTATAATATCAAATCATAAAAGGGGTACAAACTAAATTTATATGGTAGACCCTATCATTTTTCCCTTTTTTTTGGGGGGGGGGGGGGCGAGGGGAGAGGAGGGTTTGATATTGCTTCATATATTTAGTTAGTAGTACTAGCGTGGACATGATACCTTCTTTTTAACAGGGCAACTAGGAGCAAAAGAGCACTTGAAGTAAGCCCTAGGTGAAGGGTTGTCTCTTGTGACCTTTTGCCCATATTTCCTCCATTGATAACCATCCTTCACAACCTATGAAACATATTAAATCACAAAAATTAGACCTTTACAAAATATGACTTGAAAAAATAAAATTAGATGGTTTGATATTGTTCCGAGACTTACAAGGCTTGTATCTGATGGGTCAGTCCTTACATAAACTCTTGAAATTTTGGACTTAATGGTCTCTTCTCTTGTCTTCTTCATTGAATCATCATCAGTTGAGCTACTCTCAGAGTTTCCATTTGCTTCTTTGTTGTTGTTATTGCTGCAACTGAGACTTTCTGCTTTCCTCTTCTTGGATATATTAGTATTATTGGTCTCCCTTTGGGGCATTTTGGTCATGTAATTCATCACCTGACTTCTCAAATTGTTATAGTTCTCACACATCACTGTAAGCATTTCAGTGAGTCTCTTGTTCTCTGCACTCACTCTGTTCAATTCCTCTACCAAACTATTACCCTTCTGTTAAAGAAGAAGGAAAAAAAAAGGGAAAGAATCATTAGCAAAAATTATGTCACAGCTTCAAGAAATAAAATTTCTCTCGGAAGTTTGCCAAAAAAAAAAAAAAAAGTGTAAGACCCACCTCTTCTTTTACTGAAGTATTTAGACCCAGCTCAACAAAGTTTCTCTCAAGCTCTTTCTTCTGCAAGGAAAAACAAAACCCAGATCAGAAATCAAACGATTAATGGATTCCCGAAGAGAGTATTAGCTAATCCTTGAGTTTTTAACTTACAGGCTCGTCAAGGAACCAAATTGGCTTAATATTGAGATCCAATGAAGCATCCATTCAGACTCTTGGAATTAACTTTCTTTTTCTTCTTTTTGAAAATCTTCTTAAACTTTTCTAATTTTGAAACTGCTTTGAGAACCCAAGAGAGATAAGAGTATTTATATAAAGAAAATTGAGTTGGAAAGGAGGGAAGCTTGGTGGAAGGAGAGAGAGAGAGAGAGAGAGGATGATAAAAAGTTGGGTCGTGTATCAAGCGTGGCCTTGTTAATAAATAGTGGATATTTTTGTTTTTTTCAAGAAGAAAAGTAAAGTAGGATAGGATAGTCATACGTCGGTCGGGTTTGAATTCTTGGAGGTTTCAAAGTCAAGATCCACCGTCAAAAAGTAGAACCCTATTATTATTATTATTATTTCGGGAGAGAGAATAGAGAGAGAAAGAGAGAGGAGAGAGAGAAGAGAGAGAAAGAAGTGTAATTGACAAAAAGAAAGAAGAGAAGTGTTCTAAATTGACCCGATTCTGTCAAAATCATAGTCGACATAGGTGGTTCTTTTCCTTTTTTCCATTTTTATAATGCCAGTGGGGGTTGGGAGGGGTTGTGGGCTTTCCCTTCCAAGCACGTTTCCACGCATTTTCCACGTTATATTGAACGATTTTACTAATTTTTTGTCATATGGGCAATGTACCTCAGCTTTTTAGCTTTTGGTTTTCTTACCACTCTTAGCCTTGGTGCTGTCGCCTGTGCGTTGCTCGTGGGACTTGGGAAGGAGCATTATCCATCACTTTTGTCCAACCGCCGTGTCTTATTGTTTTTTAATAAGTTGCATCGTATTTAAAATTATATTTTAATTTGATTCAAGATATAATCAGATTTTTTAATAAAAAAAAGACTTATAATATAAATTTTTTTATTTATTTTTAAAATTAAAATTTAATTTTTAATTCATAGAATTAATATTTTTCTTATTAAATCAATTATTTATCGATACAGTAACTTGTAGAAATTATGCAAGCAAATAGAGAGCCATGAGATGGGAGTGTGTATCCATTCACATTGAATTGTCCCTCGTGCATCTAATTACCCAAAAGAAAGAAAAAACGTCCCGCATTTTAGAATTTAATAAGACCCTAATTGTACGATTTCTAAAAGAAGAGAACACTATTTATCTATCTTCAAGCTTAATGGGAGAATGATCTTCAACAATGGGGCTAACTGTCGATCAATACTTTTTTAGATTAATATTGCATAATTTTTGCAAATTATAAATATTAAAAATATTACTAATATCATTTATTATTATTTTCATTAATAAATTTTAGATTAATATTGTATATCAATATTTTCTTTTTTTTTTTCTTGTAAACAAACCAGAATATGAAGCATAAGATATGAGTTTCACACAACCTCCAAAATAATTTGATACTTCTTCCTCTCGAAATGATACCCATTATTATTATTATTTATTATTATTAAAGAGATTTCAAAAGAATACAGAGACAGAAATTAAGGATAGCTATCATTAATATATGGTAAAATAGTTAAAAAAAAACAAAAAACCAAAAGCAACTTTTGAAAAATCAAAAACTACTTTGAATAGTTGATGATTTTTAATGATTTTTGGATCACAAGATGAGGTTTCATGGGTTATTAGGTGGATGACCAAGCACCCTTTTTTAACTGTCTGAAAAATAAAATAGCCACAAGTATTGTACCCATAACATAGAATTACATACAAATTGAGTTACTCACGAAGATTTGTTAACTTGGTCCTTTAGGGGAATTTTTAAATTGTACTCGTCTCTTGAATAAAAAATCTTGAACAAATTTTGGTAACCTCGAACAGAATTAACATACAATACATAATTTTAGTTGGTATATACAGAGAGTATTTGTTCACTTTTTCTTTTTTATTGTTATATATAAATTGCAAAAATTACAAAAATATATCTATAAACTATAAAAATTCGAATACTAAAAATTGAAGAAAATATTTAAATAAGAGTTTTTTACCACTTGGGTGTCCCATAAAGACAGGATATTTGTTCTCTTTTGTACAACACACTAATGGCTATTTTGCTGAGTTTTGTGAATATTGTTAATTTAAATAAATATATGAATATAAGCATGAGTAAATTTGCAGTAACGAATTTGTCCAATTGTGTGACTGAACCTGATTTTCCCAGTCAAAGGAACTTTTCGACTCTTTAACAACTCTCTTTTTTTGTTATCAGGTTTGAACCGAGATCACTCGATTGCAGGAAGGGTTTGTAACCATTGGATTCTCCCTCAGAGACTCTCTCTCTCTCTCTCTCTCTCTCTCTCTCTTAGTGAAGTGGAAAAGTCAGAACGATGTTTGTCTTGTGGTTGGGGCATTAGTCAAGATCCAGGGGCGTTGCTTGTCCAAACTCAGCTGCTGTTAAACTAAATCAAATGTTACAGACTCATTCACAGTCACAATGGAGAAGGGAGTTTCGAGCAATGTTTTTAAAACTGTAAATGATTCGGTCAACCATCGATTCATTAGTTAGATGATTTTACGAATCAAATAGTATCATTTATATGTATAATTTATATATTATATATTTTAAAATAAAATAAAATTTATATAATTTTATGAAATAAATAAATTTATTTTATCAGTAACACACGAATATGAGAATATTCTATCAAATGAAATTTTAAAATAACCAGTACTATGATATCATATATATAATTTATATATTATATATTTTATAATAAAATAAATTTCATATATTTTTATTAAAAATGAATTTATTTTATTAAAAACACATGAATATGAGAATATGCCATTAAATGAAATTTTAAAATAACCGGTCACACATTGAATTTTTTTTTTTTTGACAGGTTGAATGGTTCACCGGTTTTATCGGTTTTGACCTATTTTAAATAGTTTTGATTAGATTTAACTTCATCCGCTTTAATAATAAAAATTAAACTAACCTATAGAACGGTTTCAATCAAACCAATCAAATTGACCAGTCCTATTTGGTTTTAAAATACAGCACATTCACTTGCCCACAATGCAAATTGCAAACACGAGAAGGGTTGAATTTGACTTAATAAAATTCAGCACCAAAAGTTGTGATAGTTTCCTTTGATGTCTTAGGAACCGAGAAGTAGCACGATTGTATAATACATCAGTTTATTTGGACGGTGCGATCATAAGTTGCAAACCTTTGTTTAGTAATAAAAGTGGAAATCAAAGACAAATCCTAGAACAATACCGATATTGAATTGTGGGTGGACGATGTACATGACCATATGCATGCTTTGTTGCTTGCTCAGCAAAAAGTGGGCGGTCAGTCCATTGAACTAACGAGGGTAGTAAACAAACAAATTTGAAAATGAATTGATGCGCGCACAAGTTTTATGTATTCAAAAGGATTTGGTGTTTACTTCTGCAGCTCCCTTCTCGAGAATCCCATTGCTTTCAGATTCAAGATTGGAGGGTGTGTTTGACATAGCCTCCTATGCAAAAGGGATTCTTGAAATTAGTAGAAATGTTTTTCCTTTTGAGGAAATTCTCATTATTAATGATAAATTATCAGTAGATGAGCAATTTTTGAAGTTTCTGTTCGTATCTTTTGTCATTTTCCTTTTTTTTTTTTTTTAAATTATCGAGACTGAGGTTTTGGTGAGATTAAAGAAAAATAAAAATAAAAACTATGTGAGCTTATTTTATTTTTAATTTTATTTGATCACGGATATTCAAAAATCTGATTAATTTAGTTTAAATTTTTATAGAGTCCAATTTAGGAAACAATTCTCTTAGTGTTATTTTTTTCATTTTCAAAATTTGAAATAAGATTTTGATTAGGAAAATCGTAAAATATAAATTTAGCTTAAAATATAATTAAAGGACTTGTAGTTAGAGTTTAACTTTAAAGTTGTGTGTTTCAGTAAAGTTTGAAAACTTAAAGGTCATGTTATCCTTCATTTTTTCTATTTTTTTAAATTTTTTTATTATATTTTTTAACTAAAATAAAATATTTTGATACAAAATATAAGATTTTGCAGATAAATTAAAAAACAAATATCCCTTCAAAAATAATAATAACTTTTTACATTCAAAACTCCAGCTAATCTCTTGTGTTTGGTCTCAATTTTTTCAGAAGGGTTGATGAAATTAATAAAAGGTTCCGTCGAAAAGTCATCTAATTCTGAGATTGATAGAGGGAGAATAGATATGGGGGGAGAATTCAATCCCCCCCAGCATGGACAAGTGGCCTGGAGGAGCCAAAGTTGACCTTTAATATAGCCTTTTCCACCTATGAGGACACTGCCAAGTTGGAGGCAACCCCACGCCCACGCCCACGCCCACGCCCACGCCCACGCCTACGCCCACCCCCCACCTAGTTGTAGCTCAGATGTTTACGTCTAGTTAAACAAGACTTAATCAAATTAAAAACAATATATTATTAATCTACTTGTGCCCGTGATGAATTTTGGATTATTGAAGAAAGAGTCGACAATATTAGGGAATTCTTTCCTTTTTGGCATTTTCCGCATCTTTTGTCTCTTCTGAAAATGTTGCTTTCACTCCGCCAATTTGGTATTAAAATTCTTTTTGCCCTCTGTTAAAGAGACAAAGGGCAAAGGAATAGGGATGGATATATTTTTGACAAAAAAGGAGAGAATATTATTTTTTATATTAATATAAAGATTTCTAATTCGACTTTTTTTTTAAAAAAAATCACAAGCCCAAGATTGGAAACCATTTGGTGTTCATCCATGCTGTGGCAACAAATGGATATCGCAGGGAAGGGAAAGGCTGCCCTGCCACTTTAAAAGAGTTTTACTAGCCTTGCTCTTAACTCTTGCAAATTTTGACTTTTTCTCTCGGTTTCTGAAATGTGCAAGTGATATAGAGTAAGATCATCAGAGTTGTTATTGTAATAGGGTGGAAAACGGTAAGAACAAATTTGGATACTTTCTTTGAATAAATTGAAGATTTTTAGTATAAAATATATAGTTTTTAATATATATTTAATTTTTTAATAAAAAACTCTAATAGAAATTATTATATCTAAACCTTGTGCTTTTGTTTCTTTTGAGTTAACCAAATTTCCCAGAGAAATTCTTCAAAACAAACCAAATTCACTTGAACTCTAATAATTAAGCCGACCTCAAATTTATAGGAGTTTGAGCATGCTCAATCTGGGAATATTCAGCAATCCTAGCTAGTTATTAATTTTCTTTTTTTCTTTGTTTGTCAAAAGTAGATGATAGTTTTTTGAATACTGACAACTAACTTATCTGCTATAAAAGTAAACGTATCAATATATCTCATATTTGTGCATATTGTATTATATTTTTATATAAAATTTATCATTTTTACATCATTTTTCATCATTTATTTACATAATGTGTTCTCTCTTTTGAAGGTTGGTAAAACAATTCATGAAGATAAGGAAGAAGAAGATTAGAAGAAGCAACAGTATAGCTGTAGTTTTGCATGGTGCGGAACACTACAAAATTTATCGCATTTCTGGACATTTATTTTTAAACTTCCCGACATTTTATAACCGTTGATAAAGGATGGGGTGAAGAAAGACAAAATGTCGGGAAAAAAACATAGGGACTTTTCCAGACATTTCCTAAATAAACGCCGGGAAATACTTGCACTTTCCTGATATTTGCGTAACAAAAATGTTAGCAAACCGTTGAAATTTGTCTCTGTGTCAGACAAGTAAAACGTCAGGAAAGGTGAGATTTTCCCGACATCTAAATCTAAATGTTGGCTAAAGTTAAAACATTTGCGAATGTTCACTCACTAAAATGTCAGCAAATGCTAAAACCTTTGCTGATATTATATCGCTAAAATGTCGGTAAATTCATGTGCCCTTAGTGACATTTTCTGAACCTAAACATCGGGAAGAGTTATGTTACTTTTGAAAAATTTGATTACTTTACAAATGTTATTAAAAATCTGTTTCAAAACCTGTTTATCAAAAATCTAATAGCCACAATATAAATACTTCATCCATATTTCATAAGTCATCCACACCTCATCCATAACTCTTGTAGTCTTGTGTGTGAGGGTCGTACAATAGTTTTACTAAGCTATAAATTATATTGTTTGAATAGTTTGTGCATTGTAATAAATTAATCATATCTACAGTTTAGATTAGATTAGTTTATATTAGTTGTTTAGTTGTACATACATGATTTATTTTAGGAATTGATTGATTATGTCATTTTTTGATACTAGCATATAACTTATGATTGTTGTTAATCGTATATGTCATGCTAAGTTTAGATGGATTGTATCACTTGATAAATATTTAATGCTGGTTCATATCTTTAAATTGCATTATCAACATTTTAGGTAAATTGGAGGATTGTAATACAAATTCTTTCATAGAATTTGTTGAATCTATATTATGTTGGAATTACGAGCATGGTACATCTCGTGGATACGAGATCTTAGATGTGTGTCCCTCATCCATACTAAGTAGATTAGTTTACGTTAGTTTAGATTCATCTATTTACTTGTTTGTTTAAATTCTTTCATCATTTATATACAAAATTCTTTTTTAATCATAATCTTATTAGAAGATATTGAAAGTTTAGGCAAACCACACTGTTCTCTATAGAGACGACATCCCAATGCTTATTCATCCAAAGTTTGCCCCAAATACTTGTGAGTATATGATACTATAAATGAACACATTACCTATATAACTGTGGAATGAGTAAAAATACTCATATTAACGTCAGTAGTAAAAAAGGTTTGAACGAGACACCACAATCTTATTTTTAACTTGGAGGTGTATACCTTGATATCTCTAATTTTGTTGTTTACATTTATAAGACTACCATGCAAATGCAACATTGGTATATGAGAAATAAAGGGTTTCACCAATAACAAATTATGATTCGTTGGAATTCACTGGTTGGTGACTTAGTCAAGTTAAACACAGATGGGGCAGCTAAATGAAATTCAGGGGTTATGGGTGTAGGTGGTTTGATGAGATCTGTCTTTAGGGAATGGATTGTTTAATTCCGGACTCATTTGGAGGTTTGCTCAAACACTCTGGCTAAACTACAAGCTCTAAGGTATGATCTTCTCCATGCATGGTCTAAGGGTTTTTGTAAAGTTATAGGTGAAGTCAATGCCAATGTAGTAATTGAGTTTATTGATGAGGAAAATATTAATCTTCATCCTCTTAGGAGTTTATCTTTGTCTGAATGCGTAAATTTAAATGTGATATGGTGAAGAATATTGAGGTGTTGAGACAGTCATCTGCGTTTCTCTCTTCTCTTCTCTGTGTAGATATTTGGGGCATGAAATTTTCTAGAGATTTGAATAGTTAGTTTCTTGTAATTCTATCTTTTCACAAAAGGAATATATTTAGATAATAAAAAACTATTATTTAAAAAAAATTAAAAATTTAGAGAGTTATTTGTGATTTCACAACCTTTATTATTTGCTCCAAATTATTGTATTGTTTGTTATTTTAATTTAAAAAAAAATCAATGATTGGTTGGACGCATAAAAGGAAAAAGAAAATAAAAAAGGGACTAAGGAAACTGGGTTATCATAGAATGCATATTCTGATCAAGGTTTCGAACGCACATGAATTTGGTAAACTGGGTTATCATCCGTTGACACTAAGACAATGTCAACGCAAGAGCTAAATTGTGGAATTCGGTGGTCAAACCAAATGGTTTTTAATTATTTTTGAAAGTAAAGGGGAAAAAAAAAAGAACATATGTCAACGCAACAGCTAAATTCTGGAATTCGGTGGTCAAACCAAAAGGTTTTTAATTATTTTTGAAAATAAAGGGGAAAAAAAAAAGAACATATGGTTAATTGACCTTTGTGAAATCAACTCATTCTTGCAGAATTTTTAAGACATTTCTTCCCCCCCCCCTTTAGCTTATTCAAAGATTAGAGGGTTATTTAAAAAAATAATAATAATCAACTGACATCCAAAATCATATTTCAATTAATACAATTCGAACGCTGTCGATTCTAATTTAAGAGAGAGTTCTCTTAATATAGTATTTTTCATTTTGAAATTTTAAATTTGAGATTTGAATAAAAAATTTAATGTTTTTATCTATTAGATTGACTGTTCATTAATAAAAATTAGATGTTACTTTTCCTTCTAAACTATTGAATTTGTTTTCCTTTTACTTCAACCCCAAAGCATTTTTCAACGCAGTCATATAGTCTCAAATTTTCCCAAAAGAAACCGTTGTCGGACAATCCATGGAACCCCATTTTGAGAATAACTCCTTTGTGACACATGAGGAGCAAAATTTCGAGCACACGAGGTTTGACTGTTTTCATTCAACAATGTCCCTGGGTCAACTATCGTGACATCCAACTAAAGTCTGCCCCTTCATTGCCCTTTGAATTTGTGTTCGAAATTTTTGGGGGTGAATGTGTTGACAAAATGGACTTTTCAACTTGATTTTAAAAGGTCAATCTCGTTTTCTCATCGATGGATTCTCCACCCATCTTATGCCCTTCATCTAGGGAACCCCCCTCCCCCCCCACGGCCCAAAAAAGTCCCACCCCATTTATTGGAGGTTAGTACTTTTCCCTCTAACAACATGTCTTGTAATTTCAATGGTCTACCCACATGACTTCGTTATTCATAATTATTCAAGTCTTATCTTTCTAAAATAAATTTATAATTATTTCATGCAACGAATAAATAATGTTTTCTGACCATTTTAGTCCAAAACTAAAGTTAAGTGCTCCACTCCACGTGCATTAGGGCTTTCCATTTTAGTTTACTTTTGATTGGGTGCAGGAACAACGTCAGCACTGTTGTCATCGAGTCAGAGGAGACAAATTCAATTTTGAGGCTTGACTTTGTGCTGTCACGCCTGACAATTGTATCGCACCTCATCCTTTTCGAGCGTCCACAATTTAGTCAATGAATCAATCACCTTAGAATTACATGCCGTATTAATTTCGGAAAAATCCTCACTGTTAAGATATATTAATCTTATGTCGAGCTTAGTTCAACATTGATACCTATAAATGAAATATTAGATTCAAATATTATATATGATAAAAATATATCTTAAAAAAATTTTATTTCTTAAAAATTCATTCGGTGTAAATCAGATTTAATTGAATTTAGTGTAATTAATAGATATCGATAATTTATTTTAAAAAAAGAAATATATCATTACAACTTGTTATTTTTAGTTAAAAAAAAAGGAATTCATGATTCTATTAAATTAATCAGAATTTTCAATCAAAAATAATTTATAACATATTTTGTTAACCTAATAAATGCACTAATGCTAAAAAATTAAAAAAAAAAATTACAATATATATAGTGACCTAAAGACTGACGTCACAGTATATCTAAATTTGGTAATTAATGGATTCTTCTTTTGTTTGATTATGGGAAGACTGTGCGACATTCAAAGCGGGGTCCATTCCCATTCTTATTTTCTTTTCCTTTTTATTTTTTTTTTGTTTTATTAGGCACATTTTTGTTTTTGGTCGGAAAAAAATTCGCAGCCGAAATATGAACACTAGCAATAGTAGTATAAAATATGATAATGGGTGGTGTGGTTCTCGTGGGCCGTGGGGCTTAGAGTCGACAAGCAGGCGACCCCATTTTGTAGTTTCTTTCTTGCACACCGTCTCAGCCACGTTCCGCACCACGTTTTCTATACCACCTTTTCCAATTTTTCTCCTTTTTGTGCTTTCTGGTGCACCACATCAGTGCTCGGTGTGGAAATTTGAGGATGTGGAGCCCCATGGATAATAATCCATAAAAGAAAAACCTAGTGGGCTCATGCTTCACATGTTTATTTATTTATTTTTTGGTACCAAGCTTCACATGTTTCTAGCAAAGCCGGGTAGGGGGAGACCTTGCTTCACTCCCCTCTATATCTAATTTCAAGTCAACAAAAGAATAATTATTATGAAATGAAAAAATAATACCGAAAAAGATAATTTAATGAAAAAGTTTGAACTTAGAGTAAAATATCCAAATAAGCTTTTTAGGGGTGCTATTCATAGATGTTGAAGGAGGTGATAAGTCAATATCCAGAGTTATGACATACTGACATATGGCATGAGTTTCAGGTGAGTTTGCACTTAGACGTGCAATGTGTTGACATGTGAAATGAGTTTTAGGTGAGCCAGCAACAAGTTGAGTTGGATGATAACATCTGTTTTGCAAGTTATCATGCGTGATACAAAGAAAACATGTGTACGAACACATGTCTGCACGTGATGACATGTGTTTTGAACATAAGTTCCATAATGGATATCCACTAGATTTTTTGATATTTATAACACTCCCCATTGGATGTTTAGTACATAGAGAATAGATCTCCTTAAAATTTTACTAAAAAAATACCCAGTGAAAAAGAAAATTCTAATAAAGAAAAAATAGTACGCTATTCAATATATTTTAATAATGCATTTACTCCTCCTGCTAGAAATATCCTTGAGATTTTTAAGTTGATATATTCCTATTTTTTAGATGTTTAATTTGTAAACCAATGCAAAATTTTATTTTCGTAAAATTTATTGTCTCAAATTGTTTTTTCAAATATTCAACAGATTTAGAAATCTTTTTAAGAGTTCCAACAAGATTCAAATCATAAAGGAACTTGTACAAATTATGGAAGCAAATAGAGTGCCATGAGATGGGAGTGTGTATCCATTCGCATTGAGATGTTCCTCGTGCATCTAATGACCCAAAAGAAAGGAAAAAAACGTCCTGCATTTTAGAGAGTTTAACAAGCAAGACCCTAATTGTACGATTTCTAAAAATGTAGAACAATATATCTTCAAGCTCAGTGGGAGAATGATCTTCAATCATGGGGCTAACTGTCGGTCAATATTTTTTTTTTAGATTAATATTGCATAATTTTTGCAAATTATAAATCTTAAAAATATTACTAATATCGTTTATTATTATTTTCATTAATAAATTTTAGATTAATATTGTATATCAACATTGTCAATTTTTTTTTTTTCTTGTAAACAAACCAAAATATGAAGCATAACATATGAGTTTCATGCAACCTCCAATTTGATATTTCTTCCTCTCGAAATGATACCCATTATTATTATTATAGAGATTTCAAAAGAATACATGGACAGAAATTAAGGATTGTTTTCATTAATATAGGATAAAATAGTAAAAGAAAAAAACAAAAATAAAAACAAAAAGCAACTTTTGAAAAAGCAAAAACTACATTGAATAGTTGATGATTTTTAATGATTTTTGGATCACAAGTTGAGGTTTCATCGGTTATCAGGTGGATTACCAAGCACCTTTTTAACTGTCTGAAAAATCAAATAGCCAAAAGTATTGTACCCATAACATAGAATTAAATACAAATTGTGAGTTACTTACGAAGATTTGTTAACTTGGTCTTTTCAGGGGCTTGAACAAATTTTGATAACCTTGAACATAATTAACATACAATACATAATTTTAGTTTGTATGGGTTATTTGTTCTCTCTCTCTTTCTTTTGGTTGTATAGGGATTGCAAAATCGCATAAATACATATATTGATGATGGTTCGAATATTAGATTTTGGAAAAAATATTTAAGCAAGAATTCTTTATCATTTGGGTGTCCAGGAAAGGGTATTTGTTCTCTCTTGTCCAACACATTAATGGCTATTTTGCTAAGTTTTGTGAATATTTTAATTTAAATAAATACATGTATATTGCATGACTAAATCAGCTGTAACGAATTTGTCCAATTGTGTTTCATTATCACATTAATCATCAACTTGTCAAATACAGAGACCTAAAGACTGAAACTGGCCCCCCATTTTTCTAGTCCAAAAGAACTTTCCCTACTCTAACAACTCTCTCTCTCTCTGTGGAAGTGGAAAAGTCAGAATGATGCTTGTCTTGTTGTGGGGCATTAGTAAAGATCCAGGGGCGTTGCTTGTCCAAACTCAGCAGCTGTTAAACAAAATCAAATGTTCTAGGCTCATTCACCGTCACAACAGAGAAGGGACTTTCAAGCCAAGCTAAGCTCATTCACTTGCCCACAATACAAACACGAGAAGGGTTTAATTTGACATAATAAAATTCAGCACCAAAAGTTGTGATTAAATTCGTAGTTTCCTTTGATGTCTTAGGACCCGTGAAGTACAACGATTGTATAATATATTAGTTTATTTGGACGGTGCGATCATGAGTTTCGAACCTTTGTTTGGTAATAAAAAGGCTATCAAAGACAAATCCTAGAACAATACCAATATTGAATTGTGGGTGGACCATGTCCCATGACCATATGCATGCTTTGTTGCTTGCTTAGCAAGAAGTGGGCGGTCAGTCCATTGAATTAGGGCTGAGAAACACTAGATTTGATAGGTAAAGATATTAAAATTTTTAATTAAATCTTAAATTTAAAATTTAAAAATAAAAAAATTATATTAAGAAAATTATTTTTTTAAAATAAATATAATTAATATTCGAATCAAATTAATTAAAATTAATAATAATAAAATAAAAGAGTGATTTGATATGCGCACAAAATGTTTTATGTATTCAAAAGGATTTGGTCTTTACTTCTGCAGCTCCTCTCTCGGGAATCCCTTTGCTTTAGGATTCACGATTGGGGGGCTGTGATTGACATTTGTTGAAATCTTCGCCGCCACTGCCAAAAGGGATTCTTGAAATTAGTAGAAATGTTTCTCGTTTTAAGGAAATTGTCATTATTTATGAGAAATCATCGGTAGATAAGCAATTTTTGAAGTTTCTTTTCGTATCCCTGGTCATTTACCCCGTTTTTCACCGGGGACTGAGGTTTTAGTGATATTAAAGAAAAAGGAAAATAAAAACCACACAAACTTAGTTTTTTTTTTAATTACTTAATCATAATTATTCAAAAATTTGATTAATTTAATTTAAATTATTATAAGATTTATAGTAATTGATTCCTGTATCATTGTCTTTTTATTTTTAAGATTTAAAGTCAAGATTTTGATAGAGACATCATAAAATATAACTTTAGCTTGAAATATAATTGAAGTTAAAGTTTAACTTTAAAATTGTATGTTTGAGTAAAGTTTGAAAACTAAAAGCTCATCTCATCCTTCATTTTTGTTTTATTTTATTTATAATATTTTTTAATTAAAATAAAATATTTTAATACAAAATATAAGATTTTGCAGATAAATTAAAAAACTAATATCCCTTCAAAAATAATAAAATTATCGGTATAGCATTAACATTTTATATTGAAAACTCCATCCAGTCGCTTGTGGTTGGTTTCAATTTTTTCTAAAGTGTTGCAAAATGAGGTTATAAAATTATAATAGCAATAATAAATCTTAATAAAAGGTTCCGTCGAAAAGTCATCTAATTCTGAGATTGATAGAGAGAGAAAAGACATATAGGGGGAGAATTCAATGCCCCCAGCATGGACAAGTGGCCTGGAGGAGCCAAAGTTGACCCTTAATGTATAGCCTTTTCCTCCTTTGAGGACACCACCAAGTTGTAGGCAACCCCACCCCCATCTCCACCTGGGTGTGGCTCAGATGTTCACGTCTACTTAAACAAGACTTGATCAAATTAAAAACAATATATTATTAATCGACTTGAGCCCATGATGAATTTTGGATTATCGAAGAAAGAGTCTTTTTTTTTTTTTTTTTCCTTTTAACTAATCAATATTTAAGATTTACCTAACTAATTCAGCCTTAATATTATATAATTCATAGGGATTAATATTTTCAAATCTCTTTTTTTCATCTTATAATCTGAATTTGAGACCTATAATTAAAATACAACATCCTATCATTATATTTACAGAATATCGGTGAAAAAAGAGTAGGTAATATTAGGGAATTCTTTCCTTTTTGGCATTTTTCGGATATTTTGTCTGTTTTGAAAATGTTGCTTTCACTCCCCTAATTCGGTATTAAAATTCTGTTAGCCCTCTGTCGCCATTCTAGAAACTAGAAAAGAAATCCTCGAGACCAACAGTAAAGCATTGATAAAAAAAAAAAGAGAATATTATTTTTTATGTTAACATAAAGCCTCATCTAGATAATAATGTAAGATATGACATTCACAATCTGAGGAGAAGTAGCCATTTGGTGTTCATCCATGCTGCGGCTATAAATGGATATCGCAGGGAAGGGAAATTTATCTTTCTCTTCACTCTTGCAAATTTTGACTTTTTCTCTCGGACTCTGAAAGTGAAATGTGCAAGTGATATAGAGAAAGATAATCGTAGTTGTTGTTGTAATGAGCGGAAAATGTTAATTAATGATTTATAACGATACAGTATTTTTTCTTTAAAAATTCAAATTCGAACTTCTTTTAAATATGAAAAAAAGGGAAAAATAGTAATTGAATAAATTAAAGATATTTAGCATAAAATATATAGTTTTTAATAGATATTTAATTTTTTAATAAAAAAACTCTAATAGAAATTGTTATATCTAAACCTTGTACTTTTGTTTCTTTTGAGTTAACCAAATTTCCAATAGAAATGCCTCAAAACAAACCAGACTCACTTGAATTCTAATAATTAAGCTGAGCTCAAATTTATACGAGTTTGAGCAAGCTCAAATTTCTCAGCTTCGTCTAGGAATATTTAAAAATCCTAGGATGAAAGTTTTTTTGAATATTGACAAGTCACTTGCCAACTACAAATATAAATGTATCAATATATCTCATATTTGTGCATATTTTCTTACATTGTTATATGAAATTTATCATTTTTGCCCACCATTTTGTTGGGAAAAATGATTTAATATAAAATATGTCAAATATCTTATTAAATTATTGAAATTAATAAATGAAATCAAAATCCAATTTGGATAGAAAATTACCTGATTTCATAGCTATAAAACTCAATTGTATGAAATCCTACTCTAGACAGAATCCTAAGTTCGGCCTTCCAGGTCAAATGTATTTTCAAAAAATCTCTTTGTATGATGAAGATATTAGAAATTAGAGTGATGTATTGACTCAGAAACTATAACTCTATTTATAACTGTAGAGATAACTTTACCTTTCAAATTCATAATAAAATTTGCATGTTCAATTTATTTCAGTTACCTTACCAAATTCACAAGAATTTATATAACTTTCCATCTGTCCTTAAGTCACATTTCAATATTCTCTATTTAAATCATCATAAATAACAAATATTCATCGGTATCTATACATTTATTTATTTTCATATCTTATCAGATACATTAAATCCAAATTACTAAATTTTCAAATTTATTAGATTACTTGTTTAATTTAATAACAGTATGTAATATATAATTATTCTAACATATAAACCTAATATTGGATTAATGATCCAATAATCTTTCACTTGAACAATATGTAAAATCTTATAATTATATAATTACGAAATAACCGAATGAATTCAACTTTTCTATCAATATTAAAATATATCTATAACCAATTTAGTCCAATAATATCAATTTAGTATCAAGGTGGTTTTTGTTACATTTTTTTTCATAACTCAACCATCAATAGTCACGTAAATTGATATAACTAAACGACATGGATCATGATATGGATACGTGGTATGAAAATATCATATAATATGATCTTTAACATACCTATTTTCAATTAGTTCTCTTTAGTGAGATCATACCAAATCAGAGTGTGAATAAAAACTGAATCTTTATTTCTGTAAAATTTAACTGTAATTACTAAATATTTACGTCAATAGAGTATCTATAATTACAAACTCTCACTAAAACTGTAAATTCTAAAGTAGCATTACACCCATATGAGCAACATGCTCATATAATACTTTGGGTGGTAAACCCTTAGTAAGCAAATCAGCAATCATGGAGTCTATTTCTATGTGCTTTATAGATATCTAACCACTCTATACTCTTTTTTTAACAACTAGGAATTTGATATTTATGTGTTTGGACTTTGTCGAGTTCCTATTATTATTGGAATAGAGGATTGCTGATTTATCGTCACAAAATAATCTCAGTGGCTTGTTAATGCTATCCACTATCCGTAATCTCGTAACAAATTTTCATAACCATATTATATGGTTGGATATCTCATGACATACTGTGAATTTCACCACCATGGTGGAAGAGGTTATAAGAGACTCTTTAGCATTTTTCTAATAGATGGCTCCTCTTGCTAGCATATAGATGTAATCTGTTGTAAACTTCATACTATCTTTATATCCCGCAAATTCGGAATCCATATACCCAATGATCTCAAATCGTTCCGACTTCCGATACATGAGTATATATTCTTTCGTTCTCTGTAAATACTACAAGACCCGTTTGATGGCTTTCTAATGGTCTATTCCTGGATAGCTTAAGTATCTACCCAATATTTTTATAATGTACATAATATCCAGACGCGTACATAATTGAGCATACATCAGACTCCTTCCTGCTGATGTATAGGGAATCTTCAATATTTCTCGTTTCTCAAGATCACTTTTGGGTACTATTTGAGACTAAATTTGTCACCCTTAGCTACATAGGTGTCACCTGGTATATAATCTTGCATGTCATATCTTTTTAAAACCTTTTCAATATATCAATTTTTGGATAATCATAAAATACCCTAAGAATAATTTTGGTGTATCTAAATACCCAATATGAAAGAGCTTTCTCCAATATCTTTCATCTCAAATTTCTTAGTGAAAATGATCTTGGTTTTATGCAATAGCTCTTTATCATTACTGGCAAATAATATGTAATCGATATATAAAACAAAAAAATATATATTTATTCCCATAGGATTTACGATATATACATTTATCAACTAAATTCATCTCAAAACCAAACAAAATGATTACTTGATAAAATTTAAAATATCATTGTTGAGATACTTGCTTGAATCCATAGATGGACTTCTTAAGTTTGCAAAACTATATTCTTTGGATCTCCTAACACAAAGTATTCTAATTGCATCATATAGATCGTTTCATCAATGTCACTATTGAGAAACGTCGTCTTTATATCCATCTGGTGTAACTCAAGATTTAAATGTGCCACTAATTCCATGATAATCCTAAGGGAGTTTTTTGAAGAAACCGGAGAGAAAGTCTCTTTATAATCGATGTCTTCTTTCTATATGACGCCTTTTGTGACAAGACGAACTTTATATCTCTCCACATTGTCTTTTGAATCCCTTTTGGTTTTAAATATCTATTTACAACCGATGGATTTTGTACTTCAGGCACTGAGACGAGATCCCAAACATCATTGTCCTTCATGGATTTTATCTCCTCATTCATGAAATCAATCTACTTTTCAGAGTTGCAAGATTTTATGGTTTGACGGAAGTTGATTGGATCATCTTCCATCACCCCAATATCAACTTCATGTTCTTGAATAAATACAATATAATCATCCAAAATTGTATTTCTTCTTTCTCTAATGGATCTTCTTAATGACATAGATTCTTGAGGTGGTAGAGTTTATTCTTTTGGAATGAGAATTCTCTAACATTATCTAATTCTGCTGTGTTTTGAACAAGATCAGGGATAGAAACATGATCAAATCCAATAATATCTGTGGGAATATCAATATATTCCTCTTGGAAGACAATATCTATAACCATATCTCCCCCCGTAAATTCAACATCCTAAAAGAACCGAACATTTTCTAACTAAAAAATGACATTATTTGTGAAATCATAAAATTTGTATCCCTTAGACTTTTCAGAGTACCCTACGAAATAGGAACTAACCGTTTTAACATCCAGTTTCCTTTTATTGGGCTTAAAAGGCCTAGTCTTAGTTGAATAACCCCAAACGTACATATACTTTAGATTAGGACGTCTACTTGTCCAAAGTTCATGGGGGTTTTGGTAATTGTCATAGTAGGAACTCTATTCAAAATGTATATTGTAGTTTTAAGTGCTTCTCCCCAGAGTGACTCAGGTAAGGTAGAACGAACAATCATGCTCCTTACCATATCCTGAAGAGTTCTGTTTATCTTTCAGCAGCACCATTCGGCTAGTGAACGAGGTGTATTATGGAACGATACCACATTCCTCTAGGAAGTGAGAAAATGGTCTCGAATTTTGTTCACTTATCCGTCATTTCTGCTTTGGTATTCTCCATTACAGTCAAATTTGGCTTTCTTAGTTCTTTTTCCGAGTTGTTTTTCAACTTCAGGCTTATAAATTTTGAACACGTCTAGAGATTGAAATTTTTCTGTAAAGATATATATATATATATATATATATATATATATATATATAGTCATATTTTGAATAATCGTCTATGAACGTTATAAAATATCATTGACCATTTCAAGAAGCCAAAGGAAATGACCCACAGATATCTGTATGAATTAGTTTTAAGACATCTGAAATCCTTTTGACTTCAAATCTTCTTTTATTGGTTTGTTTTTCCTTTATATAATTTATACAAATATCAAAATATATGAAATCAAGGGAATCAAGAATTCTTTCTGATACAAGTCTCTCTATTTTCTGTCTGGAGATATGACCTAATTTCTTGTGTCACAACGAGGAGGAATTCTCATTGATTAATTTATGTTTTACACTTTGAGTACTAGTTTATAGGGATTCATTAAATAAACAATAGTATTTATCAGATAAAGATTATTGAATTTTGATAAAGAACTAGAACCAACCAATTTAGATTCAAAAAACAAAGTAACTTTACTATTTCCAAAAGAATAAGTAAAACCGAAATTGTCCAATACAAAAATAGAAATCAAATTCCATATAAAAGATGACATAACAAAGTTTCATGTAAATCCAAATAGAATTTGGTCTTTAACAATAATGTAAATCTTTATATTGTTTCTATTGGAATTTTATTATTATCGCCTATGTAGATATATCTTTCACCATCATTGGGCGGTAGACAATTTAGACAACCCTGTATAGACACGCTAATGTGAGTGGTTACAGTAGAATCTAGCAACCAAGTGTGTTTTGGTACTAAAATTAAATTAATCTTAGAACAAACCAAATTAAGGAATATAATGACATCCTTATCCTGTTTACTTTTCCTTCATTTCTTGTCCTTAGTGGTTAAGTTTTCTTGACCTTTATACCGTATAGAGATAGAATTTATCAAGAGTGTACTAGTTTCAGTCTTTTCATGCTTGACAAATTATTTCTCAATATCTTTAAAGAAAGTTTTGGCTATCATAATAGATTCAGATATTGTGCCCCTAAATGTTTCTGGGATAACGTGTTTCATAATCATTAAACTCATGTAATTTGACTTTTTTCACCTTTCAAACTCCCTCTTTTCATTAGAGTTACTCTCATTTGAAAGAGGTGGGGGAGAGTCGACCCTTAGTGCAAGGTCTAAGTCCTTGATTTCGAGAACTATCAACAAGTTCTCTTGCCATGATTGGAAATTAGAGCCATTCAATACGGGAATGGAACTGAGTTGAGCATTAATATTGGTGGGAATAGTACTAACTGTCAAAATAGAGAACAATAATCAATATATATTCAAATGAAACTTTAAAAACAAAATAAACTCAAATATGAGAAATCTCCTTCTTAAGATACCAATACTCCATTAATATTTCATCTTTAGACAAAATAAGAGGAAATTACTTATCAAGTTCCTAAACTTTATATCGAATTCACAAATTAGTTCCTGAATTTCAAAATGCAACAATTGGGAATCTAAATTTCAAAATTCGTAACACCATTAGTCCTTCCATTACTAACGGTTCCAAGCTAGCCGTTAAGTGTTGACGTATATCGACGTGGTAGATGATGTGCGTGGTGATAATTGTTGATGTGTCAAATAACACGTCAGTACCAAACCATCTCTACATTGGTACGTAAGGAAAAATGTTGACGTGGCATGTCACGTCATCAACATGCTAACGTGGCAGTGCCACATCATCAATTGGTTAAATTCAAATTTGAATAAAATATTTTTCAAATTAAGAAAAAAATTTAAAATAAATCGAGATATTTAATTTTTAATTTATTTAAAAATATTTTTAATTCAAATTTGAATAAAAATATTTTTCAAATTAAAAAATTAAAAATAAATTGAGAATATTATCACTTATAATTTAATTTATTTAATTTTTAATTTAATTAATTTCTATAACTTATAATTTCTTTAATTTTTAATTTATTTAATTCCTTTAACAATCATACAAAATAGATGATTTTCACTTATAATATAATATAATTTATTTAATTTCTTTAATATATTTAATTAAAAATACATCGGTGAATTTTAAAAATAAATTAAAAAACACACAAAACTGAAATTAGGGTTTGTTCATCTGTAGATTGAACACAAGATGTGAGATGTAGATTTAACACAACCGGACTAAGACTCTAAGTGCCCCTTTATGTACAACCATTGATAGGATCTCCGATAATGAAATTCGATGTCGGAGACGATCGATCTAAGTGAGGTAATGATGAATTTGAGGTCTGATTAGAGTGATTCTTCTGATAGTCTTGAGATACGTTCTTCGAATCTCTACCTGCTGCGTTTGTTTTAGAATCCAACGAAGCCTTCGAATGGCGACTAATGAGGCATCAAGTAATGACTGTTCGCCATGGCAATCTGACACAAATCGTCTTGCCACAACGACTGATCATTTTCCTTTGCCATGGTGATTTGAATAGCCTTTGAGACACGACCTTTCGGCTCCGCAACCTTTCGATGGTGAGGATTTGTTAAATAACTAGGTGATTCGAAGAGGAAACAGAGAAAAAGGAGCTAGGATTTGGGGTTTGAATACATTTAATGGATTTGAAGAAGGGAATTTTGGATTTGTTCTTATGGGTGTAGAATCTCAAATTCGGAAGTGGGCTATCGCTAAGGTTCCTACCCTCCATCTTCTGTCATGGTGTTTGAATACATTTGATATATTAGTAGGCTTTAATGGGGTTTGAATACATTTGATGGATTTAAAGCTTTCATAATAGGCTTTAATGGCAGTCGTGGCACTGAACGGTGGTGAAAATTGGCGAATTGATGAAGACTAAACATCTGGATGCAAAGCGGAATACGAAGAGACAATGATCAAATACTGAAATCGAGATCGGAAGCTCTAGATCGATTTTGGAGAGAGATCTTGGTTTCAGAAGTGGGTGGAGAGTAAAATCATGATTTTGGAGAGAGTGAGATCGAGATAGATTTTAGAGAGACAGAAAGGGTTAGAAAGAAAGAGAGAGAGAGAGAGAGAGAGAGAGAGAGAGATAGGGATGATTTTTATTATTTTCTTTTTAAAACTTTAATTTGAAAAGTATTTTATTTAAATTTGAATTAAAAATATTTTTTTTAGAAAAAAAACCCACTTGATGATGTGACACTGCCACATAAGCAGTTGGTGACATAGTGTGCCACATCAACATTTTTCCTTATGCGACAATGTAGAGATGGTCTAGTGTTGACATGTCACTGACACGTCAGCAATTACCGTTGTGCTGGAAGCCTAGTTAGAAAATAATCAGCCACATCATCTGTCACGTCAATATACGTTAGCACTTGATAGCCAGTTTGGCATTATTAGAACAAAAGGACTAATGGTGTTTTGAATTTTAAAATTTAGGTTCTCAATCATTGTGTTTTAAAATTTAGAAACTAATTTGTGAATTTGATATAAAGTTCAGAGATTTGACAAATAATTTCCTCTACAAAATAATTAAATTATAAGTGGTATTTTAATATAGCAATCAAATGTTAACAATAAGAACATATTAACCAATTATTTTCCTTTGGGTTGATAAATTTGTTACATATAAAACCGAATAATCGTCACTCATTTATTAATACAAGGTGTGCATGCAACTATGTCAAATACAGATCTTCTTTTGGGCCGATCAACACGTGAATTGTATACACACAACTTTTTAAATCCAAAAATAAATTAATTTTCACAAGAGAGGTTATTTTGGTGACATGTTGTTTCAATTTGTTCATCTTAAAATATATACAAAATTATACTAATATTTGAATAATATCTGTAATAGAAAAAGTTTCAATTTTATCCTGACGGACTCAATTTCTTGAAGATTAGGCCATTTAAAGCCTAATCTTTTTAACTCTAATTGGGCCTATAATAGCCCAATTTTACTAAATCTGTCTTCTTCATCTTTATTTTTCATCCTTATACCTTCATTGTCAGAATAAAACTAAAGTCTTTACCTTTTGTCGATAATTGATTCAAAACTTGGTCAATCTCTGTTCTGTAGTAGGGAGTACTAGGAAAGTTCCCGTTAGGTGGTGAATTCATTTAGAACTACTTAAGAACTAGCAAAATTTAGACTTATCCCCATTTTGTCGATAGAACTTTTGTAGACATGTTCTGTCATTGCATACTAAATGAATAGCCAATCTTGAACATAAATAGGACAGTAAGGAATGATAAGGATGAAAAATGCGTTCAATTGAGTCCCATGAGTTCTAAAACCTTTGCACCTAGGATGGGATCTGCTTCAACCCAAAATGGCTTATAAAGCCTTTGTTTTTTAAAAACAATATTGATTCTTTTATGATGTGGATTTGCAATAAAAAGAAAAGTTTTATTTTATCAGAATTCAAAAAGTTTTCTTCTAAAATTGAGAATCAAAACTTAAAAAAAAAAAAAAAGAAAAGAAAATTGAAAGCTAGAAATTTCCTTTTTTTGGTTTTTCAAAATTGGAAATTTCTTAATTTAAACCAAATTTCAAAAGAGCTTTAAAATCAAAAATTTTCAAAATTAGATCTGTAGTTCCTTAAAAAAAAATTCCATAAAAATAATACCCAAAAAGAAGGAAAATCCAAAAAATTCTTTCACTTTTGCCCTTCCTCTTTTTTTTTTTTTTTTCTTTTTTTGTTTTTTGGAGAAGAAAGTCCAATGCAAACAAAAAGGATAAGTTCCAAAAAAATAAAATAAACCAAATCAGAAGTTTCATTTTTTTTTTAAGGGAAGTTCCAAAGATTCTTAAAGAAAAAGAGGCCAACTTGCTTAAAAAAAAAAAGATTGCCCAAACGCCCATGTTTTCCCAAAAGGGCCATGTTTTTCCAAAAGCTCACGTTTTTTCCTTTCATTTTCTTTCTAAGAAGTTCAAAAGATCCAAAAAAAAAAAAAAAAAAAAAATCAATTTTCTAAAAAAAATTGCTCAATTTTTTTTTTAACACCGGATGTCAACTTTAATAAAAACTGGAAGTCAACTTTGATAAAAATTGAATTTCGACTTAATGAAAAACTTTTCAACTTTTTCTTTTTATTGAAATCCACACCAAAAGTTTCTGATTTTTTTTTTGAAAACTAAAATTTTCGTAAAAAATTGTCATGCATATTTTAAAAAATTCACACATTATCAAAATCATATATTTGATAAAATCTTAAAATATGCAGAAAAATTCAATTACTTAAGCATGAGTTACTTTGATACCACTTGTTGGGAAAAATGATTTAAAAAAAAATATGTCAAATATCGTGTTAAATCACCAAAATTAATAAACTTAATAACTTAAATCGAAATCCAGATCGGATAGAAGATTACCTAATTCCATAGCCGAAGAATTCAATTTTATGAAATCCTAGTCTAGATAGAATTCTCGGTTCGGCCTTCCAAGTCATATGTATTATCACAAAACCTCTCTGTATGATGAGGTGTTAGAGATTAGAGTGATGCATTGAACTAGGGACCATAACCCTATTTATAACTATAGAGATGACTTTACCTTCCAACTTCATAACAAAATTTGCATATTCAGTTTATTCAAATTACCTTATTAAATTTACATGAATTTAGGTAAATTTTCAGTTGTCTTTAAGTCACTCTTTGACATTTCCCATTTAACCCATCATAAATAGCAAATATCCATTAGTATCTATATATTTATTTATTTTCATATCCTATTAGATACTTTAAACCCAAATTATCGAGTTTCCAAATTTACTATATCACTTTCATATGGCTTAACTTAAATGACAGTGTGCAATATACATAATTATTCTAACATATAACTCCAATATTGGATTAATGGTCTAACACATTTTTCATCTTGTATGCACATAATGTGTTCTCTCTTTTGTAGGTTGGTATAATAATTCCTAAAGATAAGGAAAAAGAAGATCAGAAGAAGCAACAGTATTGTTGTAGTTTTGCCATGGTGGGGAAGTTCAAAAAAAAAAGAGAAAAATCAAAGAGGGTGCTCATTGCTGTGGCGTCACCCCTACATCGTGCCATGGCGTCATCCTTACATCGTGCCATGGCGCAACTCTCAGCTTTGGGAGAAAGGAGCACAACAAGGGTTAGCGCCACAATGGCCACTGCTTCCACAGCAAATGGCTTCAAACTGGAGTGCTAAGGTTGGAATGCTGAGGTGTAGACACTAATGCTTCTTGTTTTGAGCCATAAACTCCACTATAAAAGCCACTCTTTATCCCAGCATTCATAACTTAAAAGAGCTACCTAGGGAAGGAGAGAGTGAGGGGGTAGATTAAAGTTAGATTGAGGGTTCTAAAACAGATTTAGGATGAGAAAAGATAGATTTGCAAGGAAATGAAGGTGTTTATCATCAAGGAGAGAGAATGACTTCAACGATGGCTTGTGAGGAATATGATTATTGTGACCTCCATCAAATATATGGGTAATCTCTCTTCCTTGATGTAGATTGCACTATCTAGCCTTTAATTCTCGAAAAAACTCATTTAAACATATTTTGTGTCTTAATCTATATAGATGATTTATGTTCTATAATCATATTGTGTAGACCAGATTTTATTTTATGTGCTTTATGTGTTTATTTGATTGACTCATTCCATTTTCATACTAAAGTTGTATAGTCTATATCAATGTGTTCTGAACATACTTGGATAGTTATGTGAGTTAATTAATATTGATATTTATAAATTTCATGTATATGTTGAACTTAATTTTTATTCAATGTTTTTCTCTTATTTATCTTGAAGAAGGGTTGTGGTTGAAATATTTGATTTGGTAACTGCGTCCAATTCTTGTAGTCCTGGGTGTGAGGGTTGTGCAATAGTTTTATTGAGCTATTAATCATATAGTATGAATAGTTTATGCATTGTAATAAATTAATCATATTTACATTTTAGATTATATTAGTTTTTTTTTTTTGTTACACGAGATTTGAATCCTGAATTACGAGATTGAGAGAGAAAGTTGTGACTACTAGACTATCTCCATAGGAATATTGAATTAGTTGTTTAGTTGACATGCATGATTTATTTTAGGAATTGATAGATTATGCATTTTTTGAGACTAGCATATAACTTGTGATTGTTGTTAATCGTACATGTCATGCTAAGTCTAGAGGGATTGTGTCACATGTTAAATATTTGATGCTAGATTAGCTGGTTTATATCTTTGATTGTATTATGAGACATTTGAGGTTTGTAACACAAATTCTTTCCACTACAAAATTAAAGCAATATAGGGATGGAAAAAAACTATCTGTAGAGTCCAAAAAACCGTTAGAAAAACCTTCTCCAATGGATGAGATTTCAGTTGGCTATACACTAGTAAGGATAGGTCTATACCAACAATTGTGGTAACCGTTGGAGCATGTCTTGATATATACTGACAGTTAGAAAACCGTTGGTAAAAGTTATAGACTTTTATTGTTGGTTACACAAGTGTTAAGAAATGTTACATTTTGTATCGTTGGTTAATATATGTTAGTATAAATTATTATCTTATATCGTCAGTTACTATGTGTTACTATAAGTTACTGTCATACATCGTCGGTTACCAAATATGTTGTTGTAAGTTATTATCTTATATCGTCGGTTATCATATGTTACTATAAGTTACTGTTTTGTATTGTCTGTTATCAAATATGTTACTATAAATTATTGTTTTGTATTGTTGATTATCATATGTTACTATAAGTTATTATCTTATATCGTCGGTTATCAAATATGTTAATATAAATTATTGTCTTGTATCGTCGGTTACCATATGTTACTATAAGTTACTGTCTTATATAGTTAGTTACCAAATATGTTACTATAAGTTATTGTCTTGTATGGTTGGTTATCAATTATGTTACTATAAGTTATTGTCTTATATCGTTGGTTATCATATGTTACTATAAGTTACTTTCTTCTGTCGTCAGTTACCAAATATGTTACTATAAGTTATTGTTTTGTATCATCGGTTACCATATACATTACTATAAGTTACTATGTAATATTATCAGTCACCATATATGTTACTATAAGTTATTATTTTGGTTTATCGATTACGACAAAAGTTAAGAAAATGAAGTGCCTCTTATTGTCAGTTAGACGAGTATTAGAAAGTGTTAGAAAATAGTCTTGTATCGTCGATTAAACAAGTGTTAAAGAAAAGTTACTTTTATTGTCGATCAGTAGGTAAAGTTACCATCTTATATTATGGGTTACCACAAATTTGTTTTGTATATTTTGTGTCATTGGTTACATATGTTAGTATAAGTTATTATCTTGTCTTGTACCGTCAACTATCACAAGTGTTAGGAAAATATAGTGAGAAAATATTATTAAGAAAATATATGAAAATATTTGTCTTTTATTGTCGGTTACACAAATATATAATCCACAGCCATTTGTTTATTATAATACCAAGTTCACCATCAACATACCCTTACAAATGTTATATTACAACCCAAGATAATAACCAAAGATAAAAATCTTACATTACAACCCAAGATAACAACCAAAGATAAACGTCATGCAAGATATTAATAATATTAATGACAAAGAAAAAAATACATACAAATATATTAATAATATCTCGGATAGTTAGACTTCTTTAGATCCACCTGGATTTTCATCTGAACAAAGAGATGAAACAGTGAACTTAAACATTACAAGAGAGTTTCAGTGACATTGAGTAAGAGTTTTGGATAGGTATGGATGTCGAAAGTATAATATATATTTTGGTTGAGTGAGAGTTTTTGTTGATTATAGATTATGGATTATGAGAAATAAGAAATAAGGTTATATGTTTCGATGGATTTTGAAAATTTTGAGAGGATGAGAAGATAATGGATTTTGAGACTTTTGATTGGAGAAAATGAGAGCTTTCGAGGGAATGAGAAGTAATGAAAAAGAGAGCTTTCGAGGGAGTGAGAAGCAATGAGAGAGCTTTGATGGTTTTAAGAGATGTTGACTGTCATATTTTCACAATCAATTTCAAAACCTGCCCATTTTTTAAAATTTTGTCTCCCGCCCTACATTTTCACTTTTATATGCTAGTTCCTGTCTATATTTTTAGTTTTAGATTGTTAAAAACTCACTACATGCCCTGAAAGTAATCCAAAATTGGTTCATTTTCTGTCACGTTGTCAATCCAAATTGGACAAATTACATCCGATGGCTGGGTTGGGCTAACTCTAAAATATAATATCCAATTGATCAAATGGTTAATTACAATTTATTTGTTTATATGTTTTAAGAAAATGAAGATGAGAGTTAAAAAAATAATAAAAAAAATGTTAAAAAATGTAGCATGAAAAAAAAAGGAGAGAGTTATCACTATTTACTACTACTATATTATTCCCCCAAGGTTCCACCCAGTCTCCCACGGTTTCACCGTCTCCTATTGTCACTCCTAAAATCATAATACAAACTTACTACTAGTTACCATTAGTTACTACCACACCATCTCTCACATGGTTCCACCGTGTCCCACAAATTTCAAAACCCATATTTTTTAAAAATTATCTCCTGCCTTTTTTAAAATTATCTCTTGCATTTTTTATACTTTTAAGTTTTTTAGTTTTTAGTTTTTAGTTACCCGCCCTTTTTAAAAACTCACGATATGTACGAAACAATCCAATTAATTCATTTTCTGAATTATCTCCTACACTTTTTAAAATAAATTTTTGATAATGTTTTTTTTTGTAAAAAAAGAAAATAAAATTAAAAAATGAACTACATAACGAATTTTCAATAAAATTAATATTATCAAAAATTTTAAATTGATGAATTTCTAATAAAATTAATATTATCAAAAATTTTGAATAAATTGAATTAGAAGTAAAATAAAAAATCATAAAAATAATATTACTAAAAAATAATAATTTTTTAATTTTAACATAATTTTTTATTTATATATTTAATTTTTATTTGTTTACATGAAAGTGAGTTAAAAAAAGAGTGTAGGAGAAAAAAAAAAGAGAGAGAATTAAAAAAAAAAAAGAATAAAGAAGAGTATTAAAAAAAAACCCAAAATGTCTTCCACCATAGGGCTTCGTAAGGCTTGGAGAGGCACTCGTGTGAGGCATGTTTGCACCCGTGAGGCTTAGACTTTCACCCATGTGAGGCATGGTTGTGCCTGTGTGAGGAATGGCAGTGCCCGCGTGAGGCATGGCTACGCCTATGAGGCTTGGACCTGCACCCGGACATCCACAACTTATCACTACTTATCACTTATCACTATTTACTCACTAACGTACCACAACTTACTACTAATTTATCACTAATTTATCACTACTTATCACTACTTACCATTAATTTACCGACATATTGTAATTATTAATATTATTTATCATGCATTTATTAATTTATGTTAAATTAATATTAATATTTATTATTTTATTGTATTGTCATGTGAATTTTATTATTTTATTTAATATTTAAAGAGTATAGTAAGAAAAGAGAGAGAGAGAGCTAAATAAATAAAATTAAAAAAAGTTTACTTAAAAAAAAAAGAAAACACATTGCGAAGCAATGTGCTTTCTTAAAAGAGGGCTGCCCCCACGCTGCACAGGCTGGGGCAGCCCTCTTTACTTTAATTTTTTTGTGTTTTTTTTTTGTTTTGTTTTTTTCTTCTAGTTTTTCATTTTTTCTTCTTTTTACGATTGTTTTGTTTTTATTTTTTTAAGAAATGGAAGTTACTTTTTTTTTTGATTTTTTTACTCTGCATTTTTTTATATTTTTTTATTAGTTAATTCGTTTTTTTTCTTTGTTCTTTTATATTACTATCACTATATATTACTACTACTATATATTATTACTAGTTATTACATTTGTTTGTTCTTTTGTGTTTTTAGAATATTAAAATATTAAAATATTAAAAAATAATTTTATAAAAAAAATATTACAAAAAATTACAAAAATTAGATGAAAAATGTTACCAAAACTTAATATTTGAAGAAAAATGAAAAATCATAAAATTAATATTACCAAAAAATAATAATTTTTTAATTTTAAGATAATTTTTATTTATATATATTTAATTTTTTATTTTAAATTAATATGTCACAATAAAAATCGTGCTGAAAAAAACCAAGAAGATAAATAGGTTTGTCTCAACTTAATTTAAACTTTAGATTATTTTTAAATTAAATTTTTATTATCAAAACTTAGTTTTTGTGAGTTGTTAACGCTTTCATATTATACACTTATTATCACTTGTTGCCATACATTATATTACCACTTGTTATCATGCATTATAGTCATATTACCACTTGTTACCACTATTATCGTACATTATATTACCACTTGTTACCATTTATTACCATACATTCTATTACCACTTATTACAACTTATTACCGTGCATTATATTACCACTTGTTACCATTTATTACTATACATTATATTACTACTTATTATAACTATTACCTTACATTATATTACCACTTGTTACTATTTGTTACCATACAGTATATTACCACTTATTACAACTTATTGTCATGAATTACATTACCACTTATTACGACTAATTACATACATTATAGTTATATTATCACTGGATACCATTTGTTATTACCACTTATTACGACTTGTTAGCATACATTATAATTATCATTACAGCATATAGACATGTGCACGTCATTTTCACAAACAAATTTTTACAAAACAAATTTTTAAAACCCTCACTTACTTACCCGCCAATTTTTTTACTATTCATCCACTTTTTTTACTATACATTTTTTCATTACCCGCTATTATTTCATATTTTTTTCACTTACATTTTATTTAAGATTCACCTGTTTTTTTTTATTATTCATCTGCCTTTTTTTTATTAGATACATTTTTTCATTACTCGTTATTTTTTCATATTTTTATCACTTGTATTTTATTTGTAAGATTCACACCCGTTTTTTTTTTATTATTCACCCGTTTTTTTATTATACTCTCTATTTTTATTATATATTTTCACATTTATAATGTAATTTATTTTAATTTATTGATTTTATAAAATATTTTATTTTTTATTGTTATCAATTTTTATTTAATTTGTTAATTTATTAAATTAAAATGACATTATAGAAATAAATTTTATATTTCAAATGTATTATTTATTTTATATACATTATTTAATTTTACAGTATTATCAAGAGCCATAATTTTATTGATTTATAAATTTTTTTGAAAGAATATTAAAAATATATTAAAAATGATTGATTTTATATTCTTTTTTAATATTTTTAATGGCTTTTAAAATTTTATTTTATAGACATTTTTATATTTTAAAGAGCATTTTTTAATATTTTTATATTATAGATGTTTTTAATGAAAATTTTTAATATTTGTTAATATTAAAATTTTTTTGATATATTTTTTTATATTTTTATATTTTATATATTTTTAATTTTGTGAAATCGATTTATATATTTTTAGATTGATGTGTTATCCCTACTTATAATACCACATTTACTGATGACAGCTAATAATTGTTTTAATTCAATATCTTTTTTACAAAACAGGTGATATGGTTTGGCAATTAGTAAAGAAAACTCAATATAGAAACTTTTTATAAACCGTCACTAAAGTTGTCATATTTACAGACGGTAAAATAAATCAATCAACATAGATGAAGAACTTATACAAATGGTATTGTAAAGTAGACAATAAAGAAAAGTTATATAGAGGATATTTTCAAATTGTTTGATAACCGTTAGAATTAAATATCGTTTTTACAGTTTTTACAGACGGTTTTGCTAGTTTACAGATAGTTGATAAATTTCTTATGAATAAACATTTTGCACCATCGCAAAATATATATATTTCTTAACAGTTTGGTCAAAAGCGTCTCTAAACATCATAAAATGGAAACGGTTTTGTCAAACCGTCCTTAAAACTCTATCATATTTATTGATCACAAATAATAATCGTTAGAATTAATTAAAACTTGTGAAGATGGTATGTATAAGTAGATAATAAAAAGGTTATATTGATATTGTTTTCAAACCGTTTTTAAAATTCTGCTATATTCACTGACCACAAATGATAAACGTTAGAATTAAACATAATTTTTAAAGATATTATAATATATGAGTTAGCATAGATATAGATGTTATGCAGACGGTATGGTTAAGTAGATAATAAAGAAGAGTCATATAGTGACTATTTTAAAACTGTCTCTAAAACTTTCACATTTACTGACCACAAGTAATAACCGTGATAATTCAACTTCGTTTTTTACAAACAGTTGTGCTATCTTTACTAACGATTGCTAAATTTTTCCCAATTAACAATTTTATACCGTCATAAAATATTGTTTTAATTTTGTAGTGATCGTGACTGTTTTCAAACCGTCCCTAATACTCTGCCATATTTACTAACCACATATGATAAGCATCAGAATTGAACATAAGTTTTAAAGACTATACAATAAATAAGTTAGTATAGATATACAATTTATGTCCATAGTATGGTTAACTAGATAGTAAAAAAAAGTTATTTAGAGACATTTTTTAAACCGTCTCTAAAACTTTGTCATATTTATTAACCAAAAATAATAATCGTCAGATTTGAATGAAACTTATGAAGACGATATGCTTAAGTAGTGAGTCAAAATAGTCATATCGAGACTGTTTTCAAACCGTTTCTAAAACTCTGCCTTATTTCCTGATCATAAAAGATAAGCATCTGAATTGAATATAATTTTTAAAGACTATATAATATATGAGTTAGCATAAATGTAGAATTTATGCAGACGGTATGGTTAGGTAGATAGTAAAAACGGTCATATACTAACTGTTTTCAAACCATCCCTAAAGATTTTATATTTATTGACCATAAATGATAACAGTGAAAATTCAACATCGTTTTTTATAAACGATTGTCCAACCTTTACTGACGATTGTTAAACTTTTCCTAACGAATAATATTATACCATCGTAAAATATATACATTTTCCAATGGTTTCGTCACAAGTGTTGCTATACACCATAAAAAAAAGGTCGCTATATGTCACCGCCTATAAATATTACCGTCACCTCAATGTTTTAATTTTGTAGTGTTCATAGAATTTGTTGAATCTTTATCATGTTGGAATTATGAGTATGGTACATCTCGTGGATTCGATATCTTAGATGTGTGTCCCTTATCCTTACTCATTAGGTTAGTTTAAGTTAATTTAGATTCATTTATTTTCTTGTTTTGTTTAAATTCTTTTATCATTTATATGCAAAATCCTTTTTTAATTGTTATCTTATTAGAAAATATTGAAAGTGTTGGAAAAATGGGGGGTGCATGAGGGTAGACTCGACTCAAGTTTCCATAACCATTTAATTTGAAATTTAAAATTTGAAAAAGGGGAGAATGGTTTTAAAAAAGGGGGAAAAACTACCAGATAACTTCCTCTTTCCCTCAATTCCCTCTCTCTCCCTCTCTCTCTCTCTCCATAAAAATGAGAAACCAATTTCCCAATTTTTGAAAAGGGACATGAGTAAGAAAAGACAAGGGAAGCCATTTTTGTGCGGATGACAGTGAGAAAAACAAAAAGAGGATTCTTCATACATTCAAAGAGAGAGAAAGAAAGTTAGAAAGGGTTGATCATTCTCCACCGTGGCATTTGAATTGTGAACAAATAAGATGATCTGATTTATGTGACACTCTTCTAGATCTAAAATATCCAATCATCAAAAGAAATAAGTGATTCTAACCTGTTTAAGATCTGAGAATTTTTGTATAAGAAAAATATATTTATTAGTATGTTTTAGATCATCAGAAAGTTTAGGCAAACCACACTGTTCTCTACAGAGACGAGATCCAAATACTTATTCGTCCAAACTTTGTCCCAAATATTTGTGAGCATAGAATACTATGACGAGCACATAAATCGATATAACCGTGGAATGAGTAAAAATACTCATGTTAACACCACTAGTAAAAAAGGGTCTGAACGAGACACTGCAATCTTATTTTTAACTCGGAGGTGATATATCATGATATCTCTAATTTTAAAATGGGGGGAGTGGGAGTTCCCTTTGCTCTATACCATTTGTGACGGTAACTTTTGTTATAATGTATTGACAAAATTTGAATGTGATATGGTGAAGAATATTGAGGTGTTGAGATAGTCACCTGCATTTCTCTCTTCTCTTCTCTATGTAGATATATGGGGAACGAATTTTTCTAGAGATTTTAATAGTTAGTTTCTTGTAATTCTATCTTTTCATAAAAAAATATTTGTTTAGATAATAACAATTATTATTTAAAAATAAATTAAGAATTTAAAGAGTTATTTGCGATTTCAGCACCTTTATTATTTGCTCCAAGTTATTGTATTGTTTGTTATTGTTAATAAAAAAAAAAGTCAATAATTGGTTGGTCCCTGATGGGACATGATCTAAAAGACTACCGGGTAGTGCCCGAGGACCCAGAGACCCGTATCAGAACTCACATTGATGAAGGATTTATCTCTCCACTAGAGTGACTGATAACTGATCGTTAAGTTAGTTCCTAATGATGGCTTGACTAGCTCATAGAAGCGTTCAACAAGTTCGAACCGATATCCCTTTTCTCCTTGGCCGATAAACAAGCACTCCCTAAAAAACTGATCACATTAATTAAAGACAATATTTGACTAAACCTCACATCGACCTTTTGCTTCTTATTTCAATACGAAACGTATCTCATATATAATAAAGGAAACCTTCAGAATCTAATTGATAAGGGAAGAGATCTCCCCGTATCACCAAACTTCCTGAGTGATAAAAATCATGAATTCTCTGGAATATTTGATTATGCAATTCTGAAATCTTAGGATCTACTCGAAAAGAAACTAGCGTTGCAACATCCCGAGAATACATGACTCTTACGGTGCCCCTTATAAAAGCCTTCGATATATTGAAACCTGGGTATACTCTTTAAGACCCCTACACTTGACACACAAGTCACAGAAAAACCAACTCTCTCTCTCTCTCTCGCTCGCTCACTTACTCTCAGTCTGTTTTTTTTTTCTATCAAAATCGCTCCTTTTGATTTGAGCGTTGGAGTTTCCCTTATAGGAGCACCCTCTAACAATTTTTTGTAGATTTCAAATCGTTCCTGGGAGTAACTGTTCGAGTCAAAAGAATCTGATATCTGTGGAAACGAAATCCACCCCCAATAGATTAGCGTCATCCATGGGAAACAGACTGATTCCCTAGACAAACATATCATTTGTATTTCGTCACTGCTTCGAATATGACAGTCGTCAAGAGAAAAAGATCAATTATTGGCTTCGATGATAATGACTTAGTCAGAGTCGATCCTAATTGCAATGATTCTTTGGTTATTACCACGAGGATAAAATCGTATATTGTTAAAAGAGTTTTTGTCGACCAAGAGGCAAACTGTGATCTCCTCACTTGGGTTGCTTTCTAGTGAATGAGTCTCAATTCGACTCACTTTCAACCTCCTACTGGATCCCTCAAAGGGCTCTATGACAAATGCATCTATCTGGAAGGTGTCATCCCTCTCACTATAACTCTAAGAATTCTTCCCAACCATGCAACCGCCAAGTCATCTTTCATGTGGTGAAACTATTTTTGCCTTACAATGCCATCCTCGGTCGTTTTAGTCTGGATGAACTAGAGGCGCTATCTAATACGAGACATATGAAGATAAAATTCAGAATGCCAGAAGGAATCACTACTTTTTGTAGTGATCCTAATCCTTATGTCCTCCTCGTGGCTGAAGGCAGACAAGAGAACTTTTTGATCGACACTCTGGAATTTCGAGACGATGTTGAGCCAATGATCAAACCTGAGCTTGTAGAAGAGATGATCAAGATCTCTCTAACTGATGACCCCAGTGAGATCGTGCGTGTCGGGGCCAACTTGTCAACATCCCTATGAGAAGCCATTGCCCAGTGCCTACGCAAACATTCGAAGGTCTTTACTTGATCTCCCAAAGACATGTCGGGCATTCACTCTTCAGTTATAACCCACAAATAGACAGTTAACGCTAAGTAAAAACCTGTTAAATAGAAGAAGAGGATGTTTGCTCTAGAACGTCAATGGGCCATACAAGAAATAGTTCAAAAATTGCTGATTGCTGGATTCATTCACGAAATCAAATATCCTAAATGGTTAGCCAATATGGTTCTGGTAAAGAATGTCAATGGTAAATAGAAATTGTGCCTGGATTTCACAGACCTTAACAAGGCATGCCTGAAGGATAGTTATTCTCTCCTTAACATCGATGAACTGGTGGACAACTCTTCAGGTCATCAACTCTTGAATTTTATGGATGTCTACTCTGGTTATAATCAAATACGAATGGCACTGAAAGACGAAAAAAAGACAAGCTTTATCATCGAATTTGGCACGTACTGCTTCGAGTCATGCCTTTCGGCTTGAAGAATGCTAGGGTAACTTTTCAATAATTAGTCAACAAAGTCTTCAACGACCAACTCGGTAGAAACGTAGAGGCATTTATGGATGACATGCTTGTCAAAAACACTGATGCAGAGTCTCACATTGTTGATATCGAAGAAACATTTTAGACGTTAGAACGTTACAACATGCAATTGAACCCGGCCAAGCGCACTTTTAGGATTGCATCCGGTAAATTCTTAGATTTCATGATCACCAACTGGGAAATTGAGACGAACCTCGAAAAGATATAAGCCATACTTGACATGTCATCGCCACAGACGTTGAAGGAGGTACAACGCCTCACTAGTAGAATATATTCTCTAAGCCGATTCATGTCGAAAGTTGGGAACAAGTACAAACTCATCTTTGACTCCCTAAAAAGGTCTTAGAGGTTCGTATGGACACCGGAGTATCAAACAGCCTTTGAACAACTTAAGGAATATCTCATAACTTTTGCACTGCTCTCTCGTCTGACTCCTGGTGGGAAACGATATTTATACCTTTCTATTTCTAACCGGGTACTTTGTTCTATTCTTGTGAGATAGGACTCAAGCAGATATAAACCAGTCTACTATATCAGTAAGATACTCAAAGAGTCCAAGGTTAACTATCGACCGATCGAAAAGATAGTATATGTCCTGATCGTCTCGGCTAGGCGCCTTTGGTCATACTTTCAAGCACACACCATTGTGGTGCTTACCGATCAACCACTGAAACAAATCTTTTAGTAAAGAGACACTTACGGCCGCCTCATCAAATGGAGCGTAGAGTTGGGTGAATTAGATATTCAGTATCAGCCTATACCTGCAATCAAAGGCCAAGGTCTGGCTGATTTCATCCTTGAATGTACCCTTCCTGTGTCAGTTGAACACGAGTCCATCGATTGTTAAAATGAATGGTTACTTCCAAATTGGACGATACACGTAGACGAGTCATCAAATTTCTCAAGAAGTGGCATTGGATTCATACTACTGGGCTCGAACAATTTTAAGATCGAATACGGCCTTCGTTTTGATTTCCGAGCTACCAACAATCAAGTGGAATACAAAACCTTATTGACAGGACTCCAAACTGCAATAAACATGTGAGCCCGATGTGTTCAGATATTTACCGATAGCAAGTTAGTCGTCAAGCAGATTTGAGGGGTCTATGAGACCAAAGACCCGGTCATAGCCAAATACTTGAGTAAACTGCGTGAGATGATGAGTAAACTAGATGAAGTCGATAGTTAATAAATCTCTCGATCAGGGAATGCATAGGCCGATACACTCTCTAAGTTGGCTAGTTTGGATTCAGCCACCTCTAGTAGAATAGTTTAAATCAAGAATCTACCATACCCCAACATAGACGAGCCCGAAAGGGTCCTCATAGTGGACCAATCCCATATTTGGAAGGATCTTATATAGGCATATCTAAAATACGACTGACTGCCAGATTCACTATCGGAAGCAGCCAAACTAAAACGAAAAGCTGCTTAATCATCGATGGAAACCTGTATCAGAAGTCCTTCATCCATCCGTACTTGAGGTGTATAGCCCCAGAAGAAGAAGACTATATCCTTCGAGAGATCCATAAAGGGATATGCAGGAATCATTTGGGGGCTTGGAACCTAGTTCATAAAGCCTTACGTTAAGAATACTATTAACCAACCATGAAGACAGATTCCGATAATTACGTCAAGAGGTGTGATGAGTGCTAATGTTTCTCTTTGGTTCCGTGATTGACCTCAATCGAACTAAGCCCTATGGCAAGCTCATGGTCGTTTGTCCCATGGGGAATGAACATTCTCGGACCATTCCCTCTAGCCATTGGAAAACAGAAGTTCCTCATAGTGGTAATTAACTACTTTACCAAGTGGGTAGAAGCTGAACCTCTAGCCAAGATCACGACAGCCAAAGCTCAATCGTTCGTGGACCCATATTCTCACCAGATTTGACATACATCATGCCTTTATCACAGACAATGGGAAGCAATTTAATAACGCGAGCTTCCGAGAATTCTACAATAAACTAGAGATCCACCATCGGTTTTCATTGGTTGCTCATCTATAAACCAATGGCTTCTTGAGATAACTAATAGGATGATCCTATAAGGATTCAAGATGGTGCTGAATGAAGCCAAATGATGATAGGCAGAAAAACTTTATAGTATACTCTGGTCATACCATACTACGTCTTGAAGGGCAATAGGCAAAACACTGTTCAATCTAATATACAGAAGCAAAGCTATTATACCCGTGGAGATAGGAATCCATTCACTCCGAGTGGCTCATATGATACTGAATAAGACGAACTTGCCTTACAAGAATGACTAAACCTACTAATAGAGCTGTGGGAATCCGCATCTACTCTAATGGTTGCGTACAGCAGCAAATGGCTCAGTACTACAATTGAAGAGTTAGAAATTGCATGTTCAAACCAGGTGAATTGGTACTAAGGAAAGTGGAAACCACTAGTCAACCCCAACTTGGGGGGCAAGCTCGCCTCTAATTGGGAAATTTCCTATCGGATACGTTTCATGATTCGCTCTGGGACTTATCACTTAAGCAATCTAGATAGGTCAGCCATGCCTAGGACCTGAAATTCAGAAAACCTATGCATCTACTACTAGTAAATCCTATTGCCTCCTGAGGTTAGAAGAGTCTCCTATCAGGTAAGACCCATATGCTTTTCATTTTCGGTTATTCTATCGATCGTTTCTTGCCATTTTTACTTCCATCAGTTATTATTTGTCAATGGGATCCATCTCCCCGAACGGGTTTGTGTCACCCTGACCTACCGATGGGATTTATCCCCCGAACGGACCTATGTCACTCTGACTTACCAATAGGATTTATCTTCCCAAACGGGTCTGTGTCATCCTGACCTACCGACGGGATCTATCTTCCCAAATGGGCCTGTGTTGCCCTGACTTACTGACGGGATCTGTCTCGTCAGACAGGCTTGTGTCGCCCTAACCCACCAATTGAATTTATCTCATCGAATGAACCTATGTCGCCTTAACCTACTGATGGGATCCATCTCCCCGAATGGGTTTGTGTCGCCCCGACCTATCGATTGGGACCTCTCTGAGCGTGTGTCACGTTCACAAAATAAGATAAATACACTTTGTCTTACCGATCGAGTAGATATAAGTATTATCTTTGATATGAGTATCATCCTTCGAATTATTTGCGAGTTTACCACATGGACACCCTGACGGTGATGCCATTCAGACGAACACACAAACATTGTCAGAAGGAATTTAATCTGAGACAAAATTCAACAAGTAAAATTTCTCTTTTATTTCTATATGACAAATATTTAGATGAACACACTTTACAAGTCTTTGAGTCGGACCGATTACATCGAAAGAAATACACGAGAAGTCTACAACATTGTTCTTGGACAAAGAGGTTACAACGCCCTGGTCATTCTACAATAGTAGAGAGTACAAAAACAGTAAAAAGAGAAAACAGAAGAAGAAAAAGAGAAAATAGAAGAAGAAAATCTAGAACCTATATGCTGTCAAACTTATACAAGAGGACTGTTGAAAAAGGAGTTGAGGAGGGTACGAGGTAAAAACTGTGAGAATGCATCATGATATCATCAGGATTCAAACTTTTAGCAATCCATAGCTCCTTGCACTCAACCAACTCTCTAGTCATTCAACTCGAGAGAACGTGAGTTAGACGACAAACTCAACCTAGGGAAGGAGTTTATCTTAGTCTCCCTACTGAAATCGAGAACCTCCATAGGACCCTTGACAAAGCCCATCATGGTATCCGAGATTGAACAACATGACGAGATTTCACATCCACAGTCCCATTTTCGACGAGACCCCGCATCCATAGGAACAATCTATACTACTGGGCCTTACAAGCAAAAACACTCCATTGAAGGATTTTCTAAAGAATGATAACTCCCGACAGAAAAGAACTCTTAGATAAAAGGGAATACACAAGTTCTTTTTGAGACAACACAGGGACTAGCTATCGTTATTTATAGCTGCAAAGGAAAAAGATCTCAGCAAATCACTAGATAGATAAAACGGTTCGACGAAAATCGTGCAAAATAAATGCAAGGATTAAATCTTCTCAACTTCCCATGCTACATTTACTTTAGAATTAAATCATGGGAAAACAAAATGGTTGAGAAAAGAGGGGGATTCACCTTAATTCTGCATCATACGAAACGTGCTGACGACGATTCGCACCACCTGAGACGACGCATGTGACTTTAAAGACTCTTGCACCTTTCTAATTCATCGTGAACATCCATTACTCACAGCGCTTTTCTTGCAAAACAACGACATGAGTTGGAGGTAAATGATGGGGTGTGATCTAAAGGATTATCGGGGTAGTACCTGAGGACCCAGAGACCCATACTGGAACTCACATCGGTGAGGGATTTATCTCCCTGCTAGAGTGACTGACAACCGATCGTTAGGTTAGTTCCTGATGATGGCAGTTCAACCGGCTCATAGAAACATTCGACAAGTCCGAACCGATGTCCCTTTTCTCCTTGGCCGATGAGCAAACGCTCCCTAAGAAACTAATAGTATTAGCTAAAAGTAATATTTGACTAAATCTCACACGGACATTTTCTTTTCTATTTCGATACGAAATGTATCTCCTAGATAAAGAAAAAAAACTTTTAGATTATAATCGATAAGGGAAGAGATCTTTTCCTATCACCGAACTTTCTAAGTGATAAAAATCATGAATTCTCTGAAATATTTGACTATGGAATTTCGAAATTTTCGGATTTTTTCGAAAGGAAACTAAGGTTGCAACATCCTAAGAACACACGACTCTCACAACGCTCCATATAAAAGTTTTCGATATACCGAAATCCATGTACACTTTCTAAGACTTCTACATTTGATACACAAATCATAGGAAGACTAACTCTCTCTCTCGCTTTTTTGTTTTCAGTCTGTTTCTTTCCTATCGAAAATCGTTCTTTTTGACTTGAGCGTCGGAGTCTCCCTTGTTTGAACATCCTCCTAATGTTTTTTACATGTTTTAAATCGTTCTTGGGAGCAATTATTCAAATCAAAAGAGATTGGTATTTGTGGAGTCAAAATTCATATCCAAAAGTTCTATAAAAGGAAAAAAGAAAAAAAAATAAAAAAAAGACCAAGGAAACGGTGTTATCACGCCATGAATATTCTGATCAACGTTTCGAACACTTTGGCCGTCCATATAATCCGTTGACCGTAAAACAATGTCAGCGCAACAGCTAAATTGTGGAATCCCATTTTGAGAATAACTACTACGTAACATATGGGGAGCAAAATTTCGAGCACACGAGGTTTGACCTTTTTCATTCAAGAATGTCCCTGGGTCAACTATCATGACATCCAACGAAAGTCCGCCCCTTCATTTCCCTTTGAAGTATGTGTTCAAAAATTTTGGGGTCCAATGTGTTGAAAAAAAAAAAAGGACTTTTCAACTTTATTTTAAAAGGTCAATCTTGTTTTCTCATCAATGGATTCCCCGCCCAATCTTAGTCCTTCTTCTAGGTATCCCTCCCCCCATCCCATTTATTATTATTGTTTTTTTAACTTGATTAATCGATATGTAGAATAATATTTTAATTAATCTGATTTGAATTATTATTGGATCTTTTATAAGAAAAGTTCTCTTAATATAATTTTTTTTTATTTTTAAAATTCAAATCTAAATTTTAATTAATAAATTTAATATTCTTTTTATTAAATCAACTATCCAAGATTAGAATTTTTCCTCCAAACGACATATCTTGTAATTTCAAAGGTCTGCCACATGACTTCGTTATTTATAATTATTCGAGTCTCATCTATCTAAAATAAATTTATAATTATTCCATGCAACGAATGAATAAAAGTTTTCTTGCAATTTTAATCCAAGAGTTAAGTGCTACCCTTGGAAAACAAAATGGACTTCCTATTTTACTCTCCCTTTGCCTGGGTGCAGGAACGACGTCAGTACTTGTCACCGAGTCGGAGGAGAAAAAGTTAATTTTGAGGCTTCAGTTTGTGAAGTCACGCATGACAACAGTATCGCACGTCATCCTTTTCGAGAGTGCAAATTTTAGTCAATGAATCAATCACCTTAGAATTAGATGCAATATTAATTTCGAAATAATCCTCACTTTTAAGATATATTAATAAAATATCAAATCTAATTATATCCTTTAAATAAAATTTCATATTTAAATATCATGTATAATAAAAATGGACGTTAAGACAATTTTATTCCTTTAAAAATCGATTCAAATCGGATTTAATCATATCTAATATGATTAACAGATATCAATAATTTAGAAAGAAATATAATATTTCATTACAATTTTATGTTATTTTTAATAAAAAATTCATAATTCCATATGATGCTAACTTAATTAATCAATTTTTTCGATCAAAAATAATTTATAACATATTTTGTTAATCTAATAAATGCATTAATGCTAAAAAATTAAAAAGAAAATTACAATATATATATAGTGACTAAAGACTGACGTCACAGTATATCTAAATTTTGGTAATTAAGGGATTCTTCTTTTGTTTGATTATGGGAAAACTGTGCTGTTGGGAAAAATAACTTTATATAAAATATGTCAAATATCGTGTTAAATCAGCGAAATTAAAATTTAATAACTGAAACTGAAATTTAGATTAGACAAAAATGTACCTGATTCCATAGTCGGAGACTGAATAGAGTGAATCCTTCATTCGATCTTCATCTTGACAAAATCCTGAGTACGGTCTTCTAGGTCATATGTATCCTCATAAATTCTCTTTATATGATGGGGATATTAGGGAGAAGAGTGATTCATTGACCGGGGACCATAACCCTATTTATAATTGTAGGGTGACTTTTACTTTCCAAAACTGTCTGTTCAGTTTATGACAGCTGTCCTTAAATCACCCTTAGACATTCCATATTTAACCCATCATAAATAGTAAATGTCTATTGGTATCTACACATTAATTTGTTTCCATATCTTCTGAGATACTTAAACCCAAATTACCGAATTTCTAAATTTACCAGATCACTTTCATATGGGCTTAACTTATGAGTTTGACAGTATGCAATACATAATTATTTTAATATATATGCCCAATGTTGGATTAATGATCCAACAATCTCCCACTTGGGCTATATATAAAACTTTATAATTATGTAATTGCGAAACAATCGAATGAGTTTAACTTTTCTATTAATACTAAAATGTATCTACAACCAATCTCGTTCATCAATCATACCAACTTAGGATCAAGGCGACTTCTGTTACATTTCTTTCGTAACTCAACCTTCAATGGTCACGTAAATTGATATAATCGAATGACATGGATCATGATATGGATGTGTAGCATGGAAATGTCATGTAATGTGACCTTTAACATGCTTATTTCCAATTGGTCCCTTTAATAAGATCAACTATACTCAATATTAGAGTGTGATTCAAAACTGAATCTTTATTTTCGCGAAAAATAATCTCAAAATACCTTAAACCGAAATAACTGAAAATGTCTATATTAGATGAGTATCTAAAATCACAAATTCCCACTGAAACTGAATTTCTTGAAATTATATGACACCCATATGAGTAGTGCGCACATGAATCTTTTGGGTGACAATCCCTTAATAAATGTATTCGTAATTTTGGGGTTTGTACCAATGTGTTCTGTAGACAACTGTTTACTCTGAATCGTTTTCTTAAATAGAATATAAGATTATTGAATTACGTCACACAATAATCTGAGTGGCCTGTTCATACCATCCGTGACAAAGTTTCATAGTCATATTCCATAATTTGATGCTTTATAACACGCTATGAATTCTGCCACCATGATGGAAGTGATTATAAGAGACTATTTAATACACTTCCAAAAAATGACTCATCCTGTTAGCGTGTAGCATGTTGTAGCCTTCATGCTAACTTGACATCCCATAAAATCGAAATCAGTATATCGAATGATCTTAAACTGATCTGACTTTCAATATGTGAATATATATCCTTTTACTCTCTGTAAGTATTGTAAGACCAATTTGACTACTTTCCAATATTCTATTCCTGATTTGCTTAAATTTCTGTCCAATATTTCCGTAATGTACATAATATCCAAATGCGTATAGATCAAAACATACATCAGACTCCATACTACTGATGCGTTAGGAATATTCTGTGTTTTCTTCTCTTTAAGGTTATTCTTGAGACATTGATAGAGACTAAACTTGTCTCCCTTACCATAGGGGTATTTTCTAAGTACTTACTCCCACAGAACTTGTGATATCCATAATTATTAACCAAATTTCATCTCAAATCCTAATGAGATAAAAACTTGATGAAATTTGTAATATCACTGTTGGGATGTCTGTATGAATTTTATCTCTCCCTTCATGGTATCAGTTTTGAAGTTGGTTGAGTTTGTTCTTCCGAAATGGAGGGTTTTCCAACATTGTCTAATATCACCTTTCAGAATATCAACATATTCCTCTTAGAAAATAATATCTCTAGTCATATCTCCCTCCACAAACTCAACATACTCAAAGAACTGAGTAGAAAATTAATACCCCTTAAACTTTTCAGATTACCCTACTAATCAACTAACTGTCTTGATATCCAATTTTCTTTTATTAGGTCTAATAGACCTAACCTTAGTTGGACAACCCAAACCGTATATATAGGACGTATATTGGTCCAAAGTTCTTATTGGGTTTTAGTAGTTGCCTTAGTGGGAAACCCTATTCAGGATATATGCTGCAATCTCAATTGAGTCATATCATAAATAATTGTCTATGAACGTAATAAAATATCTTTGACCATTCCAAGAATCAAAAGGAATGGTCCATAGATATTTATATGTATCAGTTCTAAGACATCTGAATTCCTAATGGGTTCAATCTCCTTTTATTGGTTTGTTTTCCCTTTATAATTTACACAAATATCGAAGTCTGTGAAATTTTCTTTTGACACAAGTTTCCTTATTCTCCTTTTGGAGATATTACCCGATCTCTTGTGCAATAATAGAGAGAAATTCTTACGAGTTAACTTAAACTGTGTACTTCGAGTACTATATTGTAGGGATTCATTAAATAAAGTAACAATATCAACCTAATATAGATTATCAAATCCTGATAGAAAACCAGAACCAATTTATTTGAACTCAAGAAACTAACCAACTTTTTTATTTCCGAAAGAACAGGTAAAACCTGATATGTCTAACACAAAAAATGGAAATCAAATTCCATCTAAATGATGGAACAACAAAAGTTTCAGTAAGAACCAAATATATATTGGTTTTCAATGATAATCTAAACTTTTCTATCACTATAATTGAAACTTTATTGTCACCGTCTATATGGATGTATCTTTCACCATCAATTGACGATCGACAATTTAGAAAACCCTGCATACACACACTGATGTGAATAATCGCAACGGAATCTGACCACCGAGTATGTCCTGATATTGAAATTAAGTTAACCTCAGAACAAACCAAACTAAGGAATACACATTTCTTATCACTTCAAACGTGATAATTGGTATATTCTCATTTTTTTGTACCCTTAGCACCACAGAAGAAGCAACCATTCTTTCCCGATTTAATCGGTATCTTTCGTTACTTCTTTTGTGATGCTATACCTGCAGCATCTTTATCCTGTTTTCTTTTCTTTTCTTTCTTTCTATTCTTAGTGGTCAAGAGTTCTTAACCATTATACCTTATAGAAATATGATTTGTCAAGAGTGTACCAGTAATCATTTCAGTCTTGATAGATCATTTCTTAATGTCCGTAATAAAATATTTAGTCATCATAATTGACTTACATGTAGTGTCTCTAAATGTTTCTGGGATGACCCACTTTAAACACATGCGATTCAATATCTCTCATATTTCTTTTTCTCTCTTTTCAGAGGTACTCTTATCCATAAGTAGTGGGAAGAATTGTTCTTTAACACAAGATTTAAATCCAAACTTGAAATTCGAGCAATTCAATTTTAAAATCAATCTAAATTGGGCGTTAATGTCAGTGAGAATAGTATTAACTGTCAAACAGAGAACAGTAATCTATATATACTCATATGGAACTTTAAAAAATCAAATAGATTCAAATATATATAACCCCCACCACAAGATACCGGTTATTCCATTAACATTTCATCTTTGGACAAAATAATTAACTTGTAAGTGGTATCTTGGTACAGTAATCAAATACTGACAATAAGAACATATCAACCAATGACCTTTATTTGGGCTGATAATTTGGTCATATATAAAACCGAAAAATTGTTACGCATTTATTACCTTAAGGTGTATATGCAACTCCGTCAAATATTGATTTTCCTTTGGGCCGATCAATATTCACATGAGTTTCATGCACACAACTATTTTACATCTTTAAACAAATTAATTTCCATAAGAAAAGTCACTTTGGTGACATGTTGTTTCAGGTAATTTATCTTAAAATATATATAAAACCATAGGTGTAGTAATCAAACGTTGACAATAAAAGCATGTCAATCAATTACCTTCCTTTGGGCCGATCAGTACTCACATGAATTATATGCACAACTTTTTATATCTCAAAATAAATTAATTTTCATAAGAGAGACCACTTTGGTGACATATTGCTTTAATTAATTCATCTCGAAATATATACGAAACCATACTCATATTTGAATCATATCTGTAATTGAAAAAAAATTCCAATTTCATCCTGATGGACTCAATTTCTTGAAAATTAGACTATTTAAAGTCTAATCTTATCAACTTTAAATTGAGCCTATAAAAACCCAATTTTACCGAATCTATCTCCTTCATCTTATTTTTCCATTCCTATACTTTTGTTGTCGGCATAAAACCAAAGTATCCACCCTTTACCGATAACTGATCCAAAATTTAATCAATCCCCATTCTGTAGCATAGAGTACCAGGAAAGTTCCTAGGTAGGCGGTGAGTTCATTTAGAATCGCTTAAAAACCAGCTAACCTTAGACTTAGCCCCGTCTTGTTGACAGAACTTTCCTAGACATGTCATGTCATCACATACTAAAAGAATGACCAATTTTGAATATAAAAGAGAAATTATAAAATGATAAAAAATGAAAAAAGGGTTTAATTAAGTCCAATGAGTTCCAATACCTTTATACCCAGAGTTGGGTCTGTTTGGGCCCAAAAGGGCCTATATCCCTTTTTTTTTAAAAAAAAAAACAAAAATATTGATCCTTTTGTGATGTGAATTTACAATAAAAGGAAAGTTTATTTTCTGAAATTGGGAAGTCAGCCCTTAATAATAAAAAAAAAAAGAAATTGAAATATGAAAATTTTCCCTTTTTTTTATTTTCCATAATTGAACATTTTCTTAATTACAATTTCTTTTCTGAAACTGGGATACCATTCTTTAAAAAAGGAAATTAAAATTTGAAAATTTCCCTTTTTTTTTTTTGTTTCCCAAAACAAAAAGTTTCTTTAATTTTTTTTTATTATTGAAAAACTTTATTTTAAAATTGGGAAGTCAAGCCTTAAAAAAAAGGAAAAATTGAAATATGAAATTTTCTTTTTTTTTATTTTTTTAAAACACTGGATGTCGACTTTTAATAAGAAACTGAAGGTCGACTTCAAAAAAAATTCCCATAACTTTTTCTTTTATTGAAATCCACCAAAAAAAAAAAAATCCAGAATATGTATACATACATATATTACCGAAAACCGAAATTTTCACAAAAATTTTCATGCATATTTTCAAAAAATTCAAACAATACCAAAATCATATAAAATTTAAAATATGCAGAAAAATTCTGATAATTCAAGCACGAGAGGCTCTGATACCACTTGTTGGGAAAAATAACTTTATACAAAATATGTCAAATATCGTGTTAAATCATCGGAATTAAAACTTAATAACTGAAATTGAAATTCAGATTAGACAGAAATGTACCTGATTCCATAGTCGGAGACTGAATAGAGTGAATCCTTGATTCGATCTTCGTCTCGACAGAATCTTGGGTACGGTCTTCTAGGTCATATGTATCCTCACAAATTCTCTCTATATGATGGGAGTATTAGGGAGAAGAGTGATTCATTGATCCGGGGACCATAACCCTATTTATAGTTATAGGGTGACTTTTACCTTTCAAAACTGTCTGTTCAGCTTATGACTGCTATCCTTAAATCACCCTTAGACATTCCCTATTTAACTCATCATAAATAGTAAATGTCTATTGGTATCTACACATCAATTTATTTCCATATCTTCTGAGATACTTAGACCCAAATTACCGAATTTTCAAATTTACCAGATCACTTTCATATGGCTTAACTTATGGGTTTGATAGTATGCAATACATAATTATTTTAATATATATGCCAAATGTTGGATTAACGAGCCAACATGTGCGACATTCAAAGCGTGGTCCATTCCCATTCTTATTTTCTTTTCCTTTTCCTTTTTTTATTGTTTTATTAAACACATTTTTGTTTTTGGTCCGAAAACAATTCACTGCCGAAATATGAACAGTAGCAATAGTAGTATAAAATATGATAATGGGTGGTGTGGTGCTCGTGGGCCGTGGGGGTTAGAGTCATTTTGTAGTTTCTTTTCTTGGACACCGTCTCAGCCACGTTCCGCACCACGTTTTCCATACCACCTTTTCCCATTTTCACCCTTTTTGTGTTTTCTGGTGCACCCCATCAACGCCAGGTGTGGAAATTTGATGATGTGGAGCCCATGTATAATCCATAAAAGAAAAACCTTGTGTGCTTATGCTTCACATGTTTATAGCAAAATGAGTTGGGTGGGGGGGGGGACTGCTTCACTTCTCTCTATATCTAATTTCAACAAAAGAATAATCCAATAAATTCATTTTTAGTCACAATAACAAAATGAGACTTTGCTCCTTAACACCTACCTCTCTCTCTCTCTCTCTATGTATTACACCAATTTTATATCTTAAAAGTACACCCGATTGGGGTCTGAAATTTCACAAGAAGGCTTAAATTTTAATCGAATCAAAATGTGATTATAATAAAACTATATTTTTTCTTAAAAACAATCTCCTACTAAGGGTTAGGTTGCATGAAAACGTAAACAAAAATGGAAAAACATAAACGGATATAAAATGATACGAGAAAGAACACTTTGTTAGAATACAAGAAATAGAGACTTGAGTAAATACGTAAATATAAAAAATATAAGTATTCTGATGTAAATATTGGTTATTTTTATGAAAATAATAAAATAATCGTATTTTATAATAAAAATATAAAATGATCAAACACGTTTTAATTAATCATAGATAAAAATATAAAAAATTATAAATTATAAATAAATAAATAATTTATTAAATATAAAAAAATGTGTAAATATAAAAAATATAAGAATTTTTTTATAAATATTAATTAATTTAATGTGTTGAAATATTTAAAAAATGAAAAAATAATAATTTTGAGAAGTTTCTATGAATTATGAACGAAAGGCCACTTACCCCGAACCCATGTTTCATGCTTGCTTGACTTCTTGTGTATTTTAAAAGCTAAACCCATCCGTTTTTATTACTTATTCTATTTTATTATTATTTTATTTTATTTTTACATTTTTATTAATTTACAAGTAATAAAAATACTATTAATAACAAAAATTAAAAAAAAAATTATTTTTCAAGTTCACAAAATACCCTTCAAATATTTAAACAATTCAAGTTGTGTCCAACGGTATGTGGTCACATATCGTGCCTCTATTGTCCATCAATATTTTATTTCTTCTCTAGTTTTTAGAACATAACTTTGTCACCCTGAAGGCCACCTAAAGAAAATTTAGTGTTATCATCATCATCATCATCATCATTATTTTGCATAATATAACTCACGACGTTATGTTTCAAAATGCTATTTTTTTCGTTCCTTAAACCCTCTTATGTTATGCAAAAGATATTACTTAGTTTTCTTTCTTCATTCTTGTGTCTTTTTCTTTGTTTTGCGATCACATGTCAAAAAAGCTTTATCCATTTGTTAAGTGTTTCTAATTTTTTTTTTTTAATACAATTTTTATTCTTAGGCTTAATTAGAGTAAACTGGGTAATGTTTATTTCTGAAAGAATTTTTATATCTTCAAGAACATGAGAACAATTTAAGTTCAAACCAGATATAGATGGGAAGGAATAATGTAGCATTTGCTTTACTTAACATTACTCCAAATATGTGTAGTATCATAAATTTGATCTAAAAGAATTTATTTTTGGAAAATATTTAGAAGATATTGCTAATAATTAAAGCATGGGGTGAACCCAAAAGAAAAGCAAAAAATAAATAAATAACAAAATTAAAAATTAAAAATTAAAACCCTAAAGGTAAGGGTTTTATGATAGAATGAGATGCAACTAAATGATATCGAATTGGAAAAAAGAAGATGAAAGTGAAGAAACTCTACTGTTTGAATTGTTCTTAAGGGACAACTAGTACCTATGAACAATTTGTATACTAACGTTGGTTGACTCAGTTGGAAGGGAGCTGAGTTCCTATACCATGGTCGTGAGTTCGACTCCTCATGAGTACGAAAAAAATCACGTTGGAAGACCTTCCCCTGAAAAGGGTCTGACAATAGATCGATCTAGATTAATTGAGATGAAACCCTGGATGCTGCTGGGTGGAAAACAAAAAAAAAAAGAAACAATTTGTGTAGAGCTAGGTGCTAAGGCCCATGGGCCAAGCCCCAATTCTTATTGTTAAAAAAATAAAAAATTTGCTTTTTGTTTTTTCAAAAATAAAGAATTCACTTACACCTTTTGAATTGGCAATCAAAAACTTGATTTACCCGATTTACTTTGTTAAATTAAACTAAACTTAACATTCTATAATAATTCACATATCTTTTGTCTAAATTTAATTACAAAAAATATATTAAAAACAAGTTTTTTAAATGATTGTATATGTCGTATACCAAATTTATTTATTCATTCGATATACATTGATTATTAATAGAATTAATGCACAATAATTTCCTCCGATAACCCAATTAAAAGCAACAACAAAAGAGAACATCAACAATTATTACATCAAACACTCAAACTATCATAGGTTTACAATGGTGTCCTAGTAACAAAGAGATTTAACAACTCATAGAATGAATAGAATAATCAATAAAAATAAAAGAAAATATTAAAGAGAAAGGGAAGAGAACAATGAGTTTAAGGCTTATCATTCTTTCCCTCGATATCTCCCTCCATTGTTCCAAAAGATGTATCCTTTCGAGTCTCCTCTTGAATATTTAAATCTGTTAGAGGTGGGTTATGCTCCAGAGATAATAACTTTGCTGACTCAAACGAGATGTTGGTCCATCTAATTGATAAAACCTACAAAAAGCCACCGGAAAGTGCTCTGACGAGAAGACTCTAATGCTCCAGTTAAAGAGCAATTTTTGAAAGTAGAAATAGACTTTAAGAGAGAGAGAGAGAGAGAGAGAGAGAGAGAGAGAGTGAGGGATTTTCATAAAGCCTTTGTGCGCTAAGAGTCGAATTGAGGGAACATTCCTTGCCGATAGCCCTGATGATGTATATATAGCCTGTCTGTGTAAGTCTCGTGTCCGAGGTGTTGAAGCCTTAGTTTTCTTACAGGAGTATCCTGAGATTACCAGATTCTCAGTAAAAGATCTCTAGGAGATTTAGAATCCTACGAGTCAAGAAGGTCCAAATTGTCAAGGGATTACCTTCCTTATCAATAAGATTACTAAATGTTATTTCTATAACTTAAGAAAAGACGAATATTACTCCAAGTTGACCAAATACTGATCATCGAGAAGGCATTGGGGCCTATTAGCCAACTACCGAAAAGGATTTGGTCGATGAGTATTGAGAGAGTAAGCTGTGCCTACCCGTCTGGAAGATACATCCCATATTAATGACACTTTTTGGTCCATTTTGTCATGTTGATCCCTGGGCTTGGAGTATTTCAAATCCTATGATAATGGGCCTTTGACCTATGCTCCATCACTTGTCCCTGACTCTTCATGTCGTTCCGTAGGAAGGGCTTTAAGAGTAGCATTGAATAGATAAGAATTTGAAAAGTTGCTAATATGGGACATTAAATACGACACATACTGCTTCGGTTTTCATGAATCGTCCCCAATATGCTTTATAAGGCATGGCAATTGATTGGCTCGTCCACTATCGTGTTTTCTTTTCAACAATTTTCATCCTTTTTTGCAAAGAGGCAACCTGAGATTCAATTTTCATGAAATTTTGAAAGGGTGTTCAATACGGATTCTGAAATGGCTAAGGGTTCATCATTGCATATTCACCAGAGCATTAATGATATTAGAAGTACCACGACAAAGGATGAATTGCGTGATGTCCAGAACAATGAGTTGCTAGGGGATGATTATGTCCTACTGTCGGCCATCGATGACGATAGGGCTAATATGGCATCGGTTGGTTGTGTTCCACTGTATAAGCAGTGTATTAAGTATGGTTTGAAGGTGCCATATATGGATTCTATTGCTCAAGTCTTGTTCCATTGGAATATGTCGCGACGATGTTGATTCCTAGTGCTTGGCATCTGATGGTTGCCGTGATGTCACTGATGAGTTTCTATCATTTCCGTTTTGACTTCGAGATTATGGCGTCTGCGTTTTCGCTCAAAAGGTGTGCCCATGGGGTTCTTACGGAAGGGTGGTTTTATCTTCAAACTAGGTCGGAGTTGAATTAGAGATTCTTGTTGGAAATTGTTGTCTCCTTAATTTTGATGATAACAAAATTTCTCATGGTATTCTAACAATTTTATTCAGTATACAGATATCAAATTTAATAGATAGATTTTATTAAAGAAAAATCATAGAACTAGTCATGGAACCAATCATGGAAGCAAGGCTTATTTGGGCCATAGAAGCAAGATTTTTTTTTTTTTTTTTTTTATATTGGTTGAAGATCCAGCTAGCAAGGTAAGTATAGATTGGGTACTACACTTAACCCAAAATTGAGTTTAGACATGCATAAAAGACTTCACAATGAGGGGGTACTTTACATTCCAAATTCTTCCATACTTAGAAATTTTTTAAGTGTAGAATTGTGATCATTTGATCGTGTTTGGACAGCCATATCTTCTTATATGTTGAAGTATTTTTAATACCAAAAATTGTGTTTTAAAGAGGGTATGTGGAACTTCAATTTCAAGCATTTACAGTACAAATATCTTGTTAGTATGTCGGAGAAAAATCTACTGTAAATTGGCTAGTTGTTCATTTTTACAACAGAATTATTTTCATAAGTTTGGTCTCAAGGGGTATTTGGATCTCGATAACTTCACCACTGGTCAAGAACTTATGAATTTATTTATTCAGTATTATAATACTATAGTTGGTCAAAAGATATAATGATTCGTGGCATAAGTATCTTGAGATTTTGGTACAGAAATAAACGGACAAAGTTAGTAAGTTGTTCTGAAAATTCTGAACTGGAGCTGAACTCTTGAAGTGGTTTTTGAATTTTTTTTTTTGAATGGGCTACCGTCTAGATATAAAAAAATCAGTTTGAGAGGATAATGGAGGGATGTTAATCTTCATAAACGAATTTTTTACTGCTGGTAAATATCACCATTGAAGGAGAATTTGTAGCCTATTTTTCATGAAAGTTACCAGAGATGTTACTTGGGTTGTTACTAGTAACTTTGGACTTTTTATTACAGGAATTTGAATTTTGAAGTAACACATTATACAGCAGGAAGGTAGCTTCGAAATAAAAAAAAAAAAAAAGAGATTGAAACATGCAACAGCAATTTCAGAGAAGAAAGGGAGATCAAAAATTCTGCATTCTGAACTTCTAAAATCCTGCTGCTGCCTCTTTGTTTTCTGCACCTATACTTATTTGTTTCAACATCGTTTTGAGTTGTAAGAGTGTTGTGTGAGTGAGTTATTGTGTGAGTTGTCTTCTATTGTTGGACGAGCAATCTTCATGGAATGAAGATAAGAAGTCGACAAGTGGTTGTACATTGTTGCTTGAGATCATAGTGGAAACTAGATAGTGGCTAGACCCCGGCTTGCTTGGCTGGAAGAGTGGATGTAGGCACAAGGCCGAATCCCTATAAATCAAATTTGTCTTCTCCTTCTCTCTTTTAATTTTTGCTTTAGATTGACTATAAATTTAAAAATAAAATATAAGTAGAGTTAGATTTTTGAAAAGCTAAGTTTTAGACAACTAATTCAACCCCCTTTCTTGGATGTCTTTGGGACCAACAATTGGTATCAAAGCAATGTCCTTTACTCCACTAAAGAGTCCTCTTTAGAGTGATTGACCCATGACTTTTCCTTATAACTATGGTCAGGCCGTAAATAGGACACCATACTTTGATGGTGCAAACTTTTCCCACAGAAATATAGGATAGAGACATTCATTAAGCCACTGATTATGAGGCTTGGGAATTGATTACCTTAAGAAATTTAGAAGTTAATTGCCCATAATCATAGAGGATGACAAAATAAAGATGTCTATTAATTCTCATGCTAAATACTTGCTTTTATGTGCAATCTCACCAACTGAATTTAATCTAGTTTTTTCATGTGCAATAGCAAAAGTAGTCTGGGACAGGTTGTGTATCACACATAAAGGAACCAGCACTGTTAAAGAGACTCGAATCAATCTCTTGATGCAAGAATATGAGTTATTTCGATTTCAGCAAGGAGAGAGTGTAAAGGACATGTTTAATATGTTTTCTATAATAACTAACAAACTTGATTCTCTTGAAAAATGAATTTTAGATTCAAATCAAGTTAGGAAGGTCCTTCGAGTCTTGCCAAGAACTTGGGATGCCAATAAGACTGCTATTAAGGAAGGACAAGACTTGAACAAGCAATCCCTCAATGAATTGAGAGGGAAATTGATGTCTTATGAGGCTGAAGTTTTCCATACTGCAGAATCTGAAAATAAGAAGAAGTCCATAGCATTTACGGCTGAAGAAAATAAAAATTTTGTAGAAGAAACAACATAATCAAGATATCAACATGTTGGCCAAAAAGCTCTCTCGTGTCTTCAAGAAAAAGGGTAAAAAGTTCTTTAAATCTAAGAATTTTCAAAACTCACAAAAGTTTAAGTCTAATGCAAGAAAAGACAGTAGGAAAATGGAGCAAAAAGATGACAAAATCTGTTATGAATACAAGAAGAAAGGACACATCAAATATGAATGTCCAGTACTACTGAAAATGATTGAAGCATTCAAGAAGAAAAACAAAACAATGATGGTGACTTGGTGTGATTCAGAATATGAAAATTCAGACGATGAAAGTTTTGACACATTAGAGGAGGTTAATCTTTGTCTTATGGCAAAGGATGAGGTGATCTGTGAAAACTCAGTTGACATTGCTGAATCTGATAATTTGTTGTGCATAATTTCAGAACTGAAAAATAGAGTTGTCATACTGGAAAATGAGAAGGATTTATTTAGACAAACCAAGCACTTGTTGAATTCTGAAAATGAAACAATAAGAGCTGAAAATGAGAGCTTAAAATCTGAAAATAGGGAGCTGAAAAATAAAATATATATTCTGAAAAATAGAATTTCTGAACTATCAAAATCAATAGATAATACATTCCAAAAGTTTCATGAGAGTGATGAGAAATTAAATAAATTACTTTCTATACAAAGAATGGATTTTTCCAAAAAATGCTTAGGCTATGTTAATGATCATATGATGCCTTCAAGTTCTAACAATAACACTTTTGTTAAAGTTGCAGAAACAGAAGAAATAAACACTTTTTAGCCTATAGCAAATACTCACAGAAGATTACAAAAGACTACAGATAAAAAAAGATTCATGTTCCAAAAATTGCCCAACAAACCACACAAAACCTGCAGAAAACACACTCACATTCTGCACAATATACGCATAGAAAATTATCACAAACTGTAAAAAAATATCACAGAGTTTCACACAGAAATGCATACAGAAGTACCCATAGAAGCACCCTTGGAAACACCCATAGAAGGTCTGGTAAAAAACTGCATTTTTATAGAAAATTTAATTCTGGATCTATGTATAATAAATTTACTAATATGCAGAATTATAAACCTAGTTATGCAAGAAAGAAAAATAATGTTTCATGCTATATATGTCATAAATTGGGTCACTTAATTAGGAGTTGTTTTTTGAACAAGTTTAGTTCATATAAAGATAAATTTACTTCAAATGCAAACTTGTTTTCATAAGGACCCAAATTTATTTGGGTTCCAAAGAACAGATGATGTTTCATGCTATATATGTCATAAATTGGGTCACTTAATTAGGAGTTGTTTTTTGAACAAGTTTAGTTCATATAAAGATAAATTTACTTCAAATGCAAACTTGTTTTCATAAGGACCCAAATTTATTTGGGTTCCAAAGAACAGATGATGGTTTTTTTATGTGTAGGAAAAAGAGGTAAAAATCAAAAGAAAATGGTTTTTTTATGTGTAAGAACAAGAGGTAAAAATCAAAAGAAAATGGTATGTTGACGATAGATGTTCGAGACATATAACGGGTGGTGCCTCATTGTTTAAGAAGCTTGAAAGAAAAAAACATGGAGTGGTGACTTTTAGAGACAATCAAAAAGGGAAAATAATTGGAAAAGACATTGTAGGTATAAATTCTACCTCTATAAAGAATGTGTTTTTTGTTGAGAAATTGATGCATAATTTGTTGAGTGTGAGCTAATTATGTGATTTAGGATATGATGTGTTATTTAAAAAAGATAAATGCATAATGTTTGATAGTGAGTCACATGAATAAATTTTTGAAGGAATTAGGTTAGACAATGTTTATATAGTAGGCTCTATAATTTTGAATAGTTTAAAAGAAAATTGTTTGATATCATTTAATGACGATATTTTTACATGGCATAGGAAACTAGGACACATAAACTTTAAGCAACTAGAAAAATTGTCCAAAAAAAATTTAGTTAGAGGAATTTCTGAAATTTTATTGAAAGAACCCATAACATATAGTGCATGCTCTTTGAATAAACAAGTAAAAACATCTTTTAAGAGCAAAGATCATATTTCGACAACTATACCACTTGAAATGTTGCATATGGATTTGTTTGGACCGGTTAGAAATCTAAGTCTTGGAGAAAACAAATATGGACTAGTCATTGTAGATGATTTTTCTAAATTTTCTTGGATTTTATTTTTAGCTCACAAAATTGAAACCTTTGAAACCTTTAAAATTTTTGCAAAGAAAATTCAAAATGAAAAAGATTTAAAAATAGTTAGTTTAAGAACCGACTATGCAAAAGAATTTGATAACTTAGAATTTATAAGATATTGTGATAAAAAGGGAATAAATCAAAATTTTTCAGTACCTTACACACCATAACAAAATGGGATAGTTGAACGTAAAAATAGAACAATTCAAAAAATGACTAGAATAATGTTAAATAATAGTGGTGTAAGAAAATATTTTTGGGCTGAAACCGCATCTACTGCATGTTATATAATAAATAGAGCCTACACAAGACTTATGACAAATAAAACCCCCAATGAAATTTTTAAAGGAAGAAAACCAAACACTGTATATTTTCATACATTTGGATGCACATGTTATATTCTGAAAAATAATATGAACATTAAAGGAAAATTTGATGAAAAAACCATTGAAAGAATATTTCTAGGTTATTCTTTAAATAGCAAAACTTATAGAGTTTTTAATAAAGAGTCCACAATCGTAGAAGAAACAATAAATGTTAAGTTTCATGAAAATAAATTTCAAAAAGTAGAAATGGAAGATGATCATTGTATACATTATGAAATCCCCCTTGAAAAATAAAATGTAAATCAAAATGATCAAACTGAAATAAATCAAAATGAACAAAGAGAGGAAATAATTAGAAGTTGAAAATTTCTATATAGTCATTCACCAAATGATGTAATGGGAGATGTGAGTGAAGGAATAAGAACAAGATCAAGCTATAAAAATATTGAAAATCAGTTTTCATTGATATCAACTATAGAATCTAAAATCATATAAGAAGCCATGAAGATGAAAGTTGGATAGAGACTATGCAAGAAGAATTAAATCAATTTAAAAGAAACAATGTTTGGATTTTAGAACCAAAACCTAAAGATAAATCAATAATTGGAGCTAAATAGGTTTTTCGAAACAAATTGGATGAAAATGGAAATGTTGTAAGAAACAAAACTAGATTAGTTGCAAAAGGATATTTACAAGAGGAATGAATAGACTATGATGAAACTTTTGCACCTGTAGCTAAATTGGAGGCTATTAGACTACTTTTAGCATTTGCACGTTTTAAAAACTTTAAAATATATCAAATTGATGTTAAAATTGTATTTTTAAATGGTTACATAAAAGAAGAAGTATATGTTAGTCAACCACCAGGTTTTGAAAAACATAGTAAGGAAAATTATGTTTATAAATTGCAAAAATCATTGTATAGTCTAAAACAAGCACCTAGAGCATGGTATGATAGGTTAGGTGAGTATCTTGTGAAAAATAACTTTAAAAAGGGAAATGTAGATACTACTTTATTTATCAAGTATGTTGATAATGATATTCTTGTTGTTCAAATATATGTTGATGATATTATATTTGAATCTACAAATGAATTTTTATGTGATGATTTTAGCAAAATCATGAAGAGTGAATTTAAAATGTCAATGATGAGTGAGTTAAATTTCTTTTTTGGATTGTAAATTAAATAATCTTCTCATTGGAATTTTTATAAGTCAAGAAAAGTATGCAAAAAAATTAATTAAAAAATTTGGCATGAAAAATTCAAAGTATGTTAGTACCCCTATGTCTACTTCTATTAAATTAGATCTAGATATAGAAGGCAAAGATGTGAATGAAAAGCTCTATAGAAGCATGATAGGATCATTGTTATACTTGACCACTTCTAGACCTGATATTTTATTTAGTGTATATTTGTGTGCTAGATTTCAATGTAAACCTAAGGAATCTCATCTTAAAGCCACCAAAAGAATTTTGAAATATATAGCCGGTACAAAAAATTTAGAAATATGGCATCCAAAGAATTCAAATTTTGAATTAATTGGATATTCGGATGCTACTATGCTGGTTGCAAAATTGATCGAAAAAGTATCTCGGATACTTGTCAATTTTTAGGTGATAGAATTATAAGTTGGGTATCTAAGAAACAAAATTCAGTTGCATTGTCAATAGCAGAATCAGAATATGTTTCAATAGAAAATTGTTGTGTTCAAATTTTGTGGTTAAAACAATTTAGGGACTATGGGTTAGATTATAAAATTATTGTCATAAAATGTGACATACTAGTGCTATATGTCTAACTAAAAATCTCATTAATCACTCAAGATCAAAACATAAAGAGATTAGACATCATTTCATTAGAAATCATGTTCTAAGTGATAATGTAATTTTAGAATATATTGAAACAAAAAATTAACTTGTGGATATTTTTACAAAACCTTTAGATAGAGAAAGATTTGAAATTATTAGAAATGAAATAGGAGTGTGTTTTCCATTTTAAAAATGAAAATAAAAAATATATATATTTAAAAAAAATAAAATAAATAAATAAATAAAAAAGGAACATAGAACTTATGTGCACAGAAACCATAGAGCCTCCATCTTGACTGTTAACTCCCTCTTTATTCGAAACCCCAAACAGAAACCCTAGATCTAAATTCGAAATGGCTTCTCGCAAATCTTCAAGAATCCTCAAGAAATCATCCAATATTCCATCTTCCTCTCTAATTAATGTCTCAGACTTGGATTTTTCAAGCATTGATTCTTCAAGTTCCGACTCTTCAAGCTCTCGTCATGATGAACACCCTTTGAACTCTTACTCAAATTTGGTGTCCATTCATGATTCTTAATCTCAATTTACTCAAAATCAAATCCAATCTTCATATCAAAAAGCTCAACAAGAATTTCTCGAGGAAGAAATGCCTCAACCTCTTCGAATCCATATTTAATCCCAATTTGATCTGGTTTTACATATTTTCCATATAAAATTGCATATTGTAATGTTTGTGTTCCCCTTAAGTATAAGAAAACAATACTTTTTTTTTTTTTTTTTGAAATCTAAGTGTGATTAGGAAACTCCTCAACTACAAAAAAAATGGTCTTTAGTGACCAGAAATTTAGTGACGATCAAAATTTTGGTCACTAATAGTAGCCTTTGGAGACGAAAAAAAATTCGTCACTATATTTTGGTCATTATGTAAATTTTAGTGACGAATATGAAAAAATGGTCACTAAATGGCATGGCGGGAAAAAATCCGTCAATTTGAAAACCATTAGTGAGCAAATTTGGTGACAACAATTTTTTTGTCATTAAAATTTGGTCACTAAATGACACAACACAAAAAGACCTTTGGTGACTTTTAGTGATGACTTTTTTTTGTCACTAAACTTGAGGTCAGTTCTTGCAATTTTTAGTAACGACAATGGTCGTCACTAAATATATATAATTATCGTCACTAAAAGGGTTGTTGTAATCCCACATCGAATAACAAAACAAAATTCAAGGTACATATAAGTATCCTTGAAGCAATAACAATTGGACGATATAAAGACCGGCCTAACCACACCGTTAGGCCATGACCCGATCCGATTCGAAGACCGGCCCAATCGCACCGCCGGTCAAAGCTACCGATGCCGATAGTGGCCGTCGGCGGTTCAAGCAGGACCGCCAGCCGTCGGCCTTAGCCGAACCACCGGATTCCGGCACCGGCGGCCACGACTGGCTAGATGCCGATACTGGCGGCCGCAGCCCGCTGGCCGCTGGTAGCGGTCCTTGCCGTTGGCTGTTCTTGGCAATTTCAGGCTGGCTATCGGTCCCTTTTAGTGACTACTTTTTTGGTGACCAAATATCGTCACTAAATGCATTGACCAATCTATTTTTAGTGACCACTTGTACTTTTAGTGACCAACTCGGTGACAACTTTTTTTGTCACTAATCTGGTGACGAAAAAAATTTTGGTCACTAAAGTCGACTTTTTAGTGACGACTTTTTGCATTCCGTCACCAATGATCTTTAGTGACGGAGCTTTGGTGACCACTGAGTGACGACATTTTTATGGTCACTAATACGATTTAGTGACAATATTTGGACCTTTAATGACCAAAATGCTTCTGTCACTAAAGACCATTTTTTTTGTAGAGCAGAGTTCACAAAGCCTTGTAACCAAAATAAGATGGCAGTGAATATTTTCACCAGTAAGTCCCAATTCAGGATGTCAAAGTTGGAATGTCAAAGTCTACAGAAAATCAAATAATAACAAGAACTCATATTTTGTTGAAAAGGGAAAACTACCTGACATACTTTGTTGGTTCACAAGACTAAATTGAAATCACCTGACATATTTTGTTGAATTCATATTTTGTTTAAATCGTACCGGCAAGCAGAAATCTCATCAGTCAGAATAGAATTTCTTGAAATCTTTGTGGAAACCCTAAATCTAATAAGGAGGATTTACACATTCGAGGAAACCCTAATCACAAAAACTCTAATGTGCAGCAACCCTAATCGCAAATGCAGAGAGAGAGAGAGAGAGAGAGGTGACAAAGAAACCCTAATCGTGTTTGCAAATCATAGAAACTAAAGGAGCCGACCAAGAAAGAAAGAAATAGAAAGGAGCCGACACAGAGAATCCTACCGAAAGAAGCAATAGAGAGAGAGAAACCCTAACCATGCTAACGAGAGAGAGAGAGAGAGAGTCTATACCTTACCAAAAGGAGCTGAAATAGACTTGAGATTCGTTATTGGAGGCGACTTTGGTGGCGGAGTGAAGAGAGGCTGCGGGGAGAAGTGAACAGAGCTTCGCACTTTAAATTTGAAGGAATTTGAAGTTCAATGGTCAATTTGGGAGTATAGAGAAGAAAAGAAAAAAAAAAGGAAAAATAAGATAAGAGGGAAAGGAAAAGAAAAGAAAATAGATACTATTTTATTTGGGAGTTGAAAAAAGAAAAAAAAAGAAATAAACTTTTTTTTTGTTTGAGAATTGGAGTGAAATGAAAAGAAAATGTTTAAGAATGCATTAATTTTATATTTATACGCTTGATAATAAGTTAGTTATCACTCCAAGATTCAAACAAATTAATTGATGCCAGATCGAACGTGTCGTTTAATAAATCTGAATGCATGTAGAGATGGATAAAATTGCACCAAAAATTGTAGGTGAGCCAAACTCTTGCTTGAGAAAGCCATTGAGTATAGCAGTTCATTAAAATTCTCTATAGCCAAAATCTTGTTTGTCACAATGCCTAATTCATGAGAAGTAAAGCTCCTAGACCAACGATAATACAAATAGGCAAAAACTCCAACTCTCTAAATCTCCAAAAAGATTCGGACTCTACAAAGATGGCATTCAAATCAAACCAAACAAAAAAAATATTACTTGTAGTAACTGAACAAAATCAATCAAAAATATATCATTCTTGCAAACAAGAAACTTGTCTTTTGGATTCAAGAGCAGCTATCAGAACACTAACAAAACTCCATTCTTGGGAATTAAACTAAGCAAATAATATAAGAGACTTGCCATCACAGGAACATTAATCACAATGCCCACTTCTCCGAATTCCATTAAACTTCCTTACATGAACATTAATCACAATACCCATCAAAGATTTACCATCCTCATAGGAACATAAGCATAAATATCATAATACCGAAGGACTTCTATCAGTATTCCTATGCTAAACAAAAATATACATTTAATGATCTGCATAGTTCTACAAAAGCTTATAAATCCTAATACGAAAGTGGTTCTATCAATTTAATTGTAATGAAAAACAATAACTACATATTCAAACCTCTACTTGATAGTAACCTATTCCAACATTCAACATAAGTTAAACTTCAAAAGTATTTCATTATCTCATAGCAAGTCGATCCTCAAGGACGAGGCTATGAAGTCATCAAGTTATTTAAAATATTCTTGCGCCTTTTTGATGGGCACCCAAAAAAAGTTCTTGCCATATAGGATTTTTAGTAAGAAAGATGTAGCAGTCATCAATTTGGTTTTCTTCAACCCTAATAGCAATTACCTCATTGAAGATCTCTTTCTCTATATACACCCTTATTCTAGAATTTTGCATAATAGAGTTTCCTTGTCTAATTACCTTAGCAACATTGTTAAAAGTATACTTTAGAACCTCAAGTTCTTCATTATTTGTGACCTTTCTTTTCTTCCCTTGTGAAATTAATGTACCTTGAGGATTTTTTTGTTAGTATACTTTGAATGTTGTACATCAAAATTCTTAGTTGAATAGCCAAAGTTTTCTGAAGTTATCTCATTTTAAGACACCATCCTATCAATTTTAGTAATGCTTTCAAGTTGTACTTCATTTGTTTCATTCATCTAATGCTTATGTTTTTCTTTTTGCTGTTTCAGCTTCTTGTCCTACAACCTTGTCTTTAGCAAAAAGTTCCTCCAAACTATCATAATTGTTGACAACTTTGGTCTTCCACTTTATGGCATCAGGCTTCTCCTAAAAATATGGACAAGAAGTATGTATCAATCTATCATGAAATGAAATAACATAAAACAACAAGTAACAAATGTAGTCAACACCTACCTTTATAAATTGTTCCCAAACTTCAGGTTCATCACACCAAGTTCTAGTGAATGGATTCTAAGAAACACCACTTAATTTCCCAATTCTAAAGAAATCATAAGATTCATTAAAATGCTCCTTGAGTGTCTTCATTCGATTATTCAAATGGTCATTACTAAATTCCATTTGAAGTTTTTTTCTTTCAATTCAATGATAATATTGTTGTATGCAGTGGTTGTAAAAGTTTCGTCCACTCAAAATCAGTGATAATGTTGATCCAACAATGCTTTAATGAATGCTACATCCATGGTTGCTATCCATTTCATGTTTTTCTTTCTCGTGTTGAGATATTTTTTATATCTTTCTAATTATGATTACTAATTTTTCAAAAAAAATAATAATAAAAAATCTCACAACATATATTAATAAAAGAAAATACACATAGCAGCTTACAAAAATAAAAACATATTATTTGATTTCTCAAAACATACAGTATTTACAAAAACATACAGCAAATCGCTAATAACTTACAAAGAACATCCAACAGCTTACAAAGATCATAATACATCTAACAGCTTACAAAAAATTACTAAGTAGAAACATACTAAGCTGCCAAAAACAAACAAAAGCGTACTAAGTAAAATTACATCCGCATAACATGACAACCGAAAATTAGGCATGTAAGATAACAAACCAAAAAGTCATAATACATAATAATTCCACATTTAAATAGCTATTTGATTTCTTTGTTCTTCTCCTTGTGCCATGTCTTGTTCAGTACTAGCTACAATAGTTTTTTTTTTCCGATGGAGATTGTCGATACAATTCTTCATTTACTGCATTAATATATTCCACATCAGAATCAACTTCCGTTAAAAAATTATGCAAGATGCAATAAGCAAGAATGATTTGTGATTGTTCATCAACACTATAAGTAGGTTGAGTATCTCCAATGATTGAAATTGTTTTTTAAGGACACCAAATGCTCGCTCAATTGCATTACGTAATGAAGCATGTCATAGATTAAACAGTTCTTGATAGTTTCTAGGTTGCTGACTTGAGTATTCATTTAGGTGATACCTTACATTTCTATAAGGTGTAGGTAATCCCTTTTTCAACATGAATCCAACATCAACAATGTAATATTTACCTATAAACATTAAAGTAGTTATTTATTTTCTCATTAATCAAAGCATTAACAAATAACTAAACATTACCATTGGGAATGATTAATTTATCTTCTCTACTGAGTGCATTTTTTATTATCCTTGGGTCTGATGCAGTTCCCTCCCAACCGGGTAAAACATAAGTAAATCTTATGTCTAAGGAACAAGCAGCTAGCACATTTTGTGTTGGATGTTCTTTTCTGCCTCAATATCTTACTACATCATTAATAGACACCTTAACACGTATATAAGCTCCATCAATTGCACCAATACAATCTTGACAATTATGTACTCTATCAAAATTTATGATTATAGATACTTGTAATAAAAATATGAAGTTGTTAAATAAGAGAAATTATCTTGAAATATGAGTAAAATCTTTTGCTATTAAGTATTTCACGAGGAATTTGTTCTCTAGAAGGTTGTTGAAGAAACCGATCCTCTAATGCTATAACTACTCTCAAAACTCTATGGAAATAAAGACTAATGATTTTACCAGAATGACGATAAAAGAATGACACTGTGCCATTTTTTGCTGGAATTGATAATATATGGAGAAACTTTACAACTTGTTCTTCCACTGTAACTCTTTAAGTAGGATTTAGACCCCCATGTGTTTGTAATAACTCACATAAATGCCTAAATGTTTCTGGTCCCATACGAATAACCTTATTCAAATTTTTGTTTGATCTAAGTTGTAGCAATAATTCATCTTGTACTAGATTACATTTTTTAAACCTATTTCCAATAGGTTGATCCACATAATTTACATAACAAACTTTTTGAGAAATAATTAGTTTTATAGTACAACAAACAACTTTGGCAGTAACTAATTGTTGCCTTCTTTCATGAATATCAGACTCTTCTACAAATCCATTTTGCTCCATATCTATTTAAGGATAGTGTATTAGTAAGGAGCAAACCTTTATATACAAATAAAACCAAACCTATATATACAAATAAAAGCAAACAAGGCAAATAACAATTCCAATGTGTACCATAAAGATTATTATCTTTGCAATATTTAAACACAGTACATGCAATCAACGTTTTGTAACTTTTCTTGCAAAATAAGCAATCAAAGCAACCTTTCTCATAGTTAAAGAAATTATCTCTATAAAATTTAGTCACAGTACCATAAAGATTTGCAACTTTTATTCGCCAATCAAACAAATTTTGTTTGCAATATTCATATAGTCAAACAAACAAACACAAGACCTCAACTTTTCACGAGTATCATAAAGATTGAATAAATCTAATGAAAATCAACTTTAAACACACCTCTTATAAATATAACAGAAATCAAAGCTAAACAAATATGATCTATGATAACATTTTTTTTCAGAATTAAAAAGACTCATTAAGCAACATGAAAGAAGAATTTTTCTTGAATAGGATAGATATAAACAAAAGATTAAGAGATTAATAGAAAAATGTTACTTATTTTGTTGATAATTGATGAAGAATTCTTCCACTCCCAGTTTACGAAGCAACTTGAGCTTTGTAACCTTCGTGTGAGAAGAATATGAATGAATGTGAAAGTTACATTTTATATCTAAAGAATACATCAAGTATAAAATTATTTTAACACAACCTTTTAAGGGCAAAAATGGTATATTAAAATTTTTATTCCCATCAATTGAGTTTTCCACCAATTTCTTCCCAGTTGTGGATGGAAAGATTTTAAACTAAATATTCTGTCTGAATGATTTCTTTTCTGTTCCCAAAAAACTCTCAAAGAAAGGAAAGGAATAATTTTTCCATCTTAATCCTTTCCTTTCTGTCTATTTTTTGACTCCCAAATGAAGCGTAAGTATAAATATTTAATAAATTTCTTACTATGAATTGAGTATGATTAAATATGAACTCATAAACATTTCTATGCAAACTAAATTAGTCACAAATTTTTCCAAAAATTTTGCTGCGAAAATTTTCATAAGGTCTAGCTAAATTTGCCACGATATGTTGGTGATGAAATGTTGTAAGTGGAATTTAGCCACGAATTTAGTTATCAAAGTTTTGCCTCAAAAGTTTTAATTTGTAGTTAATTTTGCAACAATTTTTTTTATGGCAAATTAATGACAAATTTAGTAACGAAACGCTACACTGACAATTCAGCAATGAAGTTTGCAATGAGAGTGTTTCATCACTAAATTAACAATGAAAGTTTGCAATGAACATTTCATCTTTTGGGTTTGTCAGGAAAATTAGCGACAAAAAATCTTTGTTGCAAATTGTAGAACAACCTAAAGAAGGGGTAATAGGTTGTTGGCATTTTTTTTTTTTTTTTTTTTTTGAGTTTTCTAAAACTTGCAATTTGTTTAGGGTGAGTACAGAGTTTAAAGAGAAGGAAAAAAGCAGAAAGAATCAGAGACATGAGTTTTATAGTGGTTCCACCAGCTAGGTGTACATTTACTCCCAGACTCCCCATGTATTTTTCACTATTCTCATAATAGTACAAACTTGATTATAGGTTCAAATTAGACCTTTATAGTATTTGTCCACAAACACTAGTGAATCCCTCAATGGTCTTTAAAATTTACAGTACAAAAGGAAAAGAATGTTATAGAGAATGAAACTTGAATCCTCATATGTAACTGATAAGACATGATCCAAATAACAATCAGTGCAGATCCGGGTACCCGAAAGCCTGACGTGACACCCATGGTCACTAAGGGCTCAGCTCTTGAACCAAGCAACAAACAGATTGATCAGGACGGCACGACCAATCTACAAGTGCATTCAGTAAGACCTAACAGTTATCCCCTTCATTCGACCAATGATCACCGAACATTTAAGGGACCGACCCCTTCGACTTCTGGGCGGTAATACTCAACCAAATCTCACATTAATTAAGTTTCTTATTTTAGTACGAAATGTATCTCTTGGATAAGAAAGGAAATCCTTGAGAATCTAATCGATAAGAGAAAGAATCTCCTGGTATAATCAAACTTCCTAAATGATAACGATTGTAAATTTTTAACGTTTGAAATCCAAAATCTTTGGATAGCCTCATAAGGAAATTAAGGTTGAAATGCCCCGAGTGCACACGTCTCTTATGGTACTCCATATAAAAGCTTTTGATACATTGCAGCCAGGTAAGTTTTTGAGGACTAGACACTCTATACACAAATCACAAAAGGACTCGTCCCTCCTTTTTCTCTCAGTCTGTTCCATTCATTTTCGAAAACCACTCTTTTTAACTTGAGTGTCGGAGCCTCCCTACTAGAGCACCCTCCGGTTGTCTTTTACAAGGTTTCAAGCCTCTTTATCAAGTGCCCATTTGAGTTACAAAGAGCCGAATCTGTGGAGTTAAAACCCACCTCCAACAGATTGGTGTTGTCTGTGGAAAATCAGATTAATCACTAGTCTTTGTCACCAAACGAAGTATGACTGTGATCAAGAGAAAAGGGCCAATCATCGGATTCGACGACGATGATCTGATCGAGGTGACCCTAGTCGCAATGATCCTCTAGTCATCACTATCAGAATAGGGTCTCATACGGTCAGTTGACCAGGGTGCGGACTACGACATCCTTGCTACGAATGCTTTTCAACGAATGGGCCTCAATGTTGTACATCTTTAGCCTCTAACTGGATCCCTTAAAGGGTTATCCAATGAATGCATTTATCCAGAGGAAATCACCTCCCTTGTCGTGGCTTTAGGGACTCCCCCTAACCATGCCACCATCAAAGCCGCTTCCATGTGGTGAAATTATTCTCATCGTACACACCATCCTCTGTGGACCGAGTCTGGATGAGCTGGAAGCATTACCCATCACTAGACACATGAAGGTGAAGTTTAGAACACTAAAAGGGGTTGCTTCCATTCGTAGTGATCCCGATCCTTGCAGCCTCTTCGTAGACAGAGATGGATAGGAGAATTTTCTAATTAACATCTTAGAACTCAGAGGTGACATCGAACCAACAAACAAACTAGGACCAGGAGAAGGGGTGATTGAAATTCCTCTAACCGATGACCCTACTCAAACTGTTCAAAGTGGAGTTAGCCTGTCTACGACCTTACGAGGGGCAATTGTTAGTTATCTATGACGACACTCTAGAGTTTTCACTTGGTCCCCTGAGGACATGCCTGGCATCGATCCGATATTCATTGCTCACAAGTTAACCGTCAATCCTGGTTAGAAGCCAATCAAGCAAAAGAATAGGGTGTTTGCCCTCGAATGCCAACGTGTCATTCAAGAAGAGATCCAAAAGCTACTAACCACCGGGTTCATCCGTGAAGTCAAGTATCCTGAATGGTTGGCCAACATGGTCCCAGTGAAGAAAGCTAATGGTAAATGGAGGATGTGCATGGACTTTACAGGCCTCAACAAAGTATGTCCAAAAGATAATTACCCTTTCCCAAACATGAACAAATTGGTAGACAATTCCTCAGGCCACCAATTCTTAAATTTCATAGATGCCTACTCGGGGTACAATCAAGTACGAATGACACCTAAGGACGAAGAGAAAACAAGTTTTATCACTGAGTTCGGTACATATTGTTACCGAGTCATGCCTTTTGATCTAAAGAATGCAGGAGCAACATTCAAACAGTTGGTTAATGAAATCTTTAAAAGTCAGCTCGGCCGAAACGTAGAAGCATAATAAATGACATGTTTGTCAAAAGCACTAATGTGGAGACCCATGTTGCTGACCTCAAGGAAACTTTTCAGACGCTCGAATGCTACAACATGCGATTGAATCGTGCCAAGTATACCTTTGGTATCATGTCGGGCAAGTTCTTGGGCTTTATGATCGCCAATCGCAAGATTGAGGAAAAATCCCGAGAAGATACAAGCCATTCTAGACATGTCACCATCTCAAACACTAAAGGAAGTGCAGCGCTTTACTAGTAAATAGCTGCTCTAAGTCGATTCATGTCGAAAGTTGGAGAAAAGTACAAACCTATCTTTGATGCTCTGAAAAGGTCTTAATGGTTTGTGTGGATGTCCAAGTGCCAAACGGCCTTTAAACGACTCAAAAAGTACCTCATGACTCCTCCATTGCTCTCCCATCCGATTCCTGGTGAGAAACTCTACCTTCACCTTTCTATCTCTGATCAGACACTTTGCTCTGTCCTTGTAAAATAGGACTCAACTATTCAAAAACTAATCTATTACATCAATTAGATACTCAAGGAAGCTGAAGTCAATTATCGATTGATTGAGAAGATAGCCCACGCATTGGTCATTTCAACCAAACACCTTCAGCCAAACTTTCAGACCCATACCATTGTGGTGCTTATAGATCAACCATTGAAAAAAATCTTCTAGAAGAGAGACCTTTGGCCGTCTAATCAAGTGGAGTATCGAATTAGGTGAATTTGACATCTAGTATCAGCCTCGACCTGCAATGAAAGGCCAAGTTTTGGTCAACTTCATTCTTGAATGTACCCTCCCGGATACAGCTGAACCTGAGTTCATCTACAGCCCTAGCAAATGGTCATTGCCAGACTAGACCATACATATTGATAGATCCTCAAACTCTTTGGGTAATGGTGCTGGGCTCATACTGATGGGTCCGGACAACTTCAAAGTGGAATATGCCCTCCGCTTCGACTTCAGAGCCACCAACAACCAAGCGGAGTACGAAGTCTTGTTGGCAAGACTCTGAATTGCAACCAACATGGGAGCCCAAAGTGTTCGGGTATTCACCGATAGCCAACTGATAATCAAACAAATCGAAAGGGTCTTCGAGACTAAAGACCCGACCATAGCCAAATATCTAAGCAAGTTACATGAGATGATGACTAAACTAGACAGAGTTGACATTTAGCAAATTCCTCGCTCAGAAAATGAATGTGCTGATACATTTTCCAAATTGGTTAGCTCAGGTTTAGTTGTTTCTAACCGAATAGTATAAATCGAAAGCTTACCATACCCCAGCATACACGAGCCTGAAAGGGTCCTAGTAACGGACCAGCCTCCTAGTTAGAAAGATCCAATTGAAACATACCTAAGAGATAACCAACTGCCTAACTCACCGTTGGAGGCAACCAAACTAAAATGAAAAGCCACCTATTATGTAATCATCGATGGGAAAGTATACTGAAAGTCCTTCACTCATCCCTACTTGAGATGTCTGATCCTAGAAGAGGGAAACTATGTCTTTCGGGAGATCCACAAAGGGATATGAGGCAATCACCTAGGGGCTCAAGATCTAGTCCATAATGCCCTATGACAAGAGTACTACTGGCCAACCATAAAGATCGACTTGAATAACTATGTCAAGAAGTGTGACATGTGCTAACGATTCTCTTCAGTCCCACGACTGCCTTCCATCGATCTCAGTCCTATAGTGGGCCCATGGTCATTTGCCCAATGGGGGATGGATATTCTCAGACCATTCCCACCGGCTATCGGACAGCAAAAATTTCTCATAGTGACCATCGATTACTTCACTAAATGGGTGGAGGCCGAATCTCTAGCCTAAATAATAGCAGCCAAGACTCAGTCATTCGTGTGGACTCATATAATCACTCAATTCAGCATACCCCGTGTTCTTATCACGGACAACTGAAAACAGTTTGACAATGCTAGCTTCCGGGAGTTTTGTGAAAAACTCGAGATTGATCATCGATTCTCATCAGTCGCTCTTCTAACAGACTTGCAGAGATAACCAACAGAATGATTCTTCAGGGGATAAAGACTATGCTAAATGAATCTAAAGGACGATAGGTAGATAACCTCTATAGCATCCTCTAGTCATACTGCACCATACCCTGAAGGGTAACCAGAAAGACTCCATTCAACCTAACATACGGAAGTGTGGCTATCATACTTGTGGAGATCGGGATCCACTTGCTCCGAGTAACCTAGTATGATTTCGAACAGAATAAATCTGTCTTGCATGAATGCCTGGCCCTACTCCTCAAGTTACAGGAATCCACATCCGCTTGAATGACTGCATATAAGCAACAAATGACATAGTACTACAATCGAAGAGTCAGAAGTCAAACGTTCAAACCAGGCGATCTGGTGCTAAGGAAGGTAGAGATTACTAGCCAACTCCAACCTAGGGGGAAACTAGCCCCTAATTAGGAGACCCCATCAGATACACTTTATAGTTTACCCGGGGGCTTATCGCCTCAATAATCTAGACGGATCGACCGTGCCAAGGACCTAGAATACAGAGAACCTACGGATCTATCTCCCTAAATGGGCTCTTATCACCATGTCCTATTAAATGGATCTATTTCCCCAAATGAGTCTTAATCGCTCTGTCCTATCGAATGAATTTATCTCCCCAAATGAGCCTTTGTCACCATGTCCTATCAAAGGAATCTATCTCTCTGAACCGGTTTTAGTCGCCCTATCATACTGAAAGAATCTATCTCCCAGATGGGTCTTAGTCAACCTATCCTATCAAATTAATCTATCTCCCCGAACAGGCCTTTGTCACCCTATCTTATTGAAGGGATCAATCTCCCCGAATGGCTCTCTGTCGGCCCATCCTAACGAAAGAATCTAATTTCTTGAGTGGACCTTAGTCGTCCCATCCTACTAAAAGAATTTGTTCCACCAATCGAGTTTGCATTGATGGATAGACCGAGCATACTCTTATTGATCAGGAAAGCGTAAGTACAACACCCTATGTTATTTACACAAACAGATCGACCACATAAGCAATTTGATAATAGTATCATGCAAGCAAACATACCAAAGAAACTCCGACAGATACGATAGATGACAAGTAAGTAAAGCAAGTCTGTTTTATTTCCATACGATAAATACATATTCAATTACATGAGTAAGTACATTCTACAAGTCCCTTAGTCAAACCGATTACATCAAAAGAAATACAGTGGTCGCATCGCCTCGATCATTCGGTAACACTAGAGATTACAAAAACAATAAGCAGGGGAATAATGAAAAACAATCTATAGCCCTATTAATACAAAAAGACTACAGAAAATAGGGCAATGAGGGTGTGAGATGGCCGAAAATATCCTGGGCCCTCACACTTCATCAACTCTTCCCATCGCCCAACTAGAAGAAAACACAAGACGGACGACAGACTCAACTCAGAAAGAGATTCTTTTCTTAAATCCAAGTTAAGAACCCCAACAGGAACATCAGCAGAGCCCATCGTGACATCCGTACACCAAACGGCATGACGAGTCCCCATACCAGCAGTCCTCGTTCTTGACAAGACTTCATACCAATAAAAGCAACTCATGCTACCGAGCTCTGTGAAGCTAGAGTGTCCTTTTAAGGACCCCTCATAGAAAATGACTCTTATATGAAAAAAACCCTCAGGCATGAGAAAACTCACTGAAGTAACACAAGGTCCCACAGTTCCTATTTATAGACACGAATAAATCTCTTCAAATCTCTGAGCAATTGAAGAGCTTCTCTAAAAAGCATGCGAATTAAGTGGGAAAATTCACACCGCTTTGCCTTCTTGAACCGCATTAATTTGGAATTAAATCAAGTGAGAGGTTAAAGTGGAGGGCGGAACGGTTGAGGTAAAAGGGGGATTTATATCCCATCTACTTTAATTTTGTATTAGTTGTAGACAATTCACATGATCTCAAAAGACATGTGTCTTAAGCTTTTCGAGAAGCGAACTTCACTCATGGCTTCTCTTCTACAAATCGACACCATGAGTCAGGGGTAAATGATGAGACATAATCCAAACAACAATTAGTATAGTATCCGATGCCCGAAAGCCCAATATGACACCTATGGTTATGAGGGGCTCAACTCTTGAACCAAACAACGAACAGATCAATCAAGATGGCACGACTGATACATAAACGCATTCAGTAAGACCGAACAGTTATCCCCTTTATTTGACCGATGATTACCGAACACTTAAGGGACTAACCCCTTTGTCTCCTAAACGGTAATACTCAACCAAATCTTATCTTCATTAGATTTCCTATTTTAGTATGAAACACATCATTTAGATAAGGAATGAAACTCTTGAAAATCTAATTGATAAGGGAAAGAATCTCCTTGTATAATCAGATTTCCTAAATGATAACGATTTAAAATTTTTGACATTTAAAATCTAAAATTTTCGGATGGCCTCATAAGGAAACTAGGGTTAGAACGCCCCGAGTGCATATGGCTTTTATGGTACTCCATATAAAAGCTTTCGATACATTGTAGCCAAGTAAGTTTCTTGGGACTAGACACTCGACACACAAATCAAAGGAAGACCCATCCCTCCTTTTTCTCTTAGTCTGTTCTATTCTTTTTTGAAAACCATTCTTTCTGATTTAAGCGTTAGATCCTCCTCTATCAGAGTACCCTCCGACGATCTTTTGTAGGGTTTCAAGCCTATTTATCAAGCACCCGTTCAAGTTACAAGGAGCTGAATCCGTGGAATCAAGACTCACCTCCAATAGTAACGAAATTAAAGCTTCCAAGAAATTATACTCAATAAAAGATGTGAAAATAAAGAACAAAGAGCATATGAGAAACAGATCACTTTAATATGTTTGTTGAGTTTGCATTCAATAGTTCATCAACCTCTGTTTCTTCTTTACTTTGAATTTCTAATTAGAACTGAAGAGAGTATTGCATGGTGGTTGAACTCAAACGTTCTTTATTTAAAGAATTTGAACATTTCTCATTAATGCTTCATCGGCCTTCATTTAATGTCATAGTCGTTACTGCACTTTCTCAAAAAGAAGAAGTTGCTCTTCTTCTTTTTGATTGCCTCTATTTTTTTTTTTTAAATAAGTGCTTTTCCTACATATAGTTGTTAATTCTCCAAAACATTTGATTGGCCAAAATGAGGTTGTTTAGTTTATTTGATTTGTGTCTAACAATCAGGTATTAATAAATTTGAAGAATTATACGCGACATAATTTGTTTTGTGTTGAAGTGAATTTAAAAATCTTGACCGTTATAACAAAGGATCTGAATGTGTGTCAACAAATTAAACTTCTAGTGTCGACTAATGTTCTTTGTGAACCTCATTTTGGTTGACATAAGAGATGTTTGGTCGACACACAAGTGAGTTTTCATCTTCCCTAAGTGCTTGTGTCGACATTTAAATACATTAGGTCGCTATAATGGTGAGTGATTTATTTTGGTTGACATAGGTATGTTTTGGTTGACATAATTCTATCTACTAGCTATGTATTCTTCTTATGTTGATATTAATATTACGCATGTTGACATATGTGCTCATCCAAGCTAAATATGTTGACATAAGAGAGGATTGTGTTGACATAAGTGAGGTTGTATCAACATAAGTGAGGTTGTGATTGTACAAGTAAAGTTGTGTCAACTCAAGTGTCGACACAAAGGCTTTGAACTCTTTACATCACATATATTCATGAGTGGGTTTTAAAATGTCAAGGTCTAAGATGGTTGGATAAGTTTTGGATGCTTTGACACAAACATGTCTGCTCTAGGATACACACATTTCCACCTAAAATTGATCATTATCAAAACTTACTCTGTCAACAATCTCCCCCTTTTTTATGATGACAAAACCTCAAAATTCTGAAAATATGTTCTACTTGTGTGACTTAGACTCTCTCCTTTTTGTCACTTTCTCCCCTTTTATTTGTGACTTTCTCCCATTTATTTGTTACTTTCTTCCCCTTTTTGTCATCAATAGAAAGGGGCACACTAAGGTGAGAACCTAAAGGGCAAAAAAATGGCCCAAACTTAAGGTCATTAACCTATTTTTGTAGAACAAAACTCCCCTAAAAATGTACCTAATTGTTAAGTCTTAACAGTGTGGTCACGTAATTGTGTCTTGTTATTAATCGATATACAATTTAAAGTACATAAAACAATAAGGAATCTTGAAAATAGGGTTTAGCAAACATGATTTATAGCAGAACCAAACATAACAGAGCATAAATCATAAAGCCAAAGTTTGACAGAAGTCTCAAGTTATCACAAACCAAGAGTTTTGTACACAATTCATCACAAGCATCACATTTGTAGGTCTGAGTACATCAAGCTAAGTGTCCCAAACTTTTGGCCTTACCTTTTCTTTCCCCTTTTTGCTAGTGGTGGAAGGATCAACACTTGCAGAGGCTCGAGCTAAAGTTTGGGGCATGAGTTGAGGTGTGGGAGCAGAAGTAGAAGCAGTAGCCTTTACACTAAAGGGATTGGCATGGATGCTCGAACAGAGAATGGATTAGATATCAGAGTAGGAGGAGGAGCAGATGTGGGGGATCTAGGGGCTATGGCTCTAGAAGCTATTGTCCAAATAAAGTTTGTGACAACTTTTTGCTCAACTTCGAAGTACACAATTTTGAATTGTATATCTCTATGATCTTCCGTTATTTTTTGTCTTAATTCTTCCACATTTTTCTCCACTTCCTTCATCCTATAATTTAGACTCTCATAATTCTCCCTTAAGCTTATTTTCTAATCCATCAAACCTTTTTATCATCTTTGTCTTCATAGTCTCTATCACTTCAAGAATCTCATTCAATTTGTTTTCTAAGGGTGAAGGACCCTGAGTCACTACCATCTGAAACGAGTGCGATGGTGTAGTCCCTACAGTTTCACACCTTTCCTCCTCATTTACCTTTTCTTGTAATTGTCCTTTCTTGCCCAATCATTATCCGTGAGTGTCCAATTTTCTTTACGTAACAAGGTTGCACTAATAATATTCTTGTTATTGTGTTCAATCCAAATTTCTTTGCAAGCTAATATTATGTGCAACTAAGATAGTTGAAATGATACCAGCATATGGCAAATTTTGCCTCTCTAACCTTTGGGCTACAATCATGAAGTAGGGAATGAGGTAGTGCAGTCCAAGATTCTTTCTTTTCATAATACATACCATTAATCAGAAGTCCTCCTTCAAAATGGCTATGTGATTTCCCTCTCTTGGTATAATAATATGAGTAATTATCAAATGAAAATTCTCTCATGCAGTCCTAGATCTATTGCATTTGAATTTATTACTTCCATCTCAAGATTTTCAAACATGATTCTAGCATTTTCTAAAATGTTTAATGATAAATATGGTTCACAGTTAGTATATAGAACCCATTCTAATGCATTTTCTCCATAGATAACCCTAGGGTTAACTTCAATCTCCTTCCCATCAAATTGTATTTTAAACGCACATGGCCAAGAGTACAAATGTCACTAGACTCATCTTTTTCCTCATTGCTAACAACCTCCATATTGTTATAGAAAATCATAACCGCCTTTTCAAAAACATACTTATTTGGAAATATAAGCCAATTAGGACAACTTTTCCTTAAAAATTTTTTATATTTAAACCTAGCTTTCCACAAAATTCCCCAATCTATTAATTTCCCATGATTTACTTTTCTGTTTGGGAAATGATCTTTGAAGAACTTACTTTTCTTCAACAACAAAAAGTCCTTCTCGTTGAATATCATATCGGAGGATGGTTCACATGTGAATGTTTCTTTTCTTTTAGCTTTCCTAGTTTTGAGTGCCATCAATAGATAATGAGAGTTGAAAGAGAGAAGACGAAGTTGGGAATCAATCGAGAGTTGTTGAAGATGTGAAGAAGTTTTCAAAGATTGAGTGAGAAGACAAAGGGTTATTTTGGTGAAGAGGAAGATAAATCGCTGCTGAGAGAGAGAGAGAGAGAGAGAGAGAGAAAGAGAGAGAAAGAGGAGGTTTTGAGGGTGATTGAGAGAGAGAGAGAGAGAAAGATTTAATTAACCATTTAGTCCTAGTGCCTCTTGTGTTGACATAACTAAGTTTGTGTCGACACCTAGTGGTTTAAATTTCTTTTTGACCCAACACGTGTTCATGCATGTTACATAACTTATCCAAATACACTCATAAAAAATGAGTGCTTTTGATTGCTGCCATTTCTATTTAAAAATGAGTGTTTTTCCTATTACAGCTATTAGTTCTCCGAAATATCTGATTGGCCAAGATAAGCTTGTTTAGTTTATTTGATCTGTACTCAACAATCAAGTATTAATAGATTAAAAGAATCGTATTAGTATGTTTCGACATAATTTATTTTATGTCAAAGTGAATTTAAAAATCTGGACCGTTAAAACAAAGGATTTAAGTGTATGTCAACATATTAAATTCCTAGTGTCAACTAATATTCTTTGTGAACCTCATTTTAGTTGATAGAAGAGATGTTTTGTCAATACATAAGTGCCTTTTCATCTTGCCTAAGTGCTTGTGTCGACATTTAAATATATTAGGTCGCTATAATAGTTAGTGGTTTACTTTGGCCGACATAAGTATGCTTTGGTCAACATAATTCTATCTACTAGCTATATATTCTTCCTGTGTCAACATAAATACTAGGTGTGTCGACATATGTGCTCATTCAAGGTAAATGTGTTGATATAAGAGAGGATTGTGTAGACATATGTATGATTGTGTTAACATAAGTGAGGTTGTGTCAACACAAGTGTCGACACAAGATTTTGAACTCTTTACATCACATATATTCATGAGCGTGCTTTCAAATGTCAAGATCTAAAATGGTTGGATAAGTTTTGGGTGTTTTGACGCGAACATGTCTGCTCTAGGATACATAAATTTTCATCTAAAATCAATCATCATCAAAACATACTTTGTCAACAAAAATTTCGCAAAAAATTTTCCCACAAATTTTAGCAGTGACTTTTGTGTCGAAAAGAGAATTGTGTGATGATTTTTTATTTGTTGCTAAATTCGATGCAAATTACCCATGAATATTTTTCTGTTGCTAATTTCATCATGAATTACCGATGAATATTCTTTCATCACCAACGTTTGTCACTAATTTTCACTTTTTTGTATTGAATGTTGGTATGACTCGAAAGGCCAAGATAAATTAGTATTTTTTATTGTCAATTTTTGGAAGAATAAATCAACACTTTACCTTTGAAAAAACAAACCACATACTAAATACAATTGGATTCCATGGTGATATTTTATCTTATTGATTTTTCATATATTAATTTACTCATTACACTTAGGTTGGTAGAATTTTGTTGAGTAGATTCATTATCATCACTTTCATATTCTAAATATTAATAATAGTTAGCTAGGTTAGTAATTAGATAGAAATTCTTGCATAAACAATCTCTATTTTATAACTTTATTATTTCAACGATTAGCACACTTACGAATTTTCATGTCAATTATGAGTATATAACACTATAATATTAATGCTTACATTGTTTGAGAAATATTGTTTGATTAACTACTTTTTTTAACAAACATTTTTGAGTTTTGAAATCTTTAGTAGGATTATCTCAATCGCTAGTAGATTGTACATGATATAATACTTTCGCATAATGGTTTCAAAAGTAAGTTCTGACTTCCAAATATATGTATTTTTTAAAACACCAAAAAGGATTATACACAAATGACTTAATTTAAAATAAAGTATCTTTTTTAGATATTTTATTATCCAAAAATAATTTTTGAGAGGGGGATGTTGTTGTATGTAGTATGAGACCAAGTGTGAACACAGAATCCCACAAAAAATATCTCATAAGTTGATACATTTTCCACACTAGTCATGCAGGACATTAGTAGACAACCTTGAGCTATGCAATGCGTATTCAGTTCTCAAGAAGAGATTTTTATGGAATACTCAATAAAATCATAGAGTTAAAGTACTATATATCACTTATGCTAATCATGTTATGCAAGTGCTAATGTTCCACCATTTTAAAGGTATGAGTGCATCAAACTTATAAACTAGCCAAATTAAACCAGAAAAGATAAGCTAACGCTATTAATCCAATTGTCTTAGCACAACAAATCATCAGGTGTACTATCTACCTTCTCGTGGTCCAAAGCATAAGAAGGTGGATTGGTGGGTAGCTTGCAAACTAAGGCACAAAGAGAAATTCAGCAATGCTGGAGGAGGCAACAAATGATGCTATTATTTATGAGATTCTTAATAACTTGCAAGAATCTACTGTGAATGTATTAATATCATTGCCCATGATGATGTTAGGATAAAAAATATAGATAAATATAAGTATCATAGTACCTAAAGACAAATGTGAGGGTAATGATGAAGATAGCAACTGTTGGAGGTGGGTTTTAATCCACAGGTAATGGTTCTACTAACTTGAATGAGGTGAGTGGTCATTAGATTGTCTGGCTAACGAAAGCTACATAAAACTGCTAGAGGATGCTCTGACGGAGGAGATTGATATTTAGGTTAGAGAATAGTTCCCAAGAATAGAAATATACTGAAAGAAAAAGAGAGCTACGTATTACCTTTGTGTGTTAAGTATTGAATTGAGAGAACATATCTGGCCAATGACATTATGATGCATATATATAGGTTATTTGTATGAGTCTCGTGTGCATCCGGGGTGTTCAAATCTTAGTTTCCTTATTGAAGTGTCCTGAGATTACCAGAATCTTAGTAGAAGATTTCTAGGAAATTTAGATCCTACTAATTGGGAAAGTCTGGATTGTCAAGGGATTCCTTTCCTTATCAATTAGAATTAAAAATCTCCTTACTAATTATGGGATGTTGTTTCCACAATTCAAGGAAAAATAAATATTTATTACTTAACTGGTCAAATAACAATACCAAACATCGAGAGGTGTTGGAACCGATCAGCTAGCTATTAAGAAGGATCTAATCAATAGGTTCCAAGAGAGTGGGTCGTATTTACCCATCAGGGAGACATATCCCGTATTGACGACACATTTTGGTAGGTTTTACCTATTGGTCCACAAGCTTAGAGGATTTCAAACCGTGCGATAATGGGCTTTTGGGTCATATTTCATCACTTGTCCCCGATTCCTGGTGTCGTTCTGTAAGAAGGGCTTTAGGAGTATTATTAAATGTATAAGAATTCGAAAAAATGTTGGTGCGGGGTATTAAATGCGGCATATACTACTTTGGTTTTCTGGAATCATCTCTAACATGCTTTATAAGGTGTGTCATTTAAACGATTCACGTACTATCGTGTTTCTTTTCAATAGTTTCAACTTTTGCATAGAGAGGTAACTCACACATCAAACTTTTTAATATTTGTAAGCAATACTTTGAGAAAAAGAGATCAGAAATGGCTAAGGGCTCATCGTCGTGCATTCATCAGGGTATCAATGACATTAAGAGTACTATGATAGAGGACAAATTGTGTGGTATCCAAAATAACATGTTGTTAGAGGATAATTACGTCTTTTGGTTGGCTACTAATGAAGATAAGGCTAAGAGAGCATAAGAAGGTCACGTCCTGATGTACAAGTAGTGTGTCAAATATGGCTTGAAGGTGCCATATACGGGTATTATCACTCGAGTTCTACTCCGTTAGAATATTTTTCCAACAATGTTGATTCCCACTTGATGATAGCTATGATGTAGTTAATGAGTCTCTGCCATCTCTACTTTGACTTCAAAATCCTAACATCTGTGTACTCTTTCAAGGGATGTGCTCGTAGGGGTTTTATAAAAGGGTGGTTTTAGCTACAAACCAGGCTAGAATCTTACTGGAAATTTTTATACAAGGAGATCATCGACAAGAATTGGATGTACAAATACTTCTTCGTAGAATTCTTGAATAGGGATTCGATGCGCACACTACCGAAGGCCAATGAGGAACCACTTCTTGGATTAAGGACCCCTTAGCTTTCTCATCATTTGTGATTTATCCATTCAATCGATGATCCTGTTACATCAAGAAAAGACACATTTCAATTAAGACCCTTCTAGATGATGAGATGCTAGCGTTAGCTAGCTTATTATTAGAGGAGAAGAGGAAGATCGAAAAACCCCTCTTAGTAGAGAAGAATAAGAAACTTATGGATATTCTCACTTTCTCGGAGGACGAAGACCTCAAACAGATAACTACCGACAAGCAGATGAGGCTGGGTCTAAAAGGCAAGCAATAGAAGCAGGGAGCACATCTGATGTGGGTGTTGATGATGTTCCCATTTCATCTCTAGTGTAGAAGAAGAGAAGAGTTCATCTATCGAACTCATTGGGTGAGGCTGTGAGAGAGAATAGGAGACTGGGCTCCCCAGGTGCATTAAGGGCTATGGAGGCCAAAGAATATGAGTCTGAGGTTCAAGGGGATGCAGAAGTTTAGGCAGAGCAACTTGAAAGTGCTGAGGCGGACAGTATGGGGTCAAAGAGAGAGATGAAGGAGGAGAGAAAGAGGCCGAGGGTCATGTCCCCAAGGACCTTAAAGGAAAAGGGGAGGAGATATAGAGACAAACTACTGGGGACCCTAAAAGTATCTCTCGGGGGTTGATCAGGGAGCTCAATACGGGGCCATCTTCTATTATTCATTTGACACTAAAGAAGGGCAAGTGAAAGGTGCTTAGGGGACTATGCTTCCCACCATCATTCCTATTCGATCCTACAACTGTCTTAAACGACAGAGGGAAGGGGGTACCATGGCAATCAGTGTAGGTGATCACTTGTACAGCTATGGCGATACTAGTAAGGCTAGGAGGATAGCTAACCAGGTGGAATTCAATCATTCAAAGTTAGAGCTAAACAAGTAATCTCTCGAGTAGGGCGATGAGGCCACAATGTCCTCATGGCTTATGGTATGATTGTAGCAGAAGATAATTTGTCTATACTTTTGGTTCTCGTATATAATCTCTCTCATTTCATATAGACTATTATTTTAGTGGAGTTTCAAAGGCTAAGGAAAGAATAAACGATCGAACATCTAAAGCACTAAGCAAACCATATGGATGTTGAGGTTTCTCAGTTACAAGATGTTCTTTCATAGAGGGAAAGGGAGATTGAGGAGGAAAAGCATCGGTGGCCACTGTGAATGCCAGAAACGAGGAGATGGAGTGTTTAGAAATTGACTTGGACACGAAGCTCCAGTGGTGTGAAGTGGTCTCCAAGAGATGTTAAGAGCTAGAGGCGGAGGTTTGGGTGCCCAAGGCACATTTGCAAGCTACAAAGAGGTTGGCTAAAGTGCACAGGTGGTCCATTCAAGCTGCTGAGCAAAAGATAGTCGAGGTGGGAGAGACTATTGCAAAGACGGTTAATTAACATACATGTTCCTGGCGTATGCTGGCTGAGAGGCTGCAGTGCATTTTATCCACCGGGTAGGGTTGACGGGCGCTATCCCCCGGATGGTGAGAGTGCCAGCCTTAAAGAACCAAATTATGAACTTGCACTTGTTCCTATAGGCTAGGGTCCTCTTAAAACAACAGACAAGAACGTTGTGTCAGCACGTTCGTTCGATCGGGAGAGTGGGTCATGCTTACCCATCAGGAAAATATATCCCTTGTTGATGGAACATTTGTTTGATTAAGATAGCAGGTCATGCCTACCCGTCAGGGAAATATATCTCTTGTTGACTATACATTCGTTCGGTTGAGAGAGTGGATCGTGCCTACTCATCGGGGAGATATATCCCTTGTTGATGACACGTTCATTCCATCAAGAGAGTGGGTCGTGCCTACCCGTCAGGAAGATACATCCCTCATTGACAGCACGTTCGTTCGGTCGAGCGAGTGGGCCATGCATAACCATTGGGGAGATACATCCCTTGTTGGGGGCATGTTCGTTCAATTGATATAGTGGGTCGTGTCTATCATCGGAAAGATATATCTCTTGTTGACAACATGTTCGCTCGATCAAGAAAGTGGGCCATGTCTACCCATCGAGGGGATACATCCTTTGTTAATGGTACGTTCGTTCGGTTGAGAAAGTGGGCCGTGCCTACCAGTTGGGGAGATACATCCTTGTTGATGGCACTTTCGTTTGATTGAGAAAGTGAGAGCGGGGTTTGGCCACATGAGTTCAGTACAATTAGTTTTTTGTAGAAGGATAATAATAAAGCAAAGTGTTGCAAAAGAGGTAACCATAATGCAATTAGCAAAACAAATAGTAAGTCCGGGTGTCATGAAGTGTCTAGTGAGTGACATAGGGTTGTAAACATAGTAAGGAGAGATTTGAGATTACTTAGGAGGAAGTGCCAGGGATTCCAGATCACAGAATAGAGTTCCAACGCCAATGGGGGTCTTGAACTTAACCTTTATATATTTCATGCTTGGTAGTGCCTCCAAGGCATTCATGCAGGCTTGACCCAGGATGACATGTAGAGTAAGGGTAACTTAATCATGCTGAACATTGTTATAGCCATTGCATGATTAGGTGGAGTCCTGAGGGTGACCGGGTGTGAAATGGTACCTTTAGAGTACAACCCTTCACCTGAGAGCCCCTTGATTGGCCCGACATGAGGTCGTAAGTACATTTGAGTGAAGCCCATCTGTTGGAAAGCATTCCAATAGATAAGGTTACAGTTAGCACACTAATCCACAAAGAATCTCCTCACTTCATATTATCTAATCGTTGCGGTGATAATGAGAGAATCATGTCAGTCCGGATTGAACCCTACTAGATATCATCATTGAAACCAATTGTTGGTCTTTTCTTCTTGGGCTGCTTCTCAACACGAGTGGTAAGAACTTCTTTAAAAGTGGAATCAGATGGTTTGGTCCTTTGAAAGATTGGGGCCACTATTTTCCCCGTCTTACTCCATTGTGTGTACTCTCAATGGTATTAATGCAGTGCCATTAGGATGTGAGTCGGAGGGTAAGATTCTGAGAGATCATATTCATTTTACACTTGGAGAATTATCCCATCTGGTTGATTGCGGGCACCCCTTAGAGTCGGCTGCTCATCTTGCTTATTCTCACGCCTCGTAGGATGTGGGCCTTGAGGAGGGAGACCTTCTTTCTCCATACTTATAAAACTTTCGAGCCAACCACTTCAAACAAGAAACTTAATTTTGTCTTTTAACTTCCTGTATTTGTCCGTCAGATGGCCGTAATCCCAATAGAAATGGCAGTATTATGTCTTATCTTCTTTTTAATCGTTTTTTGTGGAGCGAGGGGGCCACCTGATGTAGAGCTTGTTCCGGATCTAAAGCAAAACTTGACTTGGCATCTTCTTCAAAGGTGTATAGCTGGTGAACCTTCATTGCTGTGGGGGTCCTTGCCATGTCTTCTTAGGCGAGGACTACTGGGGTGATCGACTGTCTCCATTCTGAGCTGGTTGGTTTTGTCATTTGTCAAATGCTTCAGCATCCTCTGTGGTAATGTACTTCTCTACATGAGCATAAAACCCCTGGATGGTAGATAGGGGATTCTTCATGATGGACATCTGCATTCCCGATAGCCGCAACCCTGTAAGTAATGCTGGCAATGCAATAGAATGGTGTAAACCTAAGACCTTCATCATATCAGTCTTGAATTTGTCGAGAAAATCCCTTAATGGCTCGTCATCCCTCTATCGTAAAGAGATGAGAGATGTGGACTTTCTTTAGCCCTTCTGCTAATCACAAACTAGGTCTCGAACTGCTGCTGAAGATAAGAGAAACTCTTGATGCTAAAAGGAGGAAGTGAGTTAAACTATGTTAGCGCGTTACCCTTTAAGGTCATAGGGAAGTGTTTGTACATAGCCATGTCTAACATGTCTCTCGAGATCATCACAGTCACGAAGTGGACAACATAATCCCGGGGATCGATAGTGCCATCGTATTTTTCTATAGTGGATAGAAGTATGTCACAAGGCATTGGATCTGTAGAAATCTTAGAGTCGAATGGTGAGAGACTGGTAGCATATTGAGCAAGTTCTTCTATTCTCATGTTAGCGCATCTCAGTTCGTTTGCTACAAATTCTTTGACCTGTTTCCTTAGATCATTAGGGTCATATTTAGAAGTTACCAAAAGTTCTCGGTAGGCTTTGGGCTTGAGCCATCATGAACGCATATGACCTAACCTATGAGAGGAGAATTGTGCTTCTGGTCTGAGGGCATGGCTAAGCTCCTCCAACTGCTTGCTTATACCCTATAACTTAGATTCGAGTCTTTCCATCTAGGTTTGAGTAGCCCTTTCTGGAGAGGTTGGAGCAGGGGTGGAATTGGTTGATTTTGTTAGACAACTAGCGGTTGGGTCTCAGGTTAGTTGAAAATAGTAGGAACCTCTTCAAGGTTGTTTGGCACTACAGGTTGGACGATATTTGTCGGGGTGGCTATGTGCCCTTCCATCATGGACGTAGCTTTGGAAGTGGTTCTGGTTTTTCTCTTGGGAGGCATGGTCTTTGGCAGAACGGAGCATGGAATAAGTTTCTTTCTAGTTTATTCCCATAAACAATGTCAATCTGTTGAAGATGGGTTTCACTTCACAAGTAATGGCTCTACTGACTTGAATGAGGTGAGTGGTCGTTGGATTGTATGGCTGACAAAACTTGAAAAAAAATCGTCGAATGGCAGAAGAGACTCTGATGTTCAAGATAAAGAGCGATTTTCGAGAATAGAAACTGAGTAAAAGAAACAGGGTGCTACGTAATGCCTTTGTGCACTAAATATTGAATTGAGAGAACATACGTCGCGATGACATTATGATGCATGTATATAGGTTGTTTGCATGAGTCTAATGTGCATTCAGGGTATTGAAACCCTAGTTTCTTTACCATAGAGTGCCAAGATTACTAAAGTCCTGGTAGAAGATTTCTAGAAGATTTAGAATCCTACCAGCCGAGAAAGTCTGGGTTGTCAAGGGATTCATTTCCTTATCGATTAGAGTTCAAAATCTCCTTGCTAATTACGGAATGTAGTTTCCACGATTGAAGAAAAAATAAATATTATCTTAATTGATCAAATAACAATACCGAACATCGAGGGGTGCTGGAACCGATCAGCCGGCTACCAAGATAGATTTGATCGATAGGTGCCAAGAGAATGGGTCGTGTCTACTCATCAAGTTGAGCCATGCTTGGAGGATTTCAAACATTGTGATAATAGGTTTTGGAGCCATGCTTCATTAGCAATGAATTCTTCAATCACTGAGTTGTTGTAATTTACATTGTAAACAATCATTTTATTTGAAATTTATCATAACATAATATATCATAATCCTAAAAGTTTTTAATTAGAATCGTATACAAATTCTTTTGGAAGATTTTTTTTTTTTTTTTTTGGGTTCCATATATTTTATATTATGTAATTATAAAAAACAATCAACTAATTTGTAAAAATAATTTCAAATCTAATTAAAACATAATAACAACTTAACTTGTTTTAACCCTTATTGTAATTTTATTGTTACTAATAATAATCAAATTTATTTTAGCTATTAACAATCTAAACTAGTTTGATTGAAATTTATCATAATTTGCTTTTACCATCGCCATACTTCATTGTGATAATTTCTCTGCTTTCTTTTTGTAGGTTTTTTTTAAAAGTAATTTATTTTTAATTGTATAATTTAACTATATTTTAGTAAAAAATATAAAATTAAATCGTAAAAGTACGATGCAAATAGTGACACCATGTATGTCACAAAGAACACAATGGTGTGCTTTGCGACGCACTAAGGGACATGGCTGTGATTCTTCATATATGTTGTCATACATTAGTCGCTAGATGAGCTCTCAAACTGGGTTTAGAACAAACAGCAGTTAGCTGGATCTATGGTGACTACAACGTTGTTTAGATTTTGCTGCCTTACGTAGGGATCGACTGATAATAATTGGAGATTAATGGGATTGATTTTGATATGCGTATACCCATGATTTTGTACTTATCATCTTGCCTGTTGGATTTTGAATTTACTATAGTAATATTGTATGCTGCACCATACTTTATATTTTTTTCATTTACATTTATTAATTAACCTCTTTTTTTATTATTATTTATTCTAGTTCTTGCGAAGCGTAATGGAATGGAGCACGCGAAGAGCGCTTGTGTAACTACAGACCAGTAAAGTATGAGAAGACATGTAGCGAAACCTTGTCATACCGGTGGATTTTTTTATCTGACCCAGTGGTCGGCTCTTTTGTCGAGCCCGACACCTTTGTCTAAATTGTAGCCCCTTGCTTACGATTTTATTTTGATGCCTTTGAGACAAATACCTATTCTTAGGTTATACACCTTTGGCAAGTGACATATCATTAATTAGTTTAACAACAGACATTCGATTTAGTGGAATAAAATATTAGATTTATTAACCAAGTATCGGATTTGAAATTTAAGAATGAAAAGATTAAACTGGAAGAGTTGTCCTTAGATAAAGATCTGTAGACACTCGAACCAAATTAATTAAAATATAGTTTTAGATACCAATAATATATATAAAAAAAAAGTATGTTTAATTACTCGAAGAAAAAAAAAATCAAAGAGGTAATTTTCATCCCATTTCCTCTCCCCCCACACCACCTAACATATAGACAATTAGATGATAATAGGTTGGCGTGGCCAAGTTCAAAACTAGGTGTGGTTTGTTTTGGATCAATTCTGGTCTTTTTGGAGCATTAAGCACTAAGACCATAAAAACATTACAACCAGTGGGATCCCTATGTTACAGAATAAATAGTGAAATTCTTCATGCTGAATTTTCAGCCCAAAGATAATTAGTTTGTTTTGAGATATGAATCGAGGTTTTCAGAACAGTATTTGTTTAAGCACAATATAAGCTTGCATTTTGGGAAAATTAATTCATTCGACATGCAAGATATCTTCAGTTCCCCGACCACCCCCCCCCCAAAAAAAAAAAAGGAAAAACCACACGGACATGCAAAGGAAGGTGATTGCTTGTCTAAATGATGATAAATATCATGTAGATTGTGTGGAACGAACCTTTGTTTATAAAGATAATATAAATATTTTATGCGCAATGTTTGATTGCATGGATCCTACATTGTGACCTGTGGTCTATAGACCTGTTACTGTTGCTGAACTCGAGGGATTTTTAATGATAAGGTTGATAATAAAGCCTGGTGCTGATTTATTATTGATCCAAGTTTTTGATCCCAAATTGCTCTCTCAGGAGTTGAATGCTTATTCGTGAGCATAATCCAGAAACTTCATATCTATACTGGTTTGAGTTGTCCATAGCTTAAAAATTAACCGTAATTGTATGTGCTTCCCTTTCTCCGTTTCTTTTGCCCCATAATGTACCACCTTACTTTATGCATGGGAAAAGGATAACTTTATGTTTTATGGTTTCTTATTATCTAGAGTTTGAAATTCCGTATCCATTAAGATAGATATTTCTCCCCCTTTCATTGTTGTTTGCAGGGTCTGACTTCGTGGCTTGAACCTGGATCAGGAGTGGCTCATTGAAGTTTCTTTCTTGTTTCTGTTATTTGGGACAGAACTTTTCATGCACTTTGAACGGAACCTAAGCTCAACAGTTGCGTTGGATGTCATAAATCATTGGACTTTGTGAGCATACTCTGGGAGGGGTATCAGGAGGGATTCATGTTGACCTGGAAGTGCAAAGCTTCCATTTTGCAAATTTATCATCATCTCTTATATGCGATGAGGTTACATATTGCGAAAAGATGTTTATTATGGGGTTCTAGAATATGATGTGGAGGATGTTAGTGTTCCATTTTGAAGATGCACTCTCACGTAATAATATTCGATTGAATCAGATGGATTAAATTTTACGTTGTAGCTTATATCAATATGTAATAACTAATTCTAATCAAATCATTAGCATTTTATAACAAATTCAAACAAACAATCGATGAAGAATCCATCAAAATTTGATGCAGGAATTTGTTCATTTGATTTGTTCCTTTGATTTATGATTCTTTTAATCCATCTAGCATTACTTTTGCTCTCGCATAATAATGTTTATTATGATGTGCAGTTAGGTTTTTTTTTTTTTTTTTTTTTATAACTAATTGGTATTAAGAGTCATACTCTTATTAATTCAGTCCAAATGTTGTCGAACTCAATTTAGAAACGAGTTCTTCTAATATAATCTTTTTTATTCTCAAGTTTTGAACTCAATATTTGATTAACATATCTAACACCCTAATCCGTTACACCGACTGTCCGTTGGTATGGTGCAGGTAGTTAAGTTGAATGAATTACAATCTCCTGCAAAGATATGAGAAGATGCAGGGCAGATTTTACTTGGTGTTTACGGTTCATTCCTTAAATTATCTGGGCATGGAAACGACTTCAGATGATGGATCTCTGGCAAGGAGATTTGATGCTAATTCGCATTTTAAGTTGAAATAGACTGATGGGGGTGTAGTGTCGGAGATGGTCTCTCCCAAGGAGACAACTTAGTAGTCACAACCCCCTCCCTCAATATGGAAATCTTAGATTCAACAAAAAAAAAAAAAAAAAAAGATGTGGTCTTTGGACCTTATTGGGCCAATATCGTGCCATGGTCCAAAAAGGGACCATTCATGGGCCAAAAGGAGGTCTTGAACCCAAAAATAGTTTGCTCAAAAACCAAAAGTGGACATCAGTTCAAAGGGGCTTATGCCGTGCAGAAGACGAATTGGACCTTGAAGTAGGGGAAAATGGTTTGGCATTATTTATTCATTCTGTCCATACATAGTATTGTTCAAAGACAGAGGGGGGACTTTGGAACTATTTATTCATTCTGTCCATATAGCATTACTCGAAATTACTCAAAGATAGAGAAATGGCAAAGCTCTATTGCATTATAAGGTCGGAGAAGGAAAAAAACTTTGCGGCAAACCCACTAATTGTAGTGTGCTTGTCATGACCACGAGCCCAGAAATGAAAAGAATACTAGTTCATGCACTTACGAGTTGTTGGATGCCCCATCCCACAACCTCATCCGTAGTATGATAATAGAGGAGCAAGCTTTCACTACCCAAAAAAAAAAAAAAGACCTTTGCTAGCAACCAAAAACCGTTGATAAAGACCCTAAAAACCGTTGACTATGCCGACGCTAATAAAGCACAATGCCCAGTGACGGAGCCACATGTAAGTGAGAGTGCACAATTGCACCCCTCAATTTTTTTTTTTCTAAAATTTAATTAAAAAAATATAATTTTTTCGATGTTAAACTATATTTTTGACATAAAATTTTAATGATAATAGTACGTATATGCTTTGTTTGTACCCTTTTAAATTTTTGCACCCCTAACTCTGAATCCTAGATCCGCCACTGGCTATGCCAGCGACCAAATGACCACTGGTATAGGTTTGAACATTTTCCAGCAATCACCTGACTGCTAGCATAGGTTGGGAACTATGCCAGCAGTCACTGGCCACTGGCAAAACTCCTGACCTATCCCAAAGATCACTTGGCCGCTGGCATAGATCCCGATCTATGCCAACAGTCCCCTAGCCACTGGCATAGGTCCCAAACCATTGACATAGATCAGACTATTTATTATTGTTCATTGATATGGTATGGAAGCCAAACTATCAAATAAGACAAATCACAAATCTCTTTCTGATCTTCAGATAGATAGTTTGTTATAAAATAAGATAATAGACATTCCCATTAATGATCAAATAGAATATACTTTTACATTGGCAATCCTGTCGTATTGAAGTGGCCTAATTAGATAAATATAATACCTTACAAAAAGAGAAAAAAAAAATGTCTTGATACAAACTTAACTACACTATCAGAGAAATGCAAAACAAGTCGTTCAGTGGTCATGTTGAAGATGATTAACAATGAAACCGTAATTAACCCATCAAAAGAAATTACATTTTAGTTGAATCCAAAAAATAAATAAATCAATAAGGGAAAAGGGCTCAAACTTTGACTAAAACATAAATCATCAACAAACGTAACCCAAATAGCACTCTAGAGAGTTGGTAAATAGAAATATAGTTGTAGCTGCAGTTGCCAAGGAAAATGACAGCTGGAAGAGAAACTAATTGGAAACTATGACTCCAGATCTGCCTCGGCTCATCAACGCCTTCACAAATAAATATGATAATAATCTATGTCTTTCACATAACTAGATCTCTAGAATGCAAAGAGCATGATGTGTCAGTGAAACTATTAACAGAGCAACACTGTTAACTTTCTGCTGGTAAGTTGAAATATTGGGAAGATAGAGACAACATTTAAGGTTCCCAGAAGAAAAGAGTTATGGCCAAACTGACAAAATTCGTTCAGCATTCCTGAAGGTATATAAAAGTAAAATGCTGGTATTATTGGTCAATTTTCCTAGAGATCTTGCAATGAACAATACAAACATTCCACAGTAGGTCAAATGGCAAAACTAGTTTGTTATTGGAAAAAAGAAAAAAGAAAAGAAAAAAAAAAAAAAAGAACAGACAAAAAAAAAGCATGCATGGATGCAGGTGCCCGTACACATGCAAAAGAAAAGAAAAATAAAAACAAACATCATCGTTCAAAGCTATATTGACAACTCAATATCCAAAATACTGCACATTTGTTATCTTTTAACTAAATCAAAGAAAGAAAAGAAGGTCCTAAATCACTATTTTTGGCAGGTGGCTTGTCGAAATTAGAAAGATATTACCATGGTATCTCGAACATGCAACAGCGATAGGGGGAAAAAAAAGCCTATTCATGATTGAGAGATTATCCTACCACCGAGAACATTCTTGATGCCCGACATCATCTCCATGGATAAGAATACAGAAGAAACAAAATCCAAGAAAACCAAAGCACAATTCTCCAATGAGCTGTTTTGACCAATGTTGAGCTAGAAATACATATAGTTGTTATAGGATTAAAGGAGCCTTCTCGTGATTAGTGTGCACTATGAGTAGATGAAACCTAATAATACTGGGGGAAAAAAAAGTTGATGAGTATTATATTTTGGGAAAAATGATTACAAAAATAGTGATACCAAGATAGAATATATATATCATGATACCACTATATCACAAATTTGTCTTGCATCTACAAGGAAATTGCCTACATGCTCATAATTACTACCGACAAAGCGCTTTTCAAATATTGCAAACGTTGAATTCTTGAATTTAATGAAATCTTGTTTAAAATCTTCCACCGCCACTATTTTGCCCCATGTTGCATGGAAATAGAAACAGAGAAACAGAAACAGATACGAAACAACACAGCAAAACAACACTATGTAAAAATACTGGAAACGAAAACGTGGGTGAATATGTAAATATAAAACAATATAAGGATTTTTATGTAAATATTAATTATTTTATAAAAATAATAGTATAGTCATATTTTATAACAAAAATCTAAAATAATCAAATATGTAATTATTAATCATAAGACAATTAATATAAAAATTATAATTATAATTAAATAAATAAATAATTCATCAAATATGAAAAATGTATAATTATAAAAAATATAAAAACGTTTATGTAAATATAAATTAATTTAGCATATTCAGACATTTTTTCAGAAACGCGAAACGTCTTCAAAATAGAGAAACGCTAGTTTTGAGAAGTTTCCGTGCATCATAGGTTTTGCCTTGTAGTGATTGTGATGGTGTGGCTTTTGAAGTAGAGGCAACAAGTCCTATGCATTTGACCCTACCTTTACTCTCAGCACCTTTAACTTGGATAAAATTTGCATCCTCCCATGTGTTCGTATTAATTGACCTTCCTTCGCTTTGGGATCGAGAGTTTTCGACTTCTTTTCTTATCATCTCCTAAAAAGTCATGTGAAAAACAATTAATGAATAAAAAGTTTGTAAACCAATTCATTAAAAAATAGACATAATTAAAATAAAATAAAATAAAAAATCACAACATTTGATACGGCGTCACTCACAATGGAACTATCATTTCTTATTCTGCTCATTATATACAATTCTACCCTACTCGAACTAGTGTTGTTTAACTCTTTTTTCTAACATCAATGACATATATAAAAAAGACATTATCATTAGTTTTTAAATAACTTGCATATATATATATATAAAATAAAACAAAGAGACAACCCTTTCATCCACGAACATAGGAAAGATCTTGATCCAAGATAATGACGTTCTTGATTTCCAAAACAGCATTCTTTGTTCCTAACACTTATTTTCTATTCAAACAAAAATTGAGTTTATCACAAATATCATATAAAATCACAATATTCATATTATTATATTATTAATTTTGATTCATATTGTATATATATTACTTACCTTTCCCTCCTCACGTTTCCAATATTTAACAAGCTCCTTAAATTGATCAAGACTAACTCGGTCATCTTTAACTCGAACCGCCATTTCCTCTTGCTCAAGTGACTCATCAAACCACTTTGATTTTATTGCATTCTTCCAATTTCTCCACTTCTCTCCCATGTTTTTCATAACCCATTTTCGAACTTCGGGGTCATTTGGCTCAAAATGACACTTTGATTATAATTAAAACCAATGTTATTATTAAAAACAAAAATAACTAAAATTAAAAGAGATAAAGTTAAAAAAGGTAAAATATATATTAATATGATGTCCCATGTGTCATCTTTGTTTCTTTGAGAAATATCATGCCAACTCGGATATTGGATTGGAGCAAGATTACTTATTCTTACTATCACGCCCTGAATCGGGATCGTGAACAGTCGCCCGTTACCCTGGATACTGGCTATATTTCTACAAAAAATCAGACAAAACCTCCTCATAAATCGGAGGTCTCCCATGTACAAATAAACCTGTATACCTGTATAATTTAAAATCATCTTGTAAATTAAACAAATGGTCATCCCGGCCTCTCCAAAACTAACAAATCCCACAACCGACATCCAGAACAACGCAAGGCTAAATAAATTACCAACAGTCCTAACCACAGACCTCAACTATCATGCCCAACTAGAGCATGAGCAGCCGTCACACCGAGCGGGCCTAAATTTATACAAATATATTATAAATTCCCAAGTTAATACTTTAAATATTTACAAATGCCTCGATGTAAGTGAAATATGAGAATTTCGCAAAAAAAAATCCAAAAATTATACAGTCATCCCATAATATGTACACGGCCAACTACGGACCTCAATATCAAGACCACGCAGGGTCAACATAAAGTACGAAATTCATATTTTCAATTAAAACTTAAATCTCACCGTCGTAAATACCAAATCCACCAACAAGCTATCAAACCCTCTAGAGCCAAATGCGTCGCCCTAGCACCATAATCCTGTCTGGGGAGGGAAAGAAGAGGGGTGAGTATTCAAGGAAGAATATTCAGTGAGTGAGTGGGTCAATGCAATCGTCTAATATGAGATGTGAAACTGGAGTATCAAAGCATAAGTATACAAATCATATTTCAAATCATCATGCTTTTCATTTCAACAATATATCATTAGCATGCATTATCAAGTCAAATATGCATCCAAAGCACTGTCATTAAAATCATAGAGCTGCCAGCTGAAAGTGTCCTGGCAGAGGTCTACCTCGACCTATGACAAACGCACCGGGGGTGTTATATGCAAATTTATTTAAAGTGCTCTCTACCCCGACGTTGACGACAGACCTCGTCCAAGTGCTAGACTTGGAGAGAGTATCCAAATCCTCCCCCTTTCAGGTTCAACCTGGCTAGTACCGTGTCGTTAATATAATCACGACAACTTGTGGGATACCCCAGGTCTAGGCATATCCGGACGCCACCCAAGCGCCTCTCACGGTGTCCTTCGTAGCTACGGAACAATACATACCAAAGCCCTCAAGGCCAAAATCAATATCGTATCAAAAATGTGCCGTAAATCAGGTTCACAAACCAAATGCAACATATAGCGTAAAATGACACATTATACATTTCAACCGCATGGATGCATAATTTCATAATTCAACCCAATTTTCGAACACTCCATCGGTTCACAAAAAGTCAGTTCCAAAACCAGTCAAAACATTTCAAACACACGATAAATCATACTCATTTATCAAAATGATGTAAAACAGGATTTACATATTAAGCAAAAACATTGAAATAAATCTCACTCACCGTATGGGGGAGGGTAGCGCACTCCCCAATAATACCACGAAGCGAAGAAAAAGTGTTCCCCTCAATCAAGACATCCAACACTTACGAATGTATAAAATCAGCAAGTTTCAAACCTGCGCAGTTATAGGAAATATGCTATAACTTCTAATACACCTTTACAAATCAGGGGGTTTCTTATTTCATTTTTAAAACTAAGGATGTCTAGTGTGTAAGGCAGAAAACCTCATGTCATTCGGAGCTGTGTAGAGAAAGTTATGCTAAAGGACTACATGCTGTTCAATTCGCTAAAATGCATGTTTTTCACTTTCAAATTTCCAATGTCAAGTTAAGTCTTTTAGGCCACTACCTTAACTCTTCATATTTTGTTCATGCTTACAACATGTCCACAAGACTCAAGTGGTGGTACTCAACCAATCCTGCACAAAATTCACACCAATCCAATCTCTCGCCGCACATAAGAACCAGCATATACACCAACACACTCTTATTCAAAATTCTTTATCAACTTCTTCTCTTCAATACACCAATACAATACTATACATTTATCATATAAATACAAACATATGCTTTTGTTCATTCTTTACAATTACACATTTTCATATCACTTTAACACACCAATATCACTATATATACATATACTTTTTATACCTTATTACATACACATATAAGCCTCCATCTTGCTTACTAGATTCATTCACAATCTCTCCAATAGATTCGGTCAAGACATTTTTACATCCACATGCTCGCTAACCTCTATCCAAAATTCAGCATACATATATATATAATTCCTCACACTCATGGCCTCAATTTCACATACACAGTCAAAAACACATCACAAAATTCTGCATACTTTCTTATTCCATTTTCCTTACATTTCACTAGATATTTCACATGAAAATGACTTCCTTTTCAGTTTCCATTTGTGTAGAAAATTCTGCACTCATTCCTTCCTCATTTCATTCACTAATACATATATATACACACCATACTTCAATGCCAAAATCTAGCACACACACAAGTACATCAAATCCACATTTTAACACTCAAAATCACATTAAAATCCATCAAATTTCATACTCAAAGTTCTAAATTTTCCTGTACATGTTTCCTTAGGGTTTCTCCTCTCAATATGTGTTCATTTAAGATTTAAATCAAACATTTCATATACTGAAATTTTCTGCACACTATAACATCCATTTACTTGATTTCCACACCCAAATTAAGCAAAAATCAACACATTTACACAATCACCTTTCTAGATTCTCATTTCATCAATTTTTAAATATTTTTAGGTTTTATCCATTTTCCCAAATTTTATACAAATCCAAATTCTTCGATTTATAAATATACTCTAATGTCATCAATTTCATTCCATTTATAAATAATTAATCAAATCAAAATCAAGTCTGATTCAATCCTAAAACCAATCAAAATTGGAAATACGCTTAAAATAAATAAGTTTCCTATGAACTGGAAAAATCTTTGAAAAATCATACACTTTTCGATTCTCATCCGATTTCTTCAAACCATATGTCATTTTCAAGATATTAAAGTCTATTTTCATAATATAGAAGTTGTATTTTGATTGCCTATATGCAAGACAACTTATAATGAGAAAGACCGCATCGATCCTTAAACTTAAATCCCAATTTCTCACTATTTTCATGCATTCGTCAAATTAAACTCTAAAAGTAACTATTCAATCAAGTCAACATGATTCTATCATCCGGAACATTCTCTTTCCATATCAGACACTAGACTCAACCTTAATATTCAACCATAGAATTTCATAAATGCATTTAAATCAAATTTAAATACATCCTAAATATATAAAGATCTCTCCATCCTAGATTCACTTAATTTATCAAAGAAATTTACATTTTACCTCACTAAGGGTTTTCGGATCACAGACTTAAGTTCCTTGCTCCGTTCAAGTCACTCCAAAACCTGTAACACTTCCAACTAAAACAATGTTAATAATTAACTTAGCTACTGAGAACATTCAACCCTAAAGTATTTAACTCGGAGCTGTTACCCTAACCTTCGCAGTGGATCAAGTCGGTCTAGGGTTTTGAAGCCTGCTGGTTTGGGACTCTGCAAGAGTGACAGAAGGCGTGCGAGCATGCGAGCAAGGAAGGAGTGCTGCAGCCACGCGCGCAGGAGCTGTCGCACACGCAGGGGCTATCGCGCGCTGGCGCACGTGCAGGAGGGGCCTGTTGCAGCAAGGATGGCAGGAGGATCTCTCGATAGAGAGAGAGAGTAGAGCGCGCGTGAGCAAGGACAGTGGTGTTCTGTTCGCGCGCGAAAGAGAAGAGAAAGAGAGCAAAAGCTCAATCGTCGCGCACGCAGGAGGGAAGGACTGTTCGCATGCGGGATGGAGAAAACAGAGAGAGTAGAGATAGAGATAGAGAGGGAAAGTGAAACAGAGGTGGTGGTAATGGGTGGCGATCGGTGGCAGCTAGCGGTGGCGGAGGTGGCGGAGCCAGCTGCGGATGGGTTTCGGTGAGGGAGAGGAGAAGACGGAGAGAGAAAAAAGGGAAGAGGAAAGATGAAGAGACGAAAAAAATTAGGGCCATTTGCCCTAATTCGAAAAGTGGGGGAGGGGCCAAAACGCTGCATTTTGGCTCCTCTCTCCTCTCTTTTCTTTTTTTTTTTTAAACAAATAAATAAATAAATATAAATATATATATTCTCACACCCATATTTCACTAAAATGGGGTTCACTACGAATTAAGGACACGGCATTTTAAAATATACCAGAAATTTAAATTAAATACCCCAAAATCGAAAATCAATATAAAATTTAAAATTTCTATATATATATATATATATATATATATATATATATATATATATATATATATATAAACGGAGGAAATATTTTTATTAATTTCAAGTACATGAGTACAATACGGACACCGTAGTGTCGGTGTTACACTTACAACCGAATCAAGAAAAGTGGTAAGACATTTATAATCCTCCCCACATGATTGGTTCTGATCAGTAAACCTAACAAGCATGCGCTGGTCATCTTTCAAGGACCAAATTTACGTGTTGGACCTCTCCTTCTCACAGCCCTTTGTTTACCTACATCTTCTACGTATATAATTGAAGTTGCAAAAAAAATAATAATAATAATAAAAAATAAAAATTTGCTGTAAGATGTGAATTTGTTCCAACAGCCTTTGGGCTGCAGTACTTGAATTCTATATTTTTTTCCTCCTTTTTTGGGTGTACAAAGGTACTTGAATTCTGCCAACACGGGTATTTTTCACTAATTTATGGACATATTAAGATCGTATTATAATGATTTACAAAATAAATTTTTAGTAAGCTTGTGTTACTAACATAGATGTTAGTAATTTTTGAAATAAAAAACATTTTATTATTAAATTAGTAGAATTTTTAGTAAGCTTCTATTCATACTGTATTTGACTCATCCACCAATGCACAAGACAAGGAACCTGCCGTCTTGCTGGAACGGTAATTTGGTTATCCTCAAACAATGATTTAAATCACGGCAGCAGCCGCAACATTGTCAGGCATAATGCACATAATAAAATGGGAATTGCAGTAGTGGATTAACTGCCTTTTCCACAATGGATATGTTGTGGCCGCATGGCTGTGCTGTAACTGTCAAGGCTCTATAACAATCTACTGCCAGCCATAATAAGAGTATATTGGCTGCTTGTGGTCTTAATAGCTGTTCCTGCTTCAGGACATGAATTTTTAAAGGTAATGCTTAATTAAGTGAATCTAGGAATAATTAGTTCCAAGAAAATTATCCCTCACCCCAAAACACCTACACACAGTTACTCTTTTCTAGCTCCATCCAATTGCAGATAGAGAGCTTAAGGTGACCGAACTGCATAACATAGGGGTAGAAAACTAATCATACAATAGGGTGATGAACAAACTACTAAATAACATTTCAACATTTTCCCAGAATTTGAGAAAGAATTTGACTCAAGGATAACTCACAAAATAGGGGACTTTTCTGGTTAATCAACGCTCAATGTACAAAAATTTATAGTCATATACTTCCACATTTTCATGAAAGAGAACCTGTGGAACTTGATATTGGCATATGTCATTGTTTATATTTATTAGGTAGTTTCATGTACAATATAAAATAAGTTATGGCTAGAGGAAGCATTAGATGTCGTACAACTAGGAGAAAAACAGTCTTTTTGGTCCCTCCAGCTATTGTTTGATTAGTTTGGGCCACAAAGTTGCAGAATTTCAAAATTAAGAGTAAAATTGGAACAAAGAAAAAACAAAAAATAAAAAGAGATAGAGAAATAATGCAAACCAAAAGTAAATCACCGCCCACCACAGAGAAAAATCAAGAAATGTATATCTGTATGTGGAACAAACATGTATTCAGATGCATAAACTAACATACGGTGCAATTCAGCATATTTTTGTGTGTCTACAGATACATATCTACATGGATCATACAGCTTTAGGAATAATTAAGGTAATGCATATCTACAGGAACAATATAACCCCCCACCCCAAAGTGGATGTATCCGTGATACCAAATATGCATATCTATAGGAACAGTAATTTTAAACAACAGTTCATCCCTTCAACCAGTTCCAGTAATCCCAAAAATGCTCAAAAAATTTATTTTCTGAAATATCCAACCTATACAGGTCAAAAGGAAAGACATTAGAATCATCATTCGAAATAATAAAACTAAGTTTAAATCCTCCCTAAAGTGGAAATATATTCAAATACTAGACCATTTTTAGTATCCTCTATCTCTGCAGCATTTTGTGTCATACAAGAAGAGCAACCTACTGCCATCAACTATTTTGTAAAAGACAATCTTCACTAATTCAAATAAACAAGATCAATGCTTTACCCGAACCTCATCTGTATGATCCCCTGCCCTATTTAATATTAATCTGCCCATGATTCTCCATTTTTAGCCTTAATCAACTCTGTCCAACCATTTCTCTAACCTTGCAACATTGTTGAATTACTGAAATCCCAATGTCACCTTATCATTGATAGAGAACTGAAAAGGTCATTTCAAATTGTTTCAACCTCTAACCAAATTGATCAATCTGAGTCAGTTGTTTTAAAGGTCATTTGAAATAGATATAGCTTGATAGTTCGTCTAAGAAGTAAGAGAAATTGTTTCAGCCTTAATCACCTTATCATTGCTTAATAAGTTACAGGAAAGTAGAGATACAATCTGAGTCAGTGGAAATATATTCAGATACTATTCGACTCCTAAAGAAGGAACAAACCACAATCAAAATTAAGCAGATAAATACCAAAAATAAAGCTAATAAAATAAAATTAAAACAAAGTACTTAAGAATTTCGAAGAGAAAGACAATAACTGAACTCAAATACAACATCTGTACATCGAATCTCTAAAACTTCGACCAAAAAAAATCGACAACCCACAAAATTTTTCCAGAAAAACAGTTGAATTTAGAGGAAAAATTAATTAAAAAATCGAACAAGGATAAACGAGAAATCGAGAACATTGAGGGCAGAAAAGGGATCAATGAGAAACGAATCTAAGAAGAAAAACAACAAAACTAATTCGTTGAATCAAAAGCAGACACCAAATTAGATGATGAAATTAGGGTTGATGAGTTCAACTCTCTTCGCAAACAAACCCTAATCTAAGAGAGAGAGAGAGAGAGATGAACCTAAACGAAGGGTCGACGGCGACGGCGACAGTGACTGAGACGAGGTTGAAAATCATACTTCTTTGATTGCTCTTTTGGCGAGAGGGGGAGAGAGGCGGCGACGAGGAGAAGAGTGAGGGTAGGGAGAGAGACTGTCGTGAAGAGAGAAGGATTTTGATCCAAAAGCCGCTGGCATTTCTGGGTTAAATGAAACGGCAAGCATAGGTGAGAGCTATGCTAGCGCTTAAGTGCGAAACCGCTGGCATAGGTAATACGTTTATTAGTAGTTTATATTAGCCGCTAGCATAGGAACATGTTTACCAGCGGTTTTCAAGTAAAAAATTGCACCCGCTGCTAATGATATATCTTTACTGGTGGTTTTTTTCTTCTGCTAGCAAAGAATGACCAATACCAACGGTTTTGCTTGCCATCGGTAAAGGTAACCAAGGGTATTTTTTTTGTAGTGTTTGCAGGCTTTAATTATTGAAAACAGCATGGGTTCTTGTCATTTTGTCCATTTTTAGTCTTTGTACTTTAATTGGAACATACCCACTAAACCTTATCACCATTTTTATGGTAGTCAGTTTCTTAACTTAGAATATGAGAAGATTAGAGACAATGAGATCTCAATGGCATCAATCCTCTCCGAAATAATCTATTCACACGCATGCCACAACTCCATACTCATGCTTTTTTATGAATATGTCTTTATTTTGAAATAATTTTGTTAAGATCAGGACCGATAGGAAGTTAATGAGAAAACTCTTTGACAACCCAACAGATAAATAATAAAATAACAAATTAAATAAACTAAACAGAGAAATAAAACAAAAAAGATAAAATAAAATAAATAAAGACAAAATTTACGTGATTCGATCAAAATAAATTTACGTCCATGGCAAGGAATGAGTAAACTTCACTATCAAAAAAAAAAGATTACAAAATGTCTTAAAAAAATATTTCTAACCTCAAAAAACCATCATACAAGAAAGATAATAAAATTGTGCATTAAAAGATCACAACTCACTTTTACTAACCCACTTAGATTGTTATTGATTTAAACCAACCCCAAAACCATATATTTATACAAGAGTTTGGGATGATCTTCCAAGGAATCAGAGTGGGACAAAAGAGGGGAGACCATTTCTTCACAAACGATACGGGACAAGCCACAACAAATCTCCACCTTGGCGAGTCTCAATATTAACAAATACCAAATCTACTCTACCTTCTTTACAAAAATCCCAATGGACTAATCAATAACAATGAATACCAACCAAATTCAAGCATTGTTTGAACTTATAGACTAAAAGATTTTTTGAAAACATATCAGTAAAATTGTCTTTCAGACTTGTACAAACAATTGCACATATCATATTATCAACAGCATTAAAATATGGAATCTGTACCATAAAATCCTTCTCTTCAATTAACTATGATACCTAAGTAACAAATAACCGAAAAAGGCTAGCAAACGGAGTACTTACAAATTTATCATCTTTTATGCCAAAACTTTCTTAAAATAATTATTCTAGGTCAAGAATAATTTTTCAACTCCGAGATCTTTCTTAATTTTCAAGCCAAGAATCTTCTTAACTGCTTCCAGATTTTTCATACCAAATTCACTGTTTAACTACAAATCCAAGGTGAATATTTCAGACAATTTCTTAACAATAATAAGTATGTTATAAAGCAACAAACAAACAAAAGACCCATCAACTAACTTTCAGAAGTAAACACAACTGTCATACATGCTTCTTAAATAAACATCAATAAAGATCAACATATATTTGATACATTCCTTCAACTGAAAACGAGATGGTCTCTACAAAACTAAATGAATGTCAGAATCAGACATTAATGATGATGCTGTAATTGAACCAATAATAGTAAATCCTTACAAAAAATATAATTTACCAGACTTATAGGTTTTCATAATAACAAAAGCACCACAAAATACTTTCATAACTCCACCTTTAGTTGTATATCTACACTCAAGGGCCTCTATGGTATCTAAAAAGATGAGATTTTTCTTCAAATCAGAAACATGTTTAACATCAGTGAAAGTTCTCACAATACCATCATACATTTTAATTTGAACTGTATCCTTATGAACAACATTAAAAACAGTATCATTTCCCATCAAAACAATTCCACCATTATCAAATTCATGAGTGGAAAATAAATCTTCATTAGGACATACGTAATATGAACAAACCGAATCTAAAATCCATTCATTTTTAGACCTTATCTTGTCATCAGTTACATAGAATATATCTCAATTATTCTCATCTACTGCAACACTAGTCTCAGCGGTCGTAGTGTTTTTCTTACCAAATTTTTTCTTTTGTTTTGACTTATTTTTCAACTTAAATCAATTGGATTTAATGTGTCCTAATTTGTGATAATAGTAGTATTCTAAACTTTTATATTTAGATTTAATATTGTCAAATTCTCTTTTATCAGTTTTGTCCTTAACAATCAAGTATTCAGATTGATCACCATTAATTTTTCAAGTAATATCCCTATCAATCTGTTCCTTAGATTTTAAAATAGATTTAATTTCCTAACACAAAATAGTTTCTTTACCATAAATCATAGTATCACGAAAATATTTAAAAAAAAAAAAATAGAGAAGAGAACACAACAATAATGGGTTCTGATCATCATCATCAACTTTGAATCAATATTCTCCAATCCATAATAATAGAATCAAATTTATCAAAATGAGAGAGTATAGATATACTTTCTGCCATACGAAGTATATACAGATTTTTTTTTAGATAAAACCTATTCTCAACTGTTTGCTTCATATACAAACCTTTAAACTTATCTCATATAACCTTAGTCGTAGTTCCCATAACAACCTCCCACAAAACCTTATCAAAGAGGCTCAAAATAATTTCAGATCTCGCCCTTTTATCTATCGCAGCAAAATCTACATCTGTCAAACTAACTGATTTAGCATCTATCATCTGTAATGTTAAATTAACTCTGTCCTGAACCAAAACGGCCTCCATCTTAAGTTGCTACATGTCGAAATTGACATTTTTGTCGAATTTCTCGATCGCTATTTTTGTTATTATCATGTTGTCAAAATAATTGACCAAAAATTTTCTCAAAATAGCTAAAATGACTATGATATCAATTTGTTAGGACCGCGATTGATAGAAAATTAACCAGAGGGTTCTTTGATAACCCAATAGACAAGTAACAAAATAATAAATTAAATAGGAAAATAAGGCTAAAAAGGTAGAATAAAATAAAAAAAGACAAAATTTATGTGATTCAGTCAAAATAAATCTACATCCATATACGAGAAAGGAGCAAACTTTACTATCAAAGAAGAAGATTACAAAATGTTTTAGAAAAATATTTCTAAACTCAAAAGACCATAATACAAGAAAGATAATAAAAGGAAATCTTAAAAAATCACAACCCACTTTTACTAACTCACTTGGATTGATGATAGATTTAAACCAACCCCAAAGCCATAAATTTATACAAGAGTTCTCTGGGAATGATCTTCCAAGGAATCAATGTGGGACAAGAAAGGGAAGACCATTTCTTCACAAACAATGTGAGACAAGCCACAACAAATTTATCCAATTTATTTGTTTTTTCAGCTACTTTTTGGAGGATGTATATTATTGTTAACACACCATCTCAATAACATTATGCCCCGTCCTTTGTACATTACACATTTTGAATCAAATTAATTCATGTAATTATAATGTATAAAGATATTAAACATAAACATAAAGATAATTGGTTGTAATATATTTGTTGTTTTCAATAATACATTTTTGATATATATATATATACATATATATATATATTTTTTTTAAAAAAAAGTGCACCTGAAATTGGAAAGAAAACAAAAGAAGTTTTTTCAATTCAGAGCATTGAAATGTCTAGTTCCACTTAAAAAAAAAAATGAGATAAATTTTATCTAGCACAGCATTTCAACTTGTTTTGTATATTTTGCCCAATACTGGCTTAAACGCTCCAAATTTACTTTATTTATTTTGTTCTGAGATAAAATTATAATTCTAATAAAAGATAGGGTAAAATTATAATTTATTTTCTAAAGAAATTAAGTTCTAATTGTTATGTTAATGAGAAAGATGATATTTGATATTACGATGTATACTTCTTTTGCATGAAAATCTGTTATTTTCTATTTTTTTATATGTTCTATATAAATTCAATTAAAGTATTCTTAAGTCTTGACTATTTGAAAACACAACTCATTTTTAATACTTGATGCTGTGTTCAAATTGCATAATTGAAATGAATCACATTTAGTGAATTAATATTTTAAATTATATAAATATTTTATATATAAGACCCTGAAACACAATGCATGAATTGTTCGACACCGAAATATATTATACCAATTTTTTTTTTAAAAAAAAAGAACGAAATTGACAACTTTGGTATGATATAAAAAAGTGTCATATTTTTATTTTTATTTTTTAAATTTTTGTAACCTCGTGTTAATGAAGGGGCGTTTGTGTACCACCGCAAGGGCACCTTGCTAAAATTTAAATCTTCGGGAATTAGTTGCAAAAAAAGTAATTACAAAAGACATTTTCTTGGGTTTTGTTGGTCTCTGTGGCAATCAAGAAATGAGATTGAATTGATTGTTTTTAAAAATTCTTAGATTAGTTTCCGATTAATCTAAGTAATTTTAAATAATTCTAAAGCCAAAAATGCATGAAAAAGTATAAGAAAAATAAAAGTAAGGGAAAAGAAGACAAGCCCAATATATAGTGGTTCGGTTCAGTCTTGTGTTTACATCTACTCTTCTAACTCAGCAAGACAAGGTTCAACAACAACTAATTTTCACTATACACAAAGAGTTACAAACATGAATACAATTTTTCTTTGTTGACGATCTGCACCTTTCCTTATTGAAGATGACTTAGTCCAACAAGGAAATGGTTTTAACTCTCACTCAACTAACCTATCTACTCACAAAAGTGTTCCTTAGACTCGCCCCAAACTTATTGAAGCTTCACAACAAAAACAAACACAAAACAATATCACAAAAACTCCAGTAAACAAATTCATCGACTATTCAAGTAGCCAAATTTTAGAATAAATATTTCAAACCCAAAGTATCAAAATAAGTCTATAAAAGATGCTAAACATTCTCTATATATTGAGTTTTAAATCCCAAAAAGTGTTACTACAAAACTTGAAAGGAATTTTAGTGGATTTCTTGTGCTTTCTTTCCTCTTGGCTGACTTGGACACTTCTTTTGTATGCATGGTGGTTGCTTGCTGCCATTTCAAGTACATAAGAGGAGTCTTGACAAGTGTAGGATGAGATAAAACATGCAAAATAAATAAAGGGTCAAAATAGTTTGATTAGATTTATAAAAAGACCAAAACCAACCATTTTTTCTTCTATTCACCTCACTTGACCGAGAGTTTTAGTAAGGAAAGAAAGATTTCTGATGTTCAAGTGAAATTCTTGGAGCATTGAAGATAGAACATAAGTAAAAGAGGTAAAAACATTCTTGACTTTATATCTCTAGTTGATTGAAATAGTGTAAGGATTGTATAGAGATTGATATTTGATAAATTATGTTACTATGGTGCTAAGGTAATCAAGGTTTCAAAAAAATCAAGATCAAGATGATGGATATTAGTTAGTGAAAAATCATACAAAAGAAGGTAAAATACTCAAATTTGAAGTCTTTACAAGTAGTGAAATTAAATGCATGTACTAGCATGCTAGAAATGAATGTTTTAGATTTGAGCTATGTGTAGTCTTGCCATGATATCTCATTGTGTATGACTCAAAATTTTAAACCGTTTGTTCTTGCATAAACTAGACTCCCTAAGTTTTAAAATAAGGTATGGCACGAAAATTTCCATTAAGAATGTGATTTATAATAATTTTTGGAAAGGGACAGCAAAATGACATGTTCTGTCTTTCATCCTCTGTGCACGGCCAGTATGTTGTATAAATTTTTAAAATATCTTCTGTATAAAATTTAGAAAAACTTAAAACATAAAAGTTTTACTCTCCTCTTATCTTTAAAATGAGCTAAATTTCACTCAAATTGGAGTAGTGTGTTAGGAGTTATGGTGTTTTTACTGAATCATGACAGAACATGAATTAAGATTTAAACTGAAGCAGAAATAGGTTTTTTTGAAGTTTTGCATTTAAAATTTGTTGAAATGCTTAACATAAAAGTTATAGGGCTATCTCTTATCGTTCAGTAGCAATTCAAATCACTCAATTCTGAGTTATATAGAGAAAGTTATGATATTTTTCCTAAAACTGCGCAAGAGTAGAACTTGAAAATCTGAAATTTTGTAGATGTATGGGTTTAAACAAACTAGGGTGAGTTGGAAATTGGGCTTAAAAAAAATTTAGTGAAATTAGTGAAAGAAATAGGGGGATCAAAATATATATATATGTTGTTGTCTTAGGAGTAAATGACTATATTACATTCGAGGGGCGACTCAGTTGAGTATCGAGATTTTAGGGGAGTGGTATACTCTTCCCGTACATGTGAGTGGATTTTACTGTTACCATGTAGTTAATGAGCAAAACCATATTCTATCGTTTTTAAAATATGATTTTATGAAATAATTATGAAATGGCTTGCTAAATGATTTAGTAACGATTTTGTGATAAATGGAGTATCCCAAAATTTTTTTAACATGCATCCATGAATTTTGATAAAAAATATGTCATGTTTTGAATCACGAAATGTACTTTGATGATATATATATACATAAATATATGAGATACCGGATTTCATAATTTTCCCTTGACATATATGACACAATTGTTTGATTGATGATTTTGATGCAAGACTAGGTGCTCGGGCATTAGTACCTGAATCCCCTTGATCGTAGATCGGGAATAGTATTTATAGTCATGATATTATGATACAAAAAGGCATTGTCCCGCGTAGACTCGCATCGTATGTTGTAGCAGACCCGTCTCGTTATATAGTAGTCGCACGATTGCGATGTCAGACACTCCACATGGTTAGGTGGCGTGTATACGATATTAGATTTTCAAACTAGCCAAATTAAACTGAAATGGGAGGACTGAATGACATTTCAGTCTAGCACATGGGGAGGTCCGACACCAACACCAAGGTTAGGGCCATTTATCCATATTAGAAAAAAAAAATCCTTGGTGGCTCGTCATTGTTGAGGTAGACCATTGTCGAAAGCTTGTTTTGGCATGACTCTACGATTTATGACATGAAATTAGATGCATGTGTTTTATGGATGATGATGTTAGAGAAATGTGTTTGAAATTGTCATATATACTTGAAATATGGAATTTAGTATATATATATATATATATATATATATATATATATATATATATATATATATATATATATATATATAGTTTTAATACTCCATTTTCACTCCACTTATTAACTACATGTTACGATTATTCATTCATTGAATAAATAATTTCACTCATCACTCACTCCCTTAAATTTTACAGAGATAGTATTTAGAGGGGCACGTTGATAGACATCGACGTACGCAAATTCCAGAGACTATCATTAGAGACATATTTCGGTATGGAACTTCCGTTGTATCTTTGAGGATATTAGTTGATCACATCAGAATGACTGTATGAAACAAATGAACTTTTATTTGTAGTATATATATATATTTGAGGACTTTTGTATTTTAAATACTAATAAAATATTTATAAGCGAAATTATGATTAGTCTTGCGTTACCTTGATGATACGTGGCGGGGTTGAACCGGTGTCTGAGGTAACATGCAATTGTTCACGGCCTCTGGATCACGAATCGGGACATGACAGTTTTCTTGGTATCAGAGCCCAGGTTAGTTAAGCGCTGAGTTTTATGAAAGATTTCAAAATTTTCCAAGTATTGGTTTCAAAATTCTCAATATTTTGAAATAAATTTGAAAGTTTCCTCACAGTCATAAAATCCCTAAAGATGATCTTAGGCAAATGAGTTCATTCCATTTAGGGGGTTAGATACTCCATATCTAGCGCGAATTCCTTATTTATATCTGATAGAGGTTCTTTCATTCAAAACCATGTCTTCTAAACGCAGCACGAGGCAGACTCGTAGAGTTACACTTACTGCTTCAGAGGTCGCGTCGTCTTCGTACGCACCCCCTCCAGTATCACCTCAGTCTATTCTGATGGTCGAAATTTCGACAGCCAAAATTCCAACACCTCCGCTAGATGCCTTGAGACAGTTGCACGAATGGTGGAGCACCTACGGGGTACGGATGCAGCCCCCACCACCATCTACGACAGTTCCTACTCTAACTGCAGTGGCGCCTGCCCCGAATGCCCCTATTTCATCAGTGCCTGCCCCAAGCGACAACACGATTCTGGCATTCCGCTCCATCCATAAGTTGACCCAGTTAGTCAAGGAGGCTCAGTTGTTGGGTTGTACCGATTTCAGCGGATCCAGTGATGCTACGACAGCAAAGCATTGGGTCAACCGGACCCGCCTGATACTGATAGATCTGGGGCTAGAAGACGAGTTAAAACTGAGGGTGATAGTGCGATTACTTAATGGTGATGCTCTCGCCTGGTGGGAGACCGTGGTTGATGACTCTACAAAGCCCCCAGGTTGGGGAGACTTTGTGTGAGAGTTTGACGAGAGGTACTTTATAGAATACCAACAGGATCAGAAGAGGGCGGAGTTTCTTCATCTCGGCCAGGGGGCAAGATCGGTGTCCGAGTTTGAGATAAAATTGAGGAATTAGCTGGCTTTGTTCTTAACCTGGCTACACAAAAACAGTTACGGTTCAAGTTTGAGGACGGACTCAACTTGAATATCAAGAAATACATGTCAGTGATGAAGAACCACTCCTTCAAGGAGGTCTTGGAGTTGGCTTACCATGCTGAGGAGATAGTATAGGCGGAGAGTAGGTAGAGGAAGAGCCGATACCAGAAAAGGAAAAGGCCTAGATTTCAGTCTGGTCAGAGTTCGAAGAAGGACCGGAGTCAGGGCCCTCAGAGAGACCCCATAGCTATAGGGTCAGTTGGCTTTCCCCAGGGGCCACGCTCTTAGAGTTCTAGAGCCCCTGCCCCTAGTGCCAAATCAGTGAGTCAGTTTGTTGGGCCAAGGAAGCCCCTATGCCGCAATTATGGCAAGATTCATTCAGGATTCTGTAGAGAACCTGCGAGATGCTATCAGTGTTGAAAATCGGGATATATTCGTAGCACTTGCCCATATTTGGGATTCGGGGGGCAGTCAAGTCAGAGCCGCCCGAGTGGACCACACGAGAGTCAGCCGAGAGCACCTGTCCAATCAGTTCCTACTGCTCCACGGACTGTGGCCGGAAGCAACACCATACCCATTCCTCAACGACAGCAACAGAGGACTCAGGCTCGCATCTTTGCAATGATGCACGAGGAAGCCCAAGCCAATCCCGAAGTGATTACCAGTAACCCTTCGATATACTCTCCTATATAGGTTTTATCTCCTAATAGTTATTTTGAGGCATGATATACTATGATGACTCATGTAATTCTCGACAGCTAAGACGCTAGAAGTCTCAATCCTTTTGATATATATATATATATATATATATATATGATTCATGTTGACTTCTCAAGTAAATAAAGGTTTATGATCATCTTTTATTTAAATTCGCCATTAGGTACCATGAAAATCTTTGAAGTTGATGTCTGAGTTTTAATAGACATCGGGTCAAATTATTCATATGTGAGCACCCAATTTGCTTAGCACCTTGATAGACAACTCTCTTCATTGACCGAGGAGATATTGTTAACACACATTGGGCGAGAGTTGGTCAGAATTCTATTTACCGAGGCTGCGATATATGGATTAGGGAGGTGATGTTAGAGGCAGATCTTATACCTCTTGACATATCTGATTTTGATGCCATCTTAGGAATGGACTGGCTGAGTTTCTACTGAGCCGTTGTTGACTGTTTCACTAAGGAAGTAGAGTTTCGAAGGAATAACCATTACTGATATTTGCGGGAGAGAGACGGGTACTACCCCGATGTGTTATTTCAGCATTGGAGGCTAGGCTGTTGGTACGCCGAGGATGTACAGCCTACCTTGCCCATGTAATAGACACCACGGTAGAAGGCCCAAGGCTTAATGAGGTCCTAGTGGTGCAGGAGTTTGCTGATGTGTTCCCTGAGGAGCTACCTGGACTACCTCCAGTCCGGGAGTTTGATTTTAAAATTGATATAGCTCTCGGGACAGCACCAATTTCTATTCCGCCATATAGAATGGCACCAGCTGAGTTGAGAGAACTAAAGGTCCAGCTACAAGAATTATTAGACAAGGGATTTATTTGACCAATCACTTCGCCTTGGGGTGCTCCGGTACTATTTGTAAAGAAGAAAGATGGCTCTTTCAGACTCTACATAGAATACCGTCAATTGAACAGAGTGACCGTTAAAAATTGGTACCCGCTACCATGTATAAATGACCTGTTTGATCAACTTCAAGGTACCCGAGTTTTCTCAAAAATTGACCTTAGATCTGGATATCATTAGTTATGGATCAAGGGCGAGGACGTGCCCAAGAATGCTTTCCAGACTAGATATGGCCACTTTGAATTTTTGATCATGCCATTTGGGTTGACAAATGCCCCAGCCACGTTCATGGACTTGATAAACCAGGTATTCCATGATTTTCTTGACTGATTTGTCATAGCATTCATAGACGACATACTTGTCTACTCATGGAGTGATGAGGAGCACTCCCAACACCTGCGTACTGTATTGCAGACACTGTACGAGAGGGAGTTATACGCCAAGTACTCTAAGTGTGAGTTTTGGCTCAAACAGATCAGGTTCTTAGGGCATGTTGTTTCTACAAAGGGTATTTTCGTTGATCTACAGAAGGTTGAGGCCATCATAAAATGGGAGCAGCCACAAACGGTTACTGAGGTTAGGAGTTTTCTTGGACTGGTAGGATACTATCGGAGATTTATAGAGGGATTCTCCAGGATTGCATCTCCACTAACTAACTTGACTCGTAAGAACATCAAGCTTGTTTGGGATGACCGTTGTGAGGCGAGTTTTCGGGAGCTCAAATAACGATTGACATCGGCACCGATTCTAGCCCTTTCCACTAGCGGCTGGGTGTATATAGTGTTCAGTGATACCAGCCGACAGAGTTTGGGTTGTGTACTGATGCAGGATGATCAGGTCATTGCATACGCCTTTAGACAATTGAAGAAGCATGAGCTTAACTATCCAACCCACGATCTCGAGTTGACAACCATAGTCTTTGCATTGAAAATATGGCGACATTATCTCTATAGGGTGACATGCTGAGTATACATGGATCATAAGAGCCTGAAGTACTTATTCACGCAGAATGAGCTCAATCTGAGATAGAGGAGATGGTTGGAGCTTCTCAAGGATTATGACCTTGTCATATACTATCATCCTGGCAAGGCCAACGTCGTTGCGGATATTTTGAGCCATAAGTCACCATCTTCCTCATCTTTTGAGAGTGCCTACCTCTTTTGTCTCATGGGACTCCGCTCATTAGGAGTCAATCTGGCCAATGATGAGCATGGTACACTTCTGGTTATTTTCGAGGTGAGGTCAACTCTGTTTGACCATATTCGGGAGCTCCAGGGTTCAGATGAGGAACTCTAGGGTATTATTGGGAAAATCGACAGGGGAGATGGCAAGGATTTTAGAGTTCAGAAAGATGGACTCTTGGTATTCAGGGAGCGGGTCTGCGTTCCCACTGACGGCGATCTTCGGAGGGCTATACTTGAGGAGGCTCACTCTTTTGCTTATGTGATGCATACAGGTAGTACTAAGATGTATCGGACTATTAAAGGAAGTTATTGATGGGCCGAGATGAAACGGGAGGTCACTGAGTATGTAACCAAATTTTGGTCTGCCAGTAGGTGAAAGCCGAGTATTAGCGGCCAGTTGGTACACTACAGCCCCTTCCCATTCCTAAGTGGAAATGAGAACACATTACGATAGATTTTGTTGTGGGACTTTCGCGGACTTCGGCACGACATGATACTATCTGGGTGATTGTTGACACACTCACCAAGTCCACACATTTTCTGCCCACTTGTAGTAGCTATCCACCGGAGGTTTTGGCCCACCTATATATTAGTGAGATAGTCCGACTCCACGAGATTCCTGTGTCGATTGTATCTGACAGAGATCACCGATTTATTTCTTGATTTTGGCCGAAACTACAGGAAGCCATGGGTACCAAACTGCATTTTAGCAGTGCTTTTCACCCACAGACAAATTGTCAGTCTGAGAGGACCATCCAGACATTAGAGGACATGCTAAGAGCATGTGTCATGGATTTCAGTGGTAGTTGGGACCAGCACCTCCCTTTGATTGAGTTTGCCTACAATAATAGCTACGAGACTAGTATCGGGATGCCGCCATATGAGGCCTTGTATGGGAGGAAATGCCGAACACTCTTGTGTTGGAGCGAAGTTGGTGAAAGACAACTCAACAGTATTAACTTAATAGAGGAGACCCAAGAGAAGGTAAATGTCGTCCGTGCTCGGATGAAGGCAGCTTAGGATAGACAAAAGAGTTATGCTGATAAACGACGATGACCACTTGAGTTCGAGGAGGAAGACATGGTCTTTCTATGAGTATCTCCTTGGAAGGGAGCGATACAGTTTAGACAGCAGGGGAAGCTAAACCCCAGGTATATTGGTCCGTTCTGAGTCATGAAAAGGATCGGAAAGGTAGCTTACAGACTTGAGCTGCTAGCAGAGCTTGCACGCATCCACGATGTATTTCATGTCTGGATACTGAGGAAGTACCTCCCTGATCCTTCCCATGTACTAGAGCCTTCATTAGTAGAGTTGAGTGATGATTTGAGTTTCCCCATTCAGCCTGTAGCCATCTTAGACAGACAAACCAGGAAGCTACGGAACAAGGAGGTTCCCATGGTTAGAGTACTTTGGAGGAATGCCAGGTCGAGGAGTAGACTTGGGAGCCCAAGGATGCTATGAGGAGACAGTACCCCCAACTATTTGATGTATAGTTTCGAGGACGAAACTTTTTATTAGGGGGTTAAGAATTTTAACACCGTTTTTTGGTGATTGTATATTATATATCACTCCTCATGGTTCTATATATATATATATTAATATTCTTTTGAGACATCTAAAATGAAATTTTATTTATCTATTTATTTATTTTGAGGTTTCGCCTCAAAAATGTTGAAATCGAAAATTTTATCGGTAAGCCAAAAACCTTCTCGGCAAGTGCCGACAAGACCTAAAGAAGTCAAAAATGGCTGAGAGAAGGCCTACACACTTAAATAGAGATATTTAAATGAAATTTCACATATTTAATAAATTTCAAACAAAATTTCATAGAGACAAAAAATACAAATTGTTAAAAGTTATAGGTCTAAATGCAAATAAGGAAAGTGGAGGGACTAAGTTGAAAAAAAATCAATGATAGACAATTGGAGCCAAATGATTGGACAAGAGAATACCAAAACTATTAGTGGCCACATAGGACATTCCACTAACAAAGTTGGAAGAAGGTTGCTTGTAAAGAACAAAATAATGCATGAAATGTGATTTGAAAATGATTTTAGTGGATTTTTTGTGCTTTCTTTCCTCTTGATCGACTCGGACACTTCTTTTGCATGCATGGTGGTTGCTTGCTACCATTTCAAGTACATAAGAGGAGTCTTGACAAGTGTAGGATGAGATAAAGCATGCAAAATAAATCAAGAGTCGATATAGTTTGATTATGTTTATATAAAGACCAAAACTAACCATTTTCTCTTCTATTCACCTCACTTGGCCGAGAGTTTTAGTAAGGAAAGAAGGATTTCTGATGTTCAAGTTAAATTCTTGGAGCATTGAAGAAGGAACACAAGTAAAAGAGGTAAAAATATTCTTGACTCTATATCTCTAGTTGATTGAAATAGTATAAGGATTGTGTAGGGATCGATATTTGATGAATTATGTTACTATGGTGTTAAGGTGATCAAGGTTTCAAGAAAATCAAGACCAGGGTGATGGATATTAGTTAGCGAAAGATCATACAAAAGAAGGTAAAATACTCAAATTTGAAGTCTTTACAAGTAATGAAATTAAATGCATGTACTAGCATGCTAGAAATGAATGTTTTAGATTTGAGCTATGTGTAGTTTTGCCATGATATCTCATTGTGTAGGACTCAAAATTTTAAACCATTTATTCCTGCGTAAACTAGACTCCCTAAGCTTTAAAATAAGGTATGTCACGAAAATTTCCATTAAGAATGTGATTTATAGTGATTTTTGGAAAGGGACAACAAAATGACATGTTCTGTTTTCATCCTCTGTACACGCCCAGTATGTTGTATAAATTTTTAAAATATCTTTTATACTATGCGGGGTTGAACCGATGTCCGAGGTAACGGACGACTGTTCACAGCCTCTGGATCACGGATCGGGACATGGCAAAACTGGTCATCATCATAAAGTTATAAGGCTGTAAAGGTGGCATCCCAATTAACTTTTGTTGCTATAAAAATCTAGTTAACTTCTTGATTTCGTGCTTTATTTTCTCCACCTTATGCTCTAATTCTTACTACTGTAATTATTCAAATTTGAAATCCAACAATCATCTTAAAGTATGAAATTTTCAAATTTGAAAAAATTTAACTGGTGAAGAGGATATACTCAAGCAAACACCTCCTAAAAACTAGCTTACATCTTCTGGAAAATTGTTTCAGAATTGAATTTTATTTTTACCTCAAGTAAAATGTTGATTTTGAAACCTCCAAATGATTTAAATTTGATTAATCCATTCAGATATTTTTATGATTAAATATAACTCTCAATCTGTACTTAATATACTAACTTAGGCCTTGAAAATTAATTAAAACCACAACAGTTCACATCAAATCTAAAAATCTGAATTTCAACTGCTTCTATCCAATTTCTATGATAACATCTTCTATGCAGCTCTTTTTTAAATTTTCATAAGAATTTCGCTAGAATTTTAACTTTTATTCATAGAAAATTGTGTTACTTGAAAAATAAATATTTTAAAGGTCTGCACACTAAATAAATTAATTAGTAACACATACAAGGTTTTGTTATTATTAAAATATTAGGATTCGACAATAATTTTTTTAACAATCTCAACTTTTGTTGACAACAAAACCATAAAAAAAATTGAAAAAAAATTTGCTCAATCTTACTCTCTTCCTTTATTAATGAACATTTAAACATTTTGATATCTACCTTTAATATGTGCACAATTTTTCATTTTCACATTTTTTTTTATTTTCTTTATCTCCCCCTTTCAATTTCATCAAAAATAAGAAAGTTTAAATCGAGATTCAGAAATTTCAAATATTCATCAAAATATAGATAAGAAACAGAAAATAAAAACAATCAAAGTAATCCAGAATATAGAACCACTATTTTATGTTTTTATTCATACTTCTATAAAACTTTCTGATTATTATTTTTTTTATCTTTCTAAAAGGGAAAACAAATTTCAACTTCATTTCTAATAAACTCAAATGTTTCTCTATCTCAGAGTTTTTTATTTTTAGTATCAATATATTTAGAATAATATTTCAATTCAAAATATGATCTCTTATCAAATGATGTCTAAGTTCTAAGCATTTAGACTTAGAATGATTTGTAGAATTTTTTGTAAGACATATAATGCTTGTATTATCATATTTCATTAAAATATTTTTATAATCACACCCATAATCTTTTAGTTGTTTTAGTCATAAGATTTGAGTATAACAATTTCATATTACACATATTTCGACTCGAGCGTGGATAAAGCAACATAATTTTTTTTTTCAGCTCTATGCTAAATAATAATACAAAATGATTCTTTATATTTCTATAACTTGACATATTTCTTATGCTTTCATTTATATCACAAATAATATTATCTTATGAGTAACTAGGTAAAACTTTTTGATTATATATTTTTTTATCTCTCTAAAAGGGGAAACAAATTCCAACTTCATTTCTAATAAATTTAAACCTTTTTTATATAAGAATTTTGTAAAAATATCCGCTAATTGATTTTTAGTATTAATATATTCTAAAATAATATTTCCATTTAGGACATGATCTCTTGTCAAATGATGTCTAACTTCTAAGTATTTAGACTTAGAACGAATTATGGAATTTTTTGTAAGACATTAACACTTGTATTATCACATTTTATTAAAATATTTTTATAATCTCACCCATAATCTTTTACTTGTTATTTTAGTCATAAAATTTGAGTACAATAATTTCTTATTGACACATATTTTGAGTCGGTCATGGATAAAGCAACTTAATTTTACTTTTCATCTCTATGCTAGATAATAATGCAAATTAATTCTCTATATTTCTATAACTTGACATATTTCTTATGTCTTCATTTATATCACAAATAATATTATCCAGTGAATGACTAGGTAAAACTTTTTGATTATATATTTTTTTATCTCTCTAAAAGGGGAAAAAATTCTGACTTCATTTCTAATGAACTCAAACGTTTTTCTATTTAAGAATTTTGTAAAAACATCCGTCAATTGATTTTTAGTATCAATATATTCTAAAATAATATTTCCATTCATGATATGATCTCTTATCAAATAATGTCTAACTTCTAAGCATTTAGACTTAGAATGATTTATGGGATTTATTATAAGACATATAACGGTTGTATTATGACATTTTATCAAAATATTTTTATAATCTCATCCATAATTTTTTTGTTATTATTTTAACCATAAGATTTGAATTCAACAATTTTCAATTGACACATATTTTGACTTGGGCATGGATAAAGCAACTTAATTTTACTTTTCAACTCTATACTAGATAATAATACAAATTAGTTCTCTATATTTCTATAATCTGACTTATTTCTTGTACCTTCATTTATATATCAATAATATTATATTGTGAGTGACTAGGTAAAAATTTTTAGTTTCTGATGACTTCTTCTCCAGATTCATTTTCAATTTCTATATCTTTATTTTTATTGTTTTTATGGAGAAGTCCTTGTATTTTTATATTATCATTATTTTTTTCATTTTTTAAATCTTGAAATTCATTTTTATCAAATTTTACATTAATGGTTTCTTCTACAACTCCAGTTTTTTTATTGAAAAAAATTTTAAATACTTTACTATTTAAAACATAGTTAGAAAAATTTCTTCTAAATTTTGTTAATCAAATTTATCTAATGTGTTTAAATTATTTTTCAAAATATAACATGTACAACCAAATATATAAAAATATGAAACACTAAGTTTTCTACCTTTAAAAATTTCATAGGGGATTTCTTAGTCATAAATTTAAGATAAATTCTATTAATTATATAACATGTCATGGAAATGTTTTTGGCCTAAAAATATTTTCCTACACCACTATCCACATATCATTTTCTTTTAATTTTTATCTCATGTTTCTATACTAATAAAGTAAAGTATCATCTATTTTTAGGAATCCAAAAAAGTTTAAATCCTCTAAAAAATAAATTTGTACATATATTGCATTTATCTTGATATTCACTAACTTTGTTCAATCTTAAAAAGTAAAATTTTACAATATAACCATATTTATGACAATAATAGTATAAAAATTATTTTTTATTTTCTGATAATTATCCTGTATCTATATTTTACATTTAAAAAATTAGATTTTTAGCCTTTAAAAAAAATTCCTGAAATTTCTGTATAAGTAGACAAGTTCATGACTTCTTCTACCCTTAGAAGCTGTGTTTCTATGACCTTTATTTCTATGACTAGGTTTTACAATCTCTATGCTTCTAATTTTTTTGTTTTGGTATTTTCTGTTTTCTGTACTAACAAAAATAGTTTTATTAGGTTATAAACCACTTTCAACATCTGAAATACACTCCAAACCATTTTTAGAAAAATCATGTCTTTGAATTGCAAGTAGTTTAGTCAATTTTTTTTTCACTTTCATTAAATTTTTGGAAGGTATTTTCGATGGACATGGACAAATCTTCTACCCTTGTTTTCAAGCAACTGATTTCATCTTTTATAATAGAATTTTCAATCTTTAGAGTCTCATTTTCCACATTAGTTAGCTCAGAATCTAAAAATTGATTTGTTTGTTTCAAAACATCCTTTTCATTTTCTAGATTAACTATTCTGCATTTTAGTTTAATTATCACATTAAGCACATTTTTTGTATCAAAACAAGAATTTATAAAATTTTCAGATTCTATGTCAGAGATAACATGTGATTTTGTCATAAGACAAAAATTAGCTTCTTCTACACTTTCTAAATTTTTTTATACTGAATTGGACTCATCCAGATCACTCAAGATTGCTATCATTATCTTTCCCTTCTTTTAGAATTTTTGTATCTTCTTCATTAAGACTGGACATTCATACTTGATATGTCCAAATTTCTTACATTCGAAACAAATAATTTTATCTTTCTTTTCCTTTATTTTTATGCTTTTTCCTCCATCATCATTGAACTTTCGAGAGCCATTAATATTCTTAAATTTATTGAACTTTTTACCTCTCTTTTTAAGGACTTGAGATAGCCTTTGTACCAACGCATTCATCTCTTCATCGCTAGATTTTTCATCTTCAGAATCTTCTTCCTCCTTTCCTGAAAATGCAATCAGCTTTCTCTTGTCTTCATTCTCAGAAGCATGGAAGACATCTGCTTCATATGATATGAGTTTTCCTCTTAGCTCATTCAGAGATAATTTGGACAGATATTGGGTTTCTTCTATTGCTATCTTTTTTGCATTCCAAACTCTAAGAAGAACTTTTAGAATTTTTCTAACAAGATCTGCATCTGAAAAAGTCTTTCCAAGTGAATCCAACTCATTTGTGATAGTTGTGAATCTGTTGAACATATCTTTTGTCAATTCTCCTAACTGAATTTTGAAAAACTCATATTCATATATTAAAAGGTTAATTCTTGTCTCCTTTACAGCGTTTGTTCCTTCATGAGTAATTTATACTTTGTCTCAAATATCTTTAGTTGTAACACATAAAAAAAATGTTAAATTTTGTGAGAGAAATAACACATAAAAGTAAATGTTTTGCCCTATAGTTCATTAAGATCATTTTCTTATCTTCCTCTATTATGATTAAGAGTTTAACATCTAAATTTTCAAAGGAAATAATCTCTCAAACTTTATAATCTGTGATTTTAATAAAGGATTCCATCCTACACTTCCAATAAAAAAAAAAAAAATCACTCCATCAAATTATAGAGTTCTATTGGTAGATTGACCAAAAGTTAAATATGATGCCATAAGATCTTTGGCTCAAAAGTGAACATTTTTTTGAAGAAAGGGCACTAACTCTAATACCATTTCTTGGTTCCTATGACAATAAAAAATGTGGGTTGAATTGATTGTCTCTAAAAATTCTTAGATTAATCTCTGATTAATCTAAATAATTCTAAAACCAAAAATGCATGCGAAAGTATAGGAAAAATAAAAGTAAGGGAAAAGAAGACAAGACCAATATATAGTCGTTTAGTCTTGTGTTTATGTCCACCCTTCCAACTCAGCAAGTCAAAGTCCAACAATAGCTAGTTTTCACTATGCATAGAGAGTTACAAACATGAGTATAATCTTCCTTTGTTGACGATCTACATCTTCCCTTTTTTAAGATGGCTTAGTCCAACATGAAAATGCTTTGAACTCTCATCTAACTAGTCTATTTATCCACGAAAGTGTTCCTCACGCTCTCCCCAAGTTTATTAAAGCTTCATAACAAAAACAAACACAAAAAATGTCACATAAACTCCAGTAGATAGATTCACAAGCTGTTAAAGTAACCAAATTTCATAATAAATATCTCATATCCAAAGTATTGAAATATGTTTGTAAAAGATGCTGAAACATTCTCTATATATTGAGCTTTAGATCCCAAAAATTGTCACTTCAAAATTAGTCAACATCGTGAAGTTATATGGCTACAATGATGGCTTCCCAATTAACTTTTACTATAGTAAAAATTAGTAAAAATTTGATTAACTTTTTGATTTCGTGCTAGATTTTCTCTACCTTATGCTCTAATTTTTACTACTATAATTATTCAAATTTGAAGTCTAACAATCACCCTAAAACATGAAACTTTCAAATTTAAAAAAACTTAACTGATGGAGAAGATATACCGAAGCAAAAACCTCTTGAAAACCAACTTACATCTCTGAATTTTATTTTTACCTCCAGTAAAATGTTGATTTTGAAACCTCCAAATGATTTGAATTTGATTAATCCATTTAAACAAGTTTTGGATTAAGTATAATTCTCAATCTATACTTAAAATGTAGAACTAGGTCTCGAAATTAAATTAAAACTATAGCAGTTCACATTTAATCTGAAAATCTAAATTTCGATTACTTCTAATCAGTTTCTGTGGCAACATCTTCTATGAAACTCTTTTTTTATGTTTTTACAAAAATTTCTCTATAACTTTAATTTTTATTCATAGAAAGTTGTATTACTTGAAAAATAAATATTTTAAAGGTTTGCACACTTGATAAATTAATTAATAACGCATATAAGGTTTTGTTATCATCAAAATATTAAGATTCAATAATAATTTTCTTAATAGATTTCAATCATGGTAATTTTAGGAAGATAAATTATAATTTTTCCTAATTGATATATCTTTTTAAAATTTGAGTGGAGGGTATAAAAAAAGTGTTATGTCAAACACAAGCAATATCATCGCTATAAGTACCACATTCTCCCAAATAATTGACATTCCTTTTGTCTAATGAAATATTTCAACCATTTAAAATGAGATTATTTTTCATCTTCATAATTTCATGTACGTTGAACTTATTATCAACATTGTAAAGTTGACTTAAAATGTGGGATATGCATTTTTTTTATATAGAAAAGATTCGAATTCAAAATCTCAAAAAAGAAAAAAGAAGGTGTCAATTGAGTTCATTGATAAAATATAGAATATGCTATTATATTTTGAAGAGGTATCATCATTATTTGATATTGGATTACATCAAGTTGTTTGCATCTCAAAATATACTTCTAAATTTTCATGATATTTTACATAATTTATGTGTCAAAAAATAAATATCCAAATTAAAGTTATCACTTTCGTTCTTGATAAGACATGATCCAAATACTAGTCAATACGGTATCCGGGTATCCAAAAACTCGACAAGACACCCATGGTCATGAAGGGTCCTGCTCTTCCAAACCATAAACATATCGATTCGGACAACGCGACCGATCCACAGGTGTATTCGGTAAGACCAAATGACTATCATCTCTATCCGATCAATGACTACCGAATATTAAAGAAATCGAGCACTTTTACTTCCAATTGGTAATACTCAACTGAATCTCACTCTGATTAAATTTTCTATTTTAGTACGAAACGTATCTCTTAAATAAGAAATAAAACTCTTGAGAATCTAATCAATAAGAAAAAAAATCTCTTCATATAATCCAATTTTACAAATGATAACGATTTCAAATTTTTAACGTTTGGGATTCGGAATTCTCGGATCGTCTCAGGGTTGTAATGCCCCAAGATCATACAATTCTAGCAATACATCATACAAAAGTTTTAAATGCATCAAACCAAGTAAGTTTTCTGAACTTTACACAAAACATACAAAATTATAGGGAGATCCTTCCTCGCTTCTTCTCTATTTATTTATCCTTTCAAAAACCACTTTATCTGATTTGAGCGTCGAAACCTCCCCTACCGGAATACCCTCTGGTAGTCTTTTATAAGTTTTAAATCTCTTTATTAAACACCCATTTGAGTCACAAAGAGTTGGATTTGTGAAGTCAAAATCCACCTCCAATAATTCTGATCTGCCCCAAAAGATCAGAATATCTCATCCACATCAAGAAACGAACAAAATGGAACGAATTTAATCTCAAATAGTATCTTTGGTCGTTCTGAATATTTGGATCAAAATATATTTTATTTAAAATGTTTCTTTAAATAAAAAGAATAAAATATATTGTTATAACAAAATGGGTAAGCACTTTGTGTGAGAGCACGGTACAATCTCTCCGATTCTTGAAGTTTTCAGGAATAATCCCATGCTTTGCCTGGAATATCTTATTCAAAGTAGCATTTCAAACTCAAAGGTCAATCTTATTAGAAAAGAGGGGCGTAAGGATGTGAAATTGTGGGATGAATTGTCAGCGCAACGTCTACATTCAACATTTTGAAAGAGTATTCCTCAAGGAAAGATTTCCAAATTTGAGTCGACTATTGAACAATCAAACATATTGAGCAAAGGGCTTCAGGTTTTGCTACAGAACTTGAGTTTGCTAGCATGAGATAAATTTGACTTTTGTAACACATTTTTAATTGACTCATATATGAGAAAATCATACGGATCCTTTTTTTCTTTTAATAAATGAGAGTGGGATAGACTAGCTTTAAAGGAAGCACCGTTTTTGGTATAATCTAATCGTGACAGCCTTTTTCTCAATCCAATTCAATGTTTCAGATTCAAATCATTATATAGGAAAAAAAAATAAAATCTACCGTACATCACACTTCAAACGTCTATGCACCTGACAAGGTGAGTTTAAGAGCCCACAAACCAGGACCAGGAGGAAAACATGGGTCCAATTTAGTAAGTGCATTAGTACACCTATTACCTTTTTTCTGTGAATGAAAGACACCCAATGAACTAAGTTATGACGTATGAAAGTTTATATCGATCTCTAATAGAATTAAATGAATATATATATATATATATATATCCATCTCTAATAGAATTGTACTATTTATTTATTTGCAAATGAAATTTTATACTTGAAAATAAAATCAAAAAAATGTAAAATTCAATTAAATTTCTCAATTTAAAACAAACGTAAAAGAAAAAAAAAATGGAGTTTATTTGCAAAGTAAAAATTTTCTCTCTTTAATCTGGTAATTAAAAATTAATTTTATATATCTCCATAAACTCTTATGGAATTTATTTTTTAAAATAATTTTCTCTCTCTTTAATATGGTAATAAAAAAATAATTTTATATATCTCCATAAGCTCTTATGGAATTTATTTTTTAAAATCACATCTTTTTTTTTACTGATTTCAAAATACAAGTTTTTATGATTTAAAATTAGAATCCATCTTTTTTCTTATTCTAAACAACAAAATTTGAATTAAAAAATGGAATATATATATGTATATATCATTGAAGCTGCAATTATTTAAAGGTTGAAAAAATAATTTTTGACATCATTTTTCAACTCCAGAGATTTGCAAAATCAAAAGCTTGTGTGATTTTGACCTTTTAAGGGAGAAAAAAAAGGGAAATTACTTGTCCGATCCTTAAACTATAAAATTAGTGCACATTTTAATTCTTAAACTTCAAACTACGATACTTGAAGATTTAAACTTTAAAAATTGTAACAAAATGGTTCTCTTGAGTGGCGGTATTATGTTGGCCGTGAAAAACTGAGGTAGATTGACGTGAATCATGTTACATCAACAAATTTGCTGAGTTAGCATACATATAGGACAGAAAAATGCTGATGTTGTAGGTCACATCAACAAATATAACGTTCACCTTGGCATGTTATGAAATTCTATTTAACAAATATAGATATAATGATATCTATATTAATTTATTGGTGATATGGTAAGAGAATATTCAATTAATGGTAATGACGTGGTATATGTTAACAATGAAGTAGCAATGATTTAAAGGTCGAAAAAAAAAAAAATTAGACATCATTTTCCAAAACAGGAGATTTGCAGAATCAAGAGCTTGTGCGATTTTGACCCTCAATAACAACGATCAAAACACGTGGCGCAAAAATACAAATCTGGAAATCCGGATCGTTTCCCATTTTTCACGCCTCTTTTATCCTCAATTTTTGGGTTGTATATTATCTTATGTTATTTAACTTTAATTTCTTTTTTTAAAAAATTAAATATTTTAATTTCAACTTTATTTTAATTGAAAAAAATAAAATTAAAAAAGAATAAATAAATTTAACCTATTATTTTAAGTTAATTATTTAAAATTTTATTTTTAATAATAATAGAGCAAAATATCTTTCTCAGCAATTATAAAAACAAAAAATAGTATTTATGATTGGTACCATGAGCTCATTATTTTTATTATATTTTAAAAAAGCTGAAACATGGAATATCTTTTGTTTATAATCTTTTATAACAATTATAACGGGATAGAAACAATAAAATAGAAATAATAATTACTCAAAAATCACTGTTTTTATTTTTAGTAATTAAAAAAGATTTTTTAATTATAAAAAGTAAGATATTAATGTGTCAACTTGTAAAAACATACAATAAAAGAAAACCTAGGGAATGAATGAAATTAGAAGGCGCCGCGGCTGGTTTTCAGAGTCTTAATTACTCCAAATAATGACATACGTGTCAACATATGATTGGACTGGGTCCAAAATGATTAAACAAAACCTAGATATTTCTTTTCTATGTGCTTGCCGCTTTCTCCATCGTCCCATGGCCCCCACGAAAACCAGGTCCTCCTATGGCTACAGGACAACCCACTCTCTTCCTCACTCTTCTCTATTTCATCTCCCACCAATCACCTCTCTCTGTCAATCCCAACCACCTCTCGCTTTAAATTTCCTCTTTCATTTACAATCGCCACTCAGATTCCCAAAAATTTCTTTGATGCCGTTCTTGAATTTCCTCTGAATTTGTCAATTACAACAAGACCCAGTTGAAAATATCCCTTTCCAAACCATTTTCTGGGGTTTTTTGTTCCAACTGAGATGGAGGATGAGAAGAAATCGCATAATCGGACTCACCCAGTTAATGGGGTGAGAAGTATTTTATTTGGAAAATATGAGATGGGAAAGCTATTGGGACAGGGAACATTCGCCAAGGTCTACCATGGACGGAACGCAATCACTTCCGAGAGTGTCGCCATTAAAGTGATCAACAAAGATCAAGTGAAGAAAGAAGGGATGATGGAGCAAATCAAGAGAGAAATCTCTGTGATGCGTTTGGTGAGACATCCAAACATTGTTGAGCTCAAAGAAGTCATGGCGACAAAGACCAAAATCTTCTTCGTCATGGAATACGTCAAAGGCGGCGAGTTATTCGCCAAGGTTGCGAAAGGCAGACTCAGCGAGTCCTCCGCCAGAAAGTATTTCCAGCAGTTGATCTCCGCCGTCGATTTTTGTCACAGTCGCGGCGTCTCCCATCGCGATTTGAAGCCGGAAAATCTTCTTCTCGATGAGAATGAAGACTTGAAGATTTCCGATTTCGGGCTCTCTGCGTTGCCTGAGCAGCTCCGGAATGACGGATTGCTGCACACCCAGTGCGGCACGCCGGCGTATGTAGCGCCGGAAGTGTTGAGGAAAAAGGGTTATGATGGAGCTAAAGCCGATCTCTGGTCTTGTGGGGTGATTCTTTATGTCCTTTTGGCTGGGTATCTTCCATTTCAGGATGAGAATGTGATGAAGATGTATAGGAAAGTTTTCAAAGCTGAGTTTGAGTTCCCTCCTTGGTTTTCTTCTGAGGCCAAACGATTGATCTCCAAGCTCTTGGTTGCCGATCCACAAAGACGGATCACAATTCCTGCAATCATGAGAGTTCCATGGTTTCAAAAGGGTTTTTCTCGTCCTGTCGCGTTTTCAATGGAAGAACAAGCATCTGTAAACACGTTTGATGAAGAGGGCAGAAAACCCGAATTGGAAATATTTCAATCAAAATCATCTCCACCCTTTTTCAATGCCTTTGAGTTCATTTCTTCGATGTCATCTGGGTTCAATTTATCTAGCCTTTTTGAGAGTTCTAGGAGATCAGGATCAATTTTCACTTCGAAATGCTCTGCGCCGGCGATCATGGGGAAGCTGGCGGCAGTGGCGAAGAAGCTGAATTTTAAGGTGATTAGTGTGAAGGCTTTTAAGCTGAAGATGCAGGGGACATCCGAGGGGCGAAAAGGGAAATTGGCGGTGATGGCGGAGGTTTTCGAGGTGGCACCTGAGGTGGCTGTGGTGGAGTTCTCAAAGTCGTCAGGCGATACACTTGAGTATCACAAGTTTTGTGCAGAGGATGTTAGGCCTGCGCTCAAAGACATCGTATGGAGTTGGCAAGGAGAAGATAGTGGTAACTGTCAGATTAACAGTAATGTTCATGGGACTACATAGCCGAAGACACCAATTGGGTGGTGTGGTGAACCTAAATGCACCAATCTGGTTTGTTGGATTTTTACCTCACCCTTTTCTATTTGTGTACATAAACACTTGTTTTTGTACAATCACATGCGATGATGTGTGTGGGTAGGGTAACATACACCTAACTTGGAGAGGGTATAGGCCTATACAGGGGAGACGTTGATTGTGTGCCTTGTTAATTTTTTTGAATTTAGAGTTTTGTGATTGTTGATGTACTTTTCTTGTTTGAAATGTAGTGGAAGGTGGGGGGTTGCTTACAGTTAACAGGTCTCGAGTCACTTTTTGCTCAATATCTGACTCGTGTGGTAGTGGGGAGGTGAGACCTCGATGGGTGGTTCTCCATAATTGTCAAGCATATATATATATATGTATATGGCCGGAAAGTTGGTGCAACAGAGTTGTGGACCCTTCAAAAGTGTCATTGTTCCCAGCCTTCAACACTTTGGAACATTGAAGCAATTTTTAGCATTTAGACCAAGCCAATCAAACAACATAACTCGTCAGTGTCCTTAGGTTACATTGATTTTCAGATTTTACGAGTAATTTTTTTTTATTATTTTATATATATATTTTTTTGAGCGATACAAACAAAAGGGTAGAAACTAACTTAAAAAAAAAATGGAAAAATCAAACACATTGCTTTGAGGAGCGGTACACCTCGTTGGGAGGAGAAAATAACTCAAGGAACCCCCGGGGGACTGTTTGTCCCATTCTAGCCTGGACAACAGCATAACTATTTCCCTCTCGATAAATAAATAGCACCTAATGGAGCAAGGATTGGCAAATAAGTTATTGACATTCCCAAATGATGTCGGATCCAAGATGGGAGGGAGTCACTTCAGTAAGAGTACCTCCACAAGCTCTGCAGAATCAATCTCAAGAACAGTCGAGAAGAGCTTGGTCTGGATTAGGAAATAGTGTCCCTCCCTAACCCCACCCAATTCTGCTATGTAAGGGTCTATCTCCCCCCACATTTATCATGAAGCCCAAAATTCAAAAACCATGTTCATTGCAGATGATAATTCTTGCACCTGCCACCCGAGAAGGAATATCAGATGATCCATCGATGTTCAGCTTATAGTAGCAGGGAGGAGGGGTCCAGCAAATCCGGCTACCCAAACGATTTTGTCCCTCGATGCATCCCCCAAATGCCAAATACCCAGCTCTAGTATATCGAGATCTTCTGGGAGAACCAGATAGCTTCAAAGACACTCCTACAGTGGGCTTTCCAAACAAGGTTATCACCCCAGAGAGAGACGAGGGCTTAAATTTGAAATCTCACCCTAAGAAGCGTTTGGTACTATTTGATCCAACAGCCCTTGATCACATGATAATTTGTATATTAGTGATAGAACATGACCAGAATGACCCAAATCATATTAAGCTCAAGACCAACCCCTTAGCTTGTCGAAAGGCTCTCGATAGCCCTGTTGTCAAATTGGTTGGCATTCACCTAATCGGTCATTCGTCTAGCCTAAAGGCTCGTTATCACAAGACTTAAGACCCTCCGAGTCAGTAGCCCAAGGGACATAATCAACCGAAGTGATGCCGTCAATAAGAGATTTATCTCCCATGTGAGTAGGCATGGCCCACTCTCTCTCTCTCAACCAAACTCTGCTCGACAGCCAGCTGATCAGTAGTCAACTGTTTGGTATGTTCTCAGTATTTGGTGATCTTCACTCGACTCGCTAAGATAATACTTACTCTCCCTAAATCACGGAGGCAATTTTACATAAAATAGAAGAGAGGCCTATGATAGGGCATAAATTAGTGTAATATTTACAATTGATTTTGTTTTATTTTTAAATAAATATTGCACTAATTAGTATATTTTATTATATTTTATGTGCTAGGAATAATGGAGGAGTCATGAAGAAAAAAGGAAGGAAAAGAAGACAAATTTGGAAGCATTGAAGATTTACAAATATTCCTAAATATTTGGGAATAAGAATTTTGGAAAATTCTAAACTCTTGTAATTTGTCATTTAGTAGTTACCTAAAATTTAGGAGAGTTTTCTCTCTAAAAATTAGGTTAATTACTCCTATATATAGAGAGTTATGAAAGCTAAAGGAGAGCCCAAGAAGGGGGCAGCCGCCCCTTCACCCTCTTTCCACCATTTTTGTCACGTCCTATAGCTTCTAAAGGTCATATTCTTCATTGTCCAGCAACTTTTCAACATTAATGAAATAGTTTTGTGAGTTTTATTTTTTTTCCTCCTCTTATGTTTTCTCTTTAATTTTATTTTCTAGTTGAAGGTTAGTTGAAACTTTGATTCATGATATTGTGAGATCTAAATGTGTTTATTCATTCATCAATCATAGATATTTATTTAATTCCCGTACTTCATGGATCATGATTTTCTAGGGTTTATTGAATAGATGGTCAATATTTAATAGACCTAGATTAATCTACAACTAATTAAAACGGCAAATCCGTAATTGTTTGTTAGTTTTAATGAAGTGGTAATTGGCATTCATGTCATGGGAATGACATTCGTGTCATGGGATTAAATAATCTAATTTAAATGAACCCGATGTGTGTTTATTAATTAGAATTGGGTCTCTCTAAATTTTAATGCTGTTGAGACTTTCATTCCTAAGAGTTTTTCTAGGGTTGACTCTCGATTAGGGAAATAATTAACGAGCGTCTCTTAATTATCGACGAAGTAAGGAGAGATTGGTCGTTGGGCGATTGTCGGCGACTATAACCAATTTATTTATGCATTGTTGAATTATCCTTGAATCAATGATCAATCGATTGAATCAAAGTAGAAACGAACCCTTCAACTAGGTCAATTTATCTTGATTTTTATTCATTTAAATTTTGTCCGATTTTATTTTGTCGTTTTGCTGTTTCGATTTTAATTCTTCGTTTATTTAGATTTAGAAGTTAATTTAGTCAATTCAAAATCCCCCCAAATTTTATTTTAATTTTTATTTTTCTTAAAAGAAATAAATCCACCGTTCCCTGTGAATTCGACCCTGCTTACCCTAGACTAGTCTTTCGTAAAGTAGGTAATTTATTTTTGGTTGTTTGACACACACCAAATTTTGGCGCCGTTGCTGGGGAACGGTATTAAGTGATTTATTTTTTTTTAAGTTTTGTTTTTTTTTTTTATTTTTGAAGACTAACCTTTGCAGTGAACTTATTGAGATTTGACGATGACATAGAAGAGAAGGATTTGACGAAAATATGGCTGATCAAAAGACTTTGAGGGAGTTGTTATTTCCTGATGCACATACTTTTTACAGTGATTTTCCTAATATTGAGACTCCTCAACAATTTGGAATATGGCAAGATGTTCTAAAGAGAGACAATGAGGTAAGTGATTTTTCCCTTCGTCAAGAATTGAGAGAACTAATTTCTCTTATGCGTAATTTTATTGTAGGAGAAACACTGCTGATACAAACTTGTGGAATTTGTTCAGAGATGGATCATCCAACCGATAAGTGTCCTATTCTTTATGGTGACCCATATTCAAACATCTATAATCAAGGATGGTATAATGAACCATATTTCAATTATGGAAATTGGCAACAAGGATTTCAACGACAACCACAAGTTCAATCTCAATTTCAGTTTCAACAAACTTTTTCGAACCAAGGTACGTCTCTAGAAGAGATTGTTAAGAGTTTGGCTAACAGTACTTTGAGATTTCAACAGAAGACAAGAGTCAACATCCAAAATTTGGAAAATCAAGTGTTAGAATTGATGGCAATCATGAGTCGATCGGAAAATTCATCAAAAGAAATAGAAGACAATTCATCAAAAGCCGAAGAAGATATGGAAATTGAGCAAATAGAGAAATCATCAACAATGAATGAATCTATCGAGGAGGTAAATAATGAGTCCAATACTTTCAAAACAAAAATTTTGATTTTACCACCTTTTCCTGGTAGGTTGGCACAACCGAAAGAGGATGAAGAAAAAGAGATTTTGGAAACTTCTTCGAAAGAATGAACCAACATTCCTCTCCTAGAAGTAATAAAGCAAGTGCCAAGACCATTCATAAAAAGAGTTAAGACAAAAATTGATACGGATTTGGGTACTCTAACTCTTGAGTTTGATGGTAAAGTTGATACTTTTAATATTGTTGATGTTATGAAGTATCCAAATGATTTTAAGTCTATTTTTCATGATAGCATGGTGGAATTTATTGTTCATGATAATTTTGTGCAAGATGAATTGAATTTTGCTTTTAAGGAAAAAGTGACAAACAAGATTGCACAGTTGGACAAATTTCTTGAAAACAAACTCTCTCATTGGAAACAATCATTGATAGGCCATAAAATCCTTCACTTCAATTCAAAGTTGAAGTTCACACCAGGTATGTTGAAATCTAAATGGATCGGACCCGTCTTTGAACGAGGTTGAAACGAGGAGGTAATGTCGAGCCAAAGACATTAAACAAAGGCGCTTGTTGGGAGGCAACCAAATATTTTCTTTTATGTTTTTTATTTCATATTTATTTGGTTTGATTTAGGTTTGTTTTTAATTTTTAGGTGAATAAATATTGAAAAATTCGGTGACCAGAAGTGCTCTGTCATTAAGGCGTTCCCACGCCTTAACAAGCCTCCAATGCTGTCCAGTTTTACAAATGCTCTCAAATGACCAGAATTGCACATGAGTTAGGGCGTGCCCACGCCCTAAGAAGGGGTCCATTGCCACCACCAAAACTTTTTCTTCAAAACTTATTGGATTTGACCTTCCATTCACCACTCCACCCTAGGGAAGTTTTGTTCTCACTTTATCTTTTTATTTTGCTTTTAATGTTATTTATTTTTTTTTCTCTCTCATTTGGCATACATTGGGGACAATGTATGATTTAGGTGTGGGGGGATATTTCATGTTTTTGTTTGTTTGTTTTCCTACAATAGGTTTAGTTTTGTTTCATTTTTTTTTTTAAAAAAAATTGAATTTTATAAATTGATATGTGTTATTTGGTTGGCTAGAAATTTATGAAAAATAGCTCGTATCAATGGTCTTTGTACTTGTAATGACATGCATGTTTTTAATAGTTTTCTTTGAATGAGAAGCATGCAAGATTTGACACAAACCCCATTTAAAAGTGAGGTTTTGAGCCTATAACGAGCAAATTCATTCTTTGTGCTCGGAATTTCTTTTCTTCATGAGTGATTATCGCACTTGGATTGATCATTCTAGAACTTGTAATGTTATGCATTTCGAGATCACATCTAGGGTTTCATGCATTGAAATGATAAAGGCATTTAGGTTTTACCTCATTTTGGCTTTCGCAAAAATCCCTTCCCTGAATTTTATTCCCTTTAGTGAACCAAGTTGAGCCTGAAACCCTTTCTTTCTTCAAAACCCTCAATACAACACCACAATCTTATTTTGGCTTGCGTTTCAACCCTTGTACCAAGAATTTATGTAATTAATTGCATAATTTTAGTTATGTTTTTTGTCTCATTGGGAAAGTGCTGACTTGAATGTTGAGTTTGATCCTTTCATTGATGTGAAATGAAAACGGAATTCATGATTATGAAAGGAAGAAAGAATTTGAGTTTTGTTCACTATTTGTATTGAGATACTCAACGAAAATAGAAAATAAAAAAAAAGGGAAAAGAAAAGAAAAGCAGCAGCAAAAAAAAAAAAAAAAAAAAAAAACGCTGCATCTCTGAAAATTTCATTTCAGTCATGGATCATTGATCGAAAAAGTTTGATATTTTTATGTATTCGTGATTGTTGGCTATTATGAGCACATGTGGATAGTGAGATCATTTATTTTTGGTGTGCTATTTGTGAGGCAAAAGTGTTCATTATACAAGAAATTGTGTAGTTAATTGCATATTATTTTCGGTACATTTTAAACCCTTGTTATACCTCTTTTATCCTACCCTTAACCCTAACCACGTTACAACCAAATGGAAGACCTTTAGATTGATGCATGAAATTCAAATTTATAAGTGGTGGAGATTTGATATATTTGCAAGCATATGGTAATGCCAATTCCAATGTGTTGATTTGAGTATTATTGATATATTCTCTACCCTCATTTTGAGTGAATTTGAGTGAACCTTTGGCTAGGATATTGAATGTTGCCGTTTTGATTTCATTGGGAGCTGTTGGGATTTGTAATAGTTGTTCTTGTACGAAATACTGTGAAGTACTTGCTGTTTTGATTATTTTTCCAGTTCAATTCTTATAGCACATGTTGGCTTAGTAGTTCAAAAGAAAAATAGGTTGGTTAGAGTAGTTTTAATTTTATTTGAGTTAAAAATGCTTGAGGACAAGCATTATCTAAGTGTGGGGGAATTTGATAGGGCATAAATTAGTGTAATATTTACAATTGATTTTGTTTTATTTTTAAATAAATATTGCACTAATTAGTATATTTTATTATATTTTATGTGCTAGGAATAATGGAGGAGTCATGAAGAAAAAAGGAAGGAAAAGAAGACAAATTTGGAAGCATTGAAGATTTGCAAATATTCCTAAATATTTGGGAACAAGAATTTTGAGAAATTCTAAACTCTTGTAATTTGTCATTTAGTAGTTACCTAAAATTTATGAGAGTTTTCTCTCTAAAAATTAGGTTAATTACTCCTATATATAGAGAGTTATGAAAGCTAAAGGAGAGCCCAAGAAGGGGGCAGCCGCCCCTTCACCCTCTTTCCACCATTTTTGTCACGTCCTATAGCTTCTAAAGGTCATATTCTTCATTGTCCAGTAACTTTTCAACATTAATGAAATAGTTTTGTGAGTTTTATTTTTTTTCCTCTTCTTATGTTTTCTCTTTAATTTTATTTTCTAGTTGAAGGTTAGTTGAAACTTTGATTCATGATATTGTGAGATCTAAATGTGTTTATTCATTTATCAATCATAGATATTTATTTAATTCCCGTACTTCATGGATCATGATTTTCTAGGGTTTATTGAATAGATGGTCAATGTTTAATAGACCTAGATTAATCTACAACTAATTAAAATGGCAAATCCGTAATTGTTTGTTAGTTTTAATGAAGTGGTAATTGGCATTCATGTCATGGGAATGACATTCGTGTCATGGGATTAAATAATCTAATTTAAATGAACCCGATATGTGTTTATTAATTAGAATTGGGTCTCTCTAAATTTTAATGCTGTTGAGACTTTCAATCCTAAGAGTTTTTCTAGGGTTGATTCTCGATTAGGGAAATAATTAACGAGCGTCTCTTAATTATCGACGAAGTAAGGAGAGATTGGTCGTTGGGCGATTGTCGGCGACTATAACCAATTTATTTATGCATTGTTGAATTATCCTTGAATCAATGATCAATCGATTGAATCAAAGTAGAAACGAACCCTTCAACTAGGTCAATTTATCTTGATTTTTATTCATTTAAATTTTGTCCGATTTTATTTTGTCGTTTTGCTGTTTCGATTTTAATTCTTCGTTTATTTAGATTTAGAAGTTAATTTAGTCAATTCAAAATCCCCCCAAATTTTATTTTAATTTTTATTTTTCTTAAAAGAAATAAATCCACCGTTCCCTGTGAATTCGACCCTGCTTACCCTAGACTAGTCTTTCATAAAGTAGGTAATTTATTTTTGGTTGTTTGACACACACCAGCCTACAATCGTAACCCATAAGTAAAAGAATCTCGATTTGGACTTTCCAAACTGATAAGATTTTGAAAATCTTTTTTGAGAATTCTACATGATGGATTCTGTAATCTCATGGCGCACTCATAAGAAAACTAGGGTTTCAACACCCTGCATGCATACGACTCTCATATTGAAACTATATATACATCATTAACCAACCAGCCAGGTACTCTCTTTGGATTAAGACATGGCACACAAGACATAGAGTTTCTTATTACTCTATTTCTTTTTTTTTTTTTCGAAAACTGTTCTTAGTACCTTCCGATGATTTTTTACAGGTTTCATCGATCAAGATAATAGATAAACAAGTCATCCTATTTAATTTAATAGAATCATTATCTGTAGAGTGAGACTTACCTCAATTAACATATTGTAAATGTACTTTGGATGAATGTGCTATATAGATAGTTAGAAGACGCCGGCCGTCAACAAAATATGTGGACAGTTCAGTCCTACTTGCATGCAAGTCCATGGACACTAAACTTGAATTTCTATTTTTGGTTAGGGAGACATGGGAGACACAGAAACAGCCCATAGTAATGTCACAATCAATTAGAAGTCATAAGCAATATGGAGCATATTCGTGCCTCATCTTCACTTCGCGTGAATTGGAAAAAGTTGTCCTTCCTAAGTTACATGTTCAAGATTTACTGGGCAAGTGTCTTTTTATGTGAATAGTGACATAAGTGTGATGTCCCCCCTCCAGTATCCATATGCGTGTGTGCTCGCGTTAAATTGCAAGGAAATGGAAAGGGAGGACGGAAATGTAGATAAAAATAAAAATATAAAAAATATAATAATTTTTATATAATTATTAATTATTTAATGGAAATAATAGAATAATTATATTTTATAATAAAAATTTAAAATAATTAAATATATAATTACTAATTATGAAATAAATAAAATAAAATTACAGTTATAATTAATTAAATAAATAATTTATTAAATGTGAAAATAAAAATTATTAATATTTTTATATTAATATTAATTAATTTAAAGTATTAAAATATTTTAAAAATAAAAAATATTTTTTAAATGAGAAAACATTAGTAGCGTAAGGTTTCGGAAATTTTGTGTGGGGGCACAAGTGACAAATGTCAATCCTTGGGGAAAGAGGACGTATTGAAATTACTTGCTGCAATCATCTTTTCTTCCAATATTTCAAACTCTCGATATATTCGTTTTGGCTCTATTTATTGTATCCTACCAGAAATAGAAATGTCATCGTCTTTTAGTCCTTGCCCTGTTGATATTTAATTTTGATTTTACACGTCACATTTCATTATGTACCCTTGCCTTGATCTATTTTCTTTAATTTTCCTTGGATACATTAAAACCTTTTATATTATATGTGCCAGCATATGCCAAGTGTCTAGTAAATTTGTCACCTTGCATTACCCCAAAAAAAAATAATAAAAAATAAAAAATAAAAAAACCCAAGTGTCAAATGTTATGAAATCATAGTTGGACTAATAGGTTCATGAACTGGTCGTTGGACTAATAGGTAGCCGAAGGTTTCTTTTTTTTTTTTAATGAAAAATTGTACATATCATAAAATATTTAATTTAAATCATAATTTCTTATTTTTGTAATAAACTGTTATTATAATTCTATCAAGATGCCAAACAATTTGTGATGTTGATGCAACACCGGGCAAGTTCGGATTATGATGTTGACTCTAAATAGATTATTTAAAAATTTTTATACGCTGTGAACAGGTGAGAGAATAATTAAATTTAAACACAATATATGAATTCTTCCCTTTTGGGCTATCCAGCAATCTCTCGAGCACTTGGCCAATAGACCTCAAATTTTTAAGCCATTAGTTTCTAAAGTGCTCGGTGAATTGAGTTGCTCGGTGATTCCTTTCTGTCAGTACATTCTCCCTTACCTACTCGGTACATACTATGAAGTTTGTAGTTTGTTGGTATGTTATGAAGTCTGTCAGTATATGGAGGAAATTGTAGTCTCTCGGTATACAATGAAACTTGTAGTCTCTCTCGGTATATTCCACTTATCACTCGGTATACATTTATCTCTCAGTAAATATTTGTTATTTTGTAAATGGGAATCCTATCTATATACTTTTCCCTACCTAGTCGGTGTATCCATTGTGAAACTCCTTAGTGCATTTTACATGTTGATAATGCATTATCGACTCGGTACATTTTATTATCTTGTCGGTAGTGCATACTCCTCGATGCATTTTACCTATCGTTTGTGCATCCATTCCATTTACCTATCAATAAGTGCATCTCTTGGTAACTTGTGAAATTGTCCTTCCAAAAATTTTATTACCACCACGCCATTTAATCTCTTTATTGTTTTATTACGCAATTTATATTTGTTAGGGAAATTGTTGTCCATTTGTGGTTTTAATGATAACAAAATCTTTTATATTATTCTAATATTTTTACTAAGTATGTAGATTAAGTATCATTCGAAAATTCATATAAAAGTTGTATAGAAGTTGCTATAGAGACCGCCATAGATGCTGTTATAGAGGCAAAAATTCCTTTTATTAATCGAAAGCCTAACTCAACAATCTAAATGTAAGTTGGGTACTACATTTAATCTAAAAATATGTCCAGATACACATTTCAATTATTCAACAACTATGGATCAAATTTTTTCAGGTATGAAAAGATGATCATTTACACATGTTCAGGCCATTATACCTCTTTCTGTGATCAAGGTTTTTTAAATTCCAAAATTGTATATTAAAGAAGCACTACAAAAAAAAATAGTGTTTTTGCAATGAATTTTGAGATAAATTTTTGTGAAAAGTTCTTTGCAAAAAAAATTTACGACGAATTTAACGATGAGCATAAGTTCATCGCTAAGAGCTTGTCGCAAATATTAGCAATAAAAATTTAATTATTCATCGCTCATTTTGCAACAAAAAATATTTCGTTGCAAATATTGACCACAAATAAGTTTTTTGTCACATATTAGCGACAAATTTTGCGATGAAATTATAGTTTGTAGTAGATTGTCCATCGCAAAATTTACGACAAAATAATAATTTTTCACAAAATATGTGACAAAAAAGTAATTTCTCACAATTCATCGCAAATATTTAGTCACAAATATTCTTTTCGTCGCAAATTAACAACGAATTCTACGATGAATTATTTTTATCGCAAATTTTGCGATAAAGGATTTTTCGTCTCAAATATGTGATGAACAACCTTTCGTCGCAAATTTTGTGATGAATTTTATTCGTTGCTAAATTAGTTGCTAAACTCGTGACGCATTTTGCCACGAATAGTGAATTTAGCAACGAATTTGAAATATTTAGCGATAGATTTTGTTACGGACATGAGAGTCAGCGACGAATTTTGTGATAAATTAGGAATTTTTGCTACAAAAATAAATTTTATTGCATATTTTCACTATTTTTCCTTGTATAACCAGTTTCTATATCTACTCATCCAACAATATCATCAACTAACCATCTAATAGTGATCAACATCAAATTTTTGCTACCTTTGCTCATCCATGCAACTAACCATCCAACAAAATCAATCAATTAAGAATTCACCAACAACCAATCATTTCAACACTATCAAGAGTCACAACAGCAGCAGTATAAAAAATAACCATAACATCAAGTCCCAATGTTCAAATGTTCAAATATCAACAATAACCATAGTATCAACAACAATCACAAAAATCAAAGTAAGTCTGTTCAAATGTAGCCATCAAATAACAATAAATAATGTCGAGCACCACTACCATCATCATCACTATCATTGAATATATCATCACCATCACGAGCATTATCACGAGGAGATAGAGAAGGGGGAATCTAACTTGAAGCGGGAGCTAACTGAACATATTGCATGATGAACATCTGTTGTACACGAAACTCATTAAATTCTTGATCTTTTTGCATTTGTTGTGCATGAAGCTTGTTAAATTCATGATCTCTTTGCCTCTGTTGTGCGCGTATCTCTTGAAATTCGTTGTCTCTTTGTGCTAGTAGGTCTTTCAAGTGGCTCACCTTTTGGTTTAATTACATTATTTCTGCCTTTACTGCTATGGGGTGGAAGAAGATGGACGAGCGATTTTGCAAGTCCTACTCAAAGAACCAATCCCAAGTACTCTACCCCCTTTTGCTCCACCATTTACCTCAAGTTATAGAGCTATACTATCAACAGATGGTTCAGATGAACTAGTATCATCACTAGCACTTGGATTTCTTACTAAAAACTCATCATATATCTCCTGCATTGTTATGAAGAAAATTAAAATAATAATATAAAAACTCATATAATCTGAATTAAATATATATATATATATATATATATATATATATATATATATATATATATATATGAAGGCAAATAAAAAGCCTAGTCTTTGTTACCTTACTAATATTAAAAACAAAAAAAAAAATTATGAACGGAAGACGAATTTGATAAAGAGAAGTGCATGTAAATGTTTTCATTATTATGACATTGCATTCAATCCATTACATTGTTTTCTTAGTTGTTCTGATTGTCTAGTAATACGATTCATGAGACTATATAACTTGTTTAAAGAAAGAGCAATATTTCTGCAAATGTTACTCAATGGGATCTAAATTATGAATGTTCATATTTACATTGAATAAGTTATAACTTGTGAAAAAAAAAAAATCTCTATCAAAGTTGATATAGTTACCATCAAGTGATTTATTAGACAAAAATTATGTATAAATGAGAAGCCAACATTTCAAGAGATATAAGCGAAATCGTGCAAAATAGTCATGTTGAATGTTCAACTTTTGTAGCTTAAAGTAAGAATTATTGGATGGAAGGATCTTACTTAAAGTGTAACTAAGTACAACAAAATAGTGTTTGAGTACAAAGACATTATCCATCCCCAAAATTAGATTAATAACTATCAAATAGAAGAGTATATATTAGGAATCAAAGAATCAATGCAAGCAGTGAAAAAAAACTTGAGAGAGATTAATCTAATAAATTCATCTTCCTACATTGTTATGATAGGTTCAACACAATATGTTTAAATTGTTAGGGAAATTGTTGTCGAACCTTAATATTTTGATGATAACAAAATCCTACATGTGTTACTAATAAATTTATCAAGTGTGCAAGCATTTAAAATATGTAATACAAACTTATTTATATAAAGTTTCAAAATATAGAACTGGTCAAAAATACTGTCACAGAAATTGGGTAGAAAAAAAATGGATAGAAGCAGCGAAAAGGGTAGAAGTAGCTAAAAATCAAAACTATGTTTTCAGCTTCGATTTTATCTTATTTTCAAGATTTAACTTAGTATGTTGAGTACAGATTGGGTACTGTACTTGACCAGTAAGACTCTTAAGATTGATGGTTCAAATTCAAGTAAAATCCAATTATTTACTGAAGGTAAACTCAAGTTCAGAATTTAACTTCAACATTTTCTGAAGTTCAGGTAGGTTTTTAGGAGGTTTTTGATCTCATATATTTTCTCCAACTCCTAAACTTTTTGAATTTCAATTTCTCCTCATAATAAGAGTGTTGTTAGATTTTAAATTCAAAAAGTTACAACAGTAAAAAGGTTCTTTGAAGTTTCTAAATTGAAAGCTGAAATTGAGGATCTGCAGAGTGTTTTTGTGAGAGAATGGCTGGTTCTGAGGCATATTGAAAGGCTTATATCATTTTGAAACAAGTAGAACTTTTACAGAACACGAATTGAACTTTAAAGAGCAATATTTAGTCTATTCAAAAGATTTTACAAATCATTTTTGGGCTTTGGGTTGAGAGAAAAGATAACCTGAAAATACCTACTCGATCACTATTTTTCTACTGTATTCCTGCTGTCCATTGTGTTTTTCATGTTTATAACTTCTGTTTTAGTTTTTGTATAGACTCACAAGTCTAAGGGGAGTGTGAGAAACATTCTCTTGGGTTGATAGGTTAGGTGTAAGAGAGTTTGAGTTAAGTGAGTGTAGGACTAAGTCATCTTTAAGGGAGAAGGTGCTGATGGTTTACATCTCTACATTGTACAGATTTTCTAACTCTCATCACATAGTAAAAACTAACTATCACTAGACCCTGACTTGCTGAGCTAGAATAGTGGACGTAGACACAAGGCCGAACCACTATAATCCGGGCTTGATATATCTATCCTTTCTCTTTATTTTTCTGCATTTGCATATACTTGCATTTGCATGTTTCATCTAATTTGACTTTAGGTTTTAAGTTAGATTTTAAGTGGAATAAAATCCTTAAATTGAAGCCAACTAATTTAACACCCCTTCTTGGTTATATAGGGACCAATAAGTGGTATCAGAGCAAGTGCTCAACTCCATAAAAGAGCTATCTTTTGAGCCAAAAATCATATGGGTTCATAGTACACTTTTGGCCAATACACAAATAAAGCTCCTTATTTTGATGGAGTTAATTTCTTTTATTAAAAATGTAGAATAGAGACCTTTATTCAAATTACGGATTATGAAGCTTGGGAAGTGATTTCTCAAGGAAATTTAGATATGAAAACTCCAATAATGACCAAGGTTGATAAGAGGAAAATGTCCATAAATTCACGAGCAAAGCATCTATTATTATTTGCAATATCACATATTGAATTTAATCAAGCTTCTTCTTGTTCCATAGCCAAAGAAATATGGGACAAACTGTGTATCACACATGAAGGCATATGGACTATTAAAGGCACAAGAATTAACCTTTTGATGCAGGAATATGAGTTATTCAATTTTCAGCATGGAGAACAAGTTAAGGGCATGTTCAATCGACTCACATTCATCACAAATGAACTAGAGTCTCTTGGAAAAGGATTTTCGGATTTAGACCTGGTTAGGAAAGTTCTGAGAAGTCTTCCTAGAGTATGGGATACAAAAAGGACTACCATTGAGGAGGTATAAGATCTCTCGAAACTATCCTTGAATGAGCTAAGAGGAAAGCTAATGGCATATGACATAGAAATGCAACATTCTGCTAAAACTGAAGGAAAGAAAAAGTCTATTGCATTTATTGCAGAAGAAGAATTTTCAGAAAATGAATGCAGTACAATGAAGTAAATTTACTAGCAAAAAGATTGTCTAGAGCACTCCAAAAGAAAGGTAAAAAATCCTTGAACTTACTGAGAATTAATATGCTTCCAAAGTCTAAATCTTATGCAGGAAAGTTCAGCAAATACAAGAAGCAAAAGAAAGAAAAAGATGAAGTGGTATGCTATGAGTGCAAAAAACCCAAACACATCAAGTATAAGTGCCCTGTTCTTTTGAAGAAGATAAAAAAATTTCAGAAGAAAGGAAAGGCCATGATGACTACTTGGAGTGACTTAGATGAATCAAGTTCAGAATCAGACTCAGAGAATTCAGAAAATACTAAAAAGGCTAACTTCTGTTTAATGGCTAATTCAGAGGTGAAATCTGATTATCAAAGCTGTGAAAATGTTATTCCTGAAGATAATAACATATTAAAGTTAATTCAGAATTTAGATGTAGAATATTAGACTTAGAATATGAAAAAGATCTTCTGAAACAGACTAACATACTGCTGAATTCTGAAAATGATGCTTTTAAATCTGAAAATAAGATATTAAAATTTGAAAATGAAGTTATAAAATATGAACTAACAACTTTAAAGACTGAAAATGATACTCTAAAATTATCAAACACTGTTGTAAATTTTGAACAAGAAACCTTTGAATCTGATTATGAAATGCTGAAAATTAAAAATTCTACTACAAACATTGAATTATCAACTTTAAGGTCTAAAAATTAATCTACAAAATTAGAAAATTTTGCCATGAAAGATGAAGTATGCTTGCTAAAAATTAGAGTTAAAGATTTATCCATGTCCATCAAAAATACATTTCAAAAATTCAATGAAAGTGATGAAGAATTAACTAGATTTTTCGCAATTCAAAGACATGTTTTTTCTAAAAATGGTCTAGGATATAATTCTGCTAGTATGCATAGATTACATGCTAATAAAACTATATTTGTTAGAGCAGCAAAAAATACAGATGTAATACCGATTTTCGGTTATTATATATCATGTACCACTCCTCATAGTTCTATATATATATTAACATCTTTTTGGGACATCTAAAATGAAATTTTAATTATCTATTTATTTTGAGATTTCGTCTCAAAATCGCTAAAACCGAAAACATTCTCGGTAAGCCGAAAACATTCTCGGAAAGTGCCGGCAATGCCTAAAGAAGTCAAAAATGGCTAAAAGAAGGCCTACACACTTAAATAAAGATATTTAAATAAAATTTCACATATTTAAGAAATTTCGAATAAAATTTCATAGAGACAAAAATTACAAATTATAAAAAGTTAGGGGTTTAATTGCAAATAAGAAAAGTTGAGGGACTAAGTTGCAAACCACTCAATGATGGACAATTAGAATCAAATGATTGGTCGAGAGGGCAGTAAGGTTGGTTAGTGGCCACATAGGATTTTTTCACATTCAAAAAAACTCATTGGATAGAAATTTATGCATGAAATCTAATTAGAATAGTTTGTGTTAACTTGTGACACCTCTCCCCTTGACATGGATATCCACAAGACACTTAATAGAGTGCATGGAGCTTTTTTGAATCAATAATTGCATGGTTTAAGTGTTAGGACAAGTGGAAGGTTGAGATAATACATGGAATGATCCAATGGTCAAGAATATTTTGCTAGATTTATAAAAGAACTTGCTTAGGAAAAGAATTTGTTCATTTTCTTCATTCAAACCCCCTTGCACGAAATTTGTTCACTCCATATCCATTTTGAGTTCAACCATGGAGCCAAAGAGGTAAGAATATTTTTAAAAATTCTTGAATTTCAATTGAAAGTATAGAAGTGTTATATAGGAATTCATATTAATGGTGATTTAATTTTGCTAAGGTGATAAAAAATTCAAGAATTCAAAGGGAGTGCTGATATATATTCGCAAGAGATCTTACAAAGGAGGTAACATGTCATAACTGATGCTAAGATTAAATTATTTGATGAGTAGTTACATTGGTATCCATACTAGCATGCTAGATATTGATTTCTAGATTGAATCTTGTATAGTATTCTTATGATATCTCATTCTATAAAAATCAAAAATATAAAATATTTATTTCTTTATAAACTAGACTTTCTAAGTTTTAAAATGATATATTATGTGAAGCATTTCATGAAGGAATCAATTTTTGGTGATTTTTGGAAATTTAGCATGTTTCACCAATTTTGTTTCATGTTCTGTGTATGACTAGTACAATGTTTAAATTTTTAAGGTATCTTTTATATAGAATTTGGAGAAACATTAAACATAAAATTTTTAGATCTCTATTTTATCTTTAATTTGAGGTAAAGATAACTTGAATTGGAGTTGTACGCAGAATGTTATGGTATTTGAAATAAAACTGTGTAGAAGTAGTTTTAAAACTAAAACTAAAATAAAAATGGAATTTTATAAAATTATACATTTAAAATCTGAAGATGTCATAAATTAGAAAGTTTTAGATCTCTATCTTAAATTCAATATGAGATAAGAATCACTTAAATTGGAGAAGTATACATGGAGATATAGAAATTCTCCCAAAACTGTACAGAGTTGATTTTAGGAACTTAGGCTGATAAAGTTATAAAATTTTATAAATTCGTGTGTTCAGAATTTGAAGTTTATTTAAACATAAAAGTTGAAAATATATGTCTTAACTTTAAGAAAAAATTTGAATCATTTGAATCCGATCAAGATTTTAGAAGATATCATGATTTTACTAAATCTGCGTGTGATAGGTTTTATAGGATCTATTTTTTTTTTTTTTATGTATGGAATTTGATAAATGATACATATTGTTTAACTTAGACGTAGCGTTACGTTTTTTTATGAGGGTTGAATCGTTCGAGAAATGAGGACAATTAGGGGAGTGGCGTACCTTCCCCCGTTGAGGTGAGTGAGACGAATTATTTTTGACTTTAAATGAAAAATAGTTTTGATTATGATTTTTATAAATAAATTTTGAAATGTGATTTAGAAATACTTTAGTATTTATGGCATGTCTTGAAATGATATTCTATGAAAATTATGTCCTGATATTATGATAATTGATAGTGCCATGTTTTTTTTTTTTTTTACGAGTAAAAATTTATGAATGATGACATATGACATATGTGTATGATTATGGGATGGTGTATAGTGGCTATAGCGCACTCCTTACCACGGTATTGAGCGTTTACGTGACGGGGTGATGTGGTGGGGTAACACAGGAGCAGAGGTTTGAGTCCCTTGTCTCTGACCAACGAATCCAATAGATGAGCACCACGTGAGAACCATGTCAACACCAAGGAAAGGGAGGAAAATATATGTGTTTCATTTTTATGACATTTTGGTGACTCCTTGGTGGATTTTACCCTAACCCCATGATGCATGATTGATAATAAGGATGCATATTATTTTGAATTACGCGTTATATTTGCAAATGAATGAAATATAATTTGAAAACGATGGTTTGACTTGCCACTCTCACAAATTCATTTATTGTCATTATATAGTCATGCACCTCACTCACTGAGTATGTGGATTATACTCACCCCTCATATTTATATTTTCAGTTTATACTGTAATTGACATACATTAAAGTACTGTCCCACAAGTTTTACTGAGAGACGCTACCGGATAAGTAATCATACTCATCCTTATTTACGATTGGACTATACATATAAATATTATATGTAAATTGAAGGTAAATGTTTTAAAGAAATTTTTTTAAAAAACTATCTTTTTCAATCTTCTGCTATATGATTTTGACTTATGATATCGAATAGGGTAATGATATTAGTCATAATATTAGCCTTGCGTTATCTCGATGTGTGAGTAGGGCATACCCGTGCCTTGAGGAGTCGCGGCGGTCTGTTCGCATGCTCGACCTGCAGATTGGGGCATGACAACAGAACATAGAAAATTACATACTACAAAAATAAGGGGTAGAAGCAGAAATCATAGAAGCATAGCATATAGGGATAGAAGAAGTTATAATCCTATTAGTTTTAACATAAATTTCAGAAACTTTATAGGATATAAAAAATCTGATTTTTCATAAATTAAATACAAATACTTGAATAACTTTTAAAAAATAAAGAATACTTTCACTTGCTATTATTATCATAAAGTATGACATATTGCTAAATTTTGCTATTTAAACAAGTTTAGTAATACTCAAGAAAAATTTACTCCTAGTATAAGCTTGTTATCTAGAGGACCCATGCTAGTTTGGGTTCCTAAGAACAGATGATCCGTTTGTTTAACTTATGCAGGAACATGAGGTTAAAGCAAAAGGAAAATAGTATGTCGATAGTGGTTGCTCAAAACATATGACGGGTGACATCTCGTTATTCAAAGAATTAGAAAAGATTGAAAATGGAATGGTGACTTTTGGAGACAATAAAAAAGGAAAAATTATCGGTAAAGGTACCATTGGTATTAACTCTACTTCTATAAAAAATGTTCTATTTGTTGATAAGTTAATGCATAATCTATTGAGTGTTAGTCAATTATGTAATTTGGGATATGATGTGCTTTTTTTAAAAAATAAATGCATAGTTTTTGATTGTATAACTCAAGAAAAAATATTTGAAGGAATTAGATCTGGAAATGTATATATAGTAAACTCAAAAATCTTTGATAATCTAAAACAAAATTGTTTGATATCCATAGAAAATGACACTTATGCATGGCATAAAAAATTTGGTCATGTGAACTTTAAACAATTGGAATTTTTTTCTAAAAAAAATTTAATAAGAGGTATACCAAAAATAGTTTTAAAAGAAAACATAAATTGTAATGCATGCTTACTAAATAAACAAATAAAATCATCATTTAAAAATAAAGATTACATCTCAACATCTAGACCATTAGAAATTTTGCATATGGATTTGTTTGGATCTATTAGAACTTAAAACTTAGGTGGAAATAAATATGGTCTTGTAATTGTGGATGATTTTGCTAAATTTACATGGATTTTATTTTTAGCTAATAAAAATAGTGCATTTGAGTCATTCAAAATTTTTGCTAAGAAAAAACAAAATAAAAAAATTTAAAAATAGTTGTATTAAGAACCGATCATGGTAGAGAATTTGATAACATAGAATTTCTAAAATATTATAACAAGAAAGAAAAAATCAAAATTTTTTTGCACCCTATACATCTCAACAAAATGGAGTGGTTGAAAGAATAATTAGGACAATTCAAGAAATGACTAAAACAATGTTAAATGAGAGTGGTATAGGAAAATATTTTTAAGCCGATGTCATTTCTACAGCTTGTTACATAATAAATAGAGTATATCTTAGACCTATGACTGAGAAAACTCCTTATGAATTATTTAAGGGAAGGAAACATAATATATCTTACTTTCATACATTTAGATGCTCATGTTATATTTTGAAAAATAATTTGAACACAATAAATAAATTTGATGAAAAAGTAATAGAATGAATCTTTCTAGGTTATTCATTGAATAGTAAAGCATATAGAGTTTTCAATAAATAATCTAAAGTTGTTGAAGAAACTATTAATGTAAAATTTCACGAAAATGATTTTCAAAATATTGAAGATGGGGATGATGGTGCCTCTATTAAGATAAATGAACTCCCTCATGAAAATAATAACAATAATAAAGTTCAAATTGAAAAAGATCATAGAGATGAAGTCATAAAAAGTTAAAAATTTTTACCTAGGCACTCACAAAAAGATGTTATTGGTGATATAGATGAAGGTATAAGAACAAAATCAAGTTACAAAAATATAAAAAATCAATTTGTTTTTTTATCTCATATAGAACCAAAGAGTTTATAAGAAGCTTTTAAAGATGAAAGTTGGATAGTACCAATGCAACATGAATTGAATCAATTTAAAAGAAATAATGTGTGGTCATTAGTTCCTAAATCAAATGATATGACAATAATAGAAATAAAATAGGTCTTTAGAAACAAAATGGATGAAAATGGAAATATTATAAGAAATAAAGTTAGATTGGTAGCAAAAGGATATTCACAAGAAGAAAGAATTGACTATGATGAAACATTTACACCGGTAGCTAAGTTAGAAACAATTAGATTACTTTTATTCTATGTATGTTTTAAAAATTTTAAATTTTTTCAAATGGATATAAAAAGTGTATTTTTGAATGGATATATAAAAGAAGAAGTTTATATTAGTCAACCCCCCCGGATTTGAAGAACCTAATAAAGAAGATCATGTTTATATATTATAAAAGGTATTGTATGTTTTAAAACAAGCACCTAGAGTATGGTACGAAAGATTAAGTGATTTCTTTGTGAAGAATAATTTTAAGAAAAGGAATGTTGATATTAATTTGTTTATAAAACATGTTAATGATGATATTTTGGTTGTTTAAATTCATATTGATGATATTATTTTTTGTGCTACAAATAAATACCTATGTGATGATTTAGTAATATGATGAAAAGTGAATTTGAAATATCTATGATGGGTGAATTGAATTTTTTTTTAGGTTTACAAATAAAACAAACACCCGAAAGAATTTTCATAAATCAAGAAAAATATGCAAAAGAGTTAATAAAGAAATTTGGAATGAAAAACTCAAAAAATGCTAATACTCCAATATCTACCTCCATTAAGTTAGATTTGGATGAAAAAAGGAAAAGATGTAGATGAAAAATTCTATAGAAGTATGATAGAATCTTTGTTATATCTAACTGTTTCACGTTCAGATATTTTGTATAGTGTGTGTTGATATGCTAGATTCCAAAATAAGTCTAAGGAATCTCATTTAAAAGCTACTAAGAGAATTTTAAAATATGTAATAAGTTCTTATAAACTAGAAATTTGGTATCCAAAAAATTCAAATTTTGAATTAATTGGATATTCGAATGCTGACTATGTCGGATGTAAAACTGATCGAAAAAGTATCTTAGGTACTTGTCAATTTTTGGGAAATAGAATTTTAAGTTGGTATCCAAAAAACAAAATTCAATTGCTTTATCCACGGTTGAATCGGAATATGTATCAATAGGAAATTGTTGTACTCAAATTTTATAGTTAAAACAATAATTAAAAAATTACGGGTTAGATTATAAAAATATTTTGATGAGATGTGATAATATGAATGTCATATGTCTAACAAAAAATCTCATAAATCATTCTAGATTTAAACACATAGAAGTTATACATCATTTTATAAGAGATTATATTTTGAATGGAGATGTTGTTTAACAATATATTGATACAAAAAATCAATTGGTGGATATTTTTACAAAATCTCTAGATAGAGAAAGGTTTGAAATCATTAGAAATGAAATCGGACTTTGTTTTCCTTTTTAAAAAAGAGAGGGATATGGCTACAGTACTTGGATTCGATATTGTATGCTAAATGCTCCATCAATATTCTGAAATTTCCTTTTGCATAGGTGCCATTGAACTACCGTTTTTGTTTATTTTTTATGAAACAAAAAGATGGGAAATAAAATATAAAAAATTGAGTGGATTGAAATTGTATAAATATTAAGGGGGAGATATGTTATATATTTGATATGATTGAAATTGTGTAAATATTAAGGAGGAGATATGTTATATGTTTGATATGATTGATTTTCATTTCATATTTAAATGATTTACATATTCATGAATTGAGGGGGAGAATATGATCATGATGATTATACTTGAGCACTGTGTTAGTTTTGTTCACTTTTATTGAGTTTATGATTTTTAATTTTTGTATGGTTTTGTTGTCATAAAAAAGGGAGAGATTGTTAGGAAAATTATTGTCGAACCCTAATATTTTGATGATAATAAAATCCTACATGTGTTACTAATAAATTTATCAAGTATGCAGTCATTTAGAATATGTAATACAAGCTTATTTATAAAAAAGTTTTAAAATATAGAACTTATCAGACAATATTATCACAAAAACTGGGTAGAAGCAAGATGGGTAGAAGCAGCGAGAATGGTAGAAACAGCTGAAAATCAAAATTGTATTTTCTGTTACAATTTTATCTTATTTTTAAGACCTAACTCAGCATGTTGAGTACAGATTGGGTACTGTACTTGACCAGTAAGACTCAAGGTAAATAGTTCAAATTCAAGTAAAATCTAATTATTTACTGAAGGTAAACACAAGTTCAGAATTTGACTTCAACATTTTCTGAAGTTCAGGCAGGTTTTTAGGAGATCTTTGATCTCATATATCTTCTCCAACTCCTAACCCTTTTGAATTTCAATTTCTCCTCATAATAAGAGTGTTGTTAGACTTGAAATTCAAAAAGTTACAACAGTAAAAAGGTTCTTTGAAGCTCCTGAACCAAAGGCTGAAATTGAGGATATGCAGAATGTTTTTCTGAGAGAAGAGCTAGTTCTGAAGGCATATTGAAAGGCTTATATCATTTCGAAATAAGCAGAATTTTTGTAGAACACGAATTGAACTTTGAAGAGCAATATTTAGTCCATATTCAGAAGATTTTACAGATCATTTTTGGGCTTTGGGTTAAAGGAAAAGATAACCTGAAAATACCTACTCGATCACTATTTTCCTACTATATTCCTGTTGTCCATTGTGTTCTTTATGTTTGTAACTTTTGTTTTAGTTTTTGTATAGACTCACAAGTCTAAGGAGAGTGTGAGGAACATTCTCTTGGGTTGATAGGCTAGGTGTAAGAGAGTTTGAGTTAAGTGAGTGTAGGACTAAGTCATCTTCAAGGGAGAAGGTGCAGATTGTCTACATCTCGACATTGTACTGATTTTGTAACTCTCATCACATAGTAAAAACTAACTATCACTGGACCCTGACTTGCTGAGCTGGAAGAGTGGACATAGGCACAAGGCCGAACCACTATAAACCGGGCTTGATACCTCTATCCTTTCTCTTTATTTTTCTGCATTTGCGTACACTTGCATTTACATGTTTCATCTAGTTTGGCCTTAGGTTTTAAGTTAGATTTTAAGTGGAGTAAAATCCTTAAATTGAAGCCAACCAATTAACCCTCCTTCTTGGTTGCATAGGGACAAACACAAATCAACATTGAAAATGTCCATAAAATAATTAAAAGTTTTGAAATTATATATCTTAACTGTTCTAGCTCTCTCCCCATTTCACATCTTGTCTTTTTTTTTTAAATGTCCGCGTGAAAGTATCTATGAATAATGACTCGATTCTCATTTCCTTGGCCTAAAAAACACTATTACAAATAATTAAATAGTTTAAAAATAATTGAATTAAATTAAAAAATTAGTGTGTGAATAAAATTACCAATTTATTTCTATATTCATCAATATTGATTGAATCTCATGTATACGTTGCAAACAATTCTCCAGAATTATAAGCTCAATTTTTCTTATTTTGTTCACTCCTTCGTCTACTCTCATAAGATTCCCAGAAATTTACAATCCTACCCCAATTCTCTTTGGTGATGCAGTTTGGCTTCCTTCTGCTAGTCTTTGCATGATTTAATACGTTTCGAATGTGATGGCTACATTTTTTGTTAAAAATTCTTTTCATTTCAAACTTTTCAATCCATCTCAAGTAAATATTCGCTACAATATAAAAAAAAATTAGTTATATTAAAATTATAAACTTAGTTTCATATATAAACTGAATGACATGACTTACCTTGAAATCTCTCTACCATAGCTCTTGTTTTTTTCTAGGGTGCTTGTGAAAGATATTGAAACCCCTCCCCAATAGTTATTCACTATTCTATTGAACTCATAAATAACATGTACAGAATTTATAAATCTATTATAAAATTACAAACAAAAAATGGTAAATAAATAAGATAATTAAAAGAATCACATGCTTTATAAATAAAAGAAACAATACTGATAAAATTTTAAAATTTAGTACTTACGAATCTCTGCAGGGGCTATCACCTCTCGACTGTCTTCCCTCTCAACATATAAATGTTGCACCGAAGGTGCAATCGAAAGAGATGATGAAGGTAAATTAGTCACAGGGGAATGAGAATGGGAAGGTGTTAAAGTGGATGCGAAGGTGAAGTGCCTAGTCTTCCATCACTAACTCGTCTATAGCCGTCACATCGAAACTGTCAATTATAAATATTAGATACATAATGGAGTACATGAAGAAACTTACCATATTTAAATTGAAGTACTAATTACGAGAAACAAGCCTCCAATACTATAAAAAATCATCTCTGTAACACCGACACTACGGTGTCTGTACTAGTGTACTCCTATTCTTGAAAAATATATATATATAATATTCCTCAGTTTATATTTATATATATATAATAATTATTTATATTGATTTTTGATTTTAAGGTATTTAATTTGAATTTTTGGCATATTTAAATGTCGTGCTAACAAATTGTAGTGAATCCTATTTTCACGGAATTCAAAGATTTTGTGAAAAGTGTGTGTGTATATATATATAAATAATTATTTATTGAATTAAAAAAAAAAGGAGTGGAGACGCAGCGTTTTGGGGCAAAACGCTGCGTCCCCAAAACTAAATTAGGATTAGGGTTAGAAACCCTAATCCCTCCCCTATTTCCTCTCTCACCCACCCGTCTCTTCGTCTCCCTCTCTCGCGATCCCCGACTGTCCCTCACCCTCCACTGCGATCAACCGCGCCTTCGTCCCCTCCGCCGACTATCGGTGGTTCCACCACCGCCTGGCCACCGCTGTCATCTTCCCCGCGTCTATCTCTCTCTCTATTCACTCTCTGTTTCACTCTCCCTCTCTATCTTTCTCTCTCGATCGCTCTCTCTCAGTTCTTTCTCTCTATTTTCCCTTCGATCTCTCTGTCTCTCTCACTCCGTTCGGTCCAACGTCTCCCTCTCACTCTCACTCTCACTCATCACTCTTTGTTTCTCTCTTTCTCTTGTTCGATCGCGCTGTCAAGCCCTCTGTCTCTCTCTTCCTTGCACGCGCACTCGCGAGCTTTGCTCTCCCTCTGCCGAGAGCGCTTCTGCAATCTTTGCAGAAGCCCCAAGCCGGTAGCAGCAGGAAGCCTTCGAAACCCGACACCATGACCTGCATTCCATCCCCTGTGCAGGTAAGAACGACTCTCTGATCATTAGCTCCAGGTTTCAATTTTTTTTTTTAGAAATTTAGTCTAATTGTTAAGCTTTGCTTTAGTTTGGAAACATTACAGGAGTCCGGAATAAGTTGTATGGTGCACGGAAGCTAGATCAGCGAACTGCGAAAACCCTAGGTGAGGTAAAATTTCTAATACTTGTGACAATTGAATGAAGTTAGGGTAAGGAGTCGTGTATGTGGTAGAATGTGTGTTAGATTCGAATAGAATACATTTTCTAAAATATATATGTGATTATTAAGGTTAAGTCTAGAATTTTGCATGAACTAGGTTGTCTGATGTGAAAAGAGCATGTTAGAGGATAAAAGATTTATGTTTGGTTGATTAAAATTGTTTCCTTTAGAGTTAATTTGAAATATGTATGAGAATATTAGAATTTTGGGGTTAGAATGGAATATTCTGCAGAATGAAGATACTATTGCGTCTAATATCTTTTTTAGGTTGTTTTTGAGTTGTTAATTGCATAACAGTACGTATATTGAAGGATAGTTTAAAAGTGGGGTTAGAGCTTAAGGATTGATGTAGCCTTTTTCATTATAAGTTGTCCTGCATATAAGTAATCTAAATACGATCTCCGTATTATGAAACTAGACATTTTCATCTTGAAAATGACATATGGTTTAAAACGTTTGGACGAGAATCGAAAAGTTTATGATTTTTCAAAGATTTTCTATCTTGTAGAAAATTTATTTATTTTAGGCTTGTTTCTGACTTTGAGTGGTTTTAGAGTTGAATTAGACTTGGCTTTGATTGTATTATTTATTTATAAATGAAATGAAATTGATGACATTAGAATCTATACAAAGATTGAAGAATTTGGATTTGTATAAAATTAGGAAATATGAATAAATCTTAAAAATGTTTAGAAATTGATGATAAAATTGTGATCGTGTCTTAGGAAAAATCGATTGAGGATCGAGTAAGACTTCATTACATTGAATTATGGAAATAGAGAGTGAATACCCTCTCTAGATATAAGTGGGACCCTAATCTCTAGTATAAAATAGTGAAACTTGATTTTTGCGGTGTTTTTAATAAAACATATTTTTGATATGCATTGACTCGACGTGTAAAACTAAATTTCAAATTTGTTTTGTGACTTTTGGAGTGTCGTAAATCTATGTTTCTTATGACTATGCATCCATGGTTTGAAATGAAATGATATTGTGCCATTATTTGAGAACTAGATATGTTTTCTATTCTACCGTCGCATTGGTATATTGATTTGAAACGATTTGATGGAATGTATTGACACACGGATTTGAAATATTTTGATGAACTGTGTGGGCGGGATGCCCATTTGTGATGAGATGTTATGATGAGATGATGTTCCTTGATGGATTCCGTAGCTATGAAGGGCGTTTGTAGAGGCACCGGGATGCCCAGATATGCTTCTGCAGGAGGTATCCGCAAACGTCATACGGCTAATGGCAATAAGCGCGGCCGGTTGAACCCACATAGGGGGAGGATTGTAACACCGACGCAGCGGTGTCCGTACAAGTACTCCTGTTCACGAAATTAAATAAAATATTTCGCAGTTTACATATGGAGAGAGAAAATTTTAAATTATATTGATTTTCGATTTTGAGGTATGTAATTTGAAATTTTTGGGATATTTAAAATATCCGTATTTCCGATTTGTAAAATAAAGTGAGTATAAAAAAAATATATAGATGATTTTTTTTTATTTATTCATTCCTCATTTAAATTTTTTTAAATTTATTTACAAAAAGAAATATAATAATACAAAAAGAAATATAATAATAATAATAATAATTAGAAAAAAAAAAAAGTCAAAATTAGGGCTAAGCCCTAATTTCTTCATTCTTCTCTCTCTCCCCTCTTTCTCTCCCTCACCGCCTCTCCATCTCCCGCAGCCACCTCCCTCTTCCGCGGCTGCCTTCCTCCGCCGCCTCCACCGCAGACGGCCACCGCCCACCTTCCCTCTCTATCTCTCTCCTTCTTTCTCTCTCGGCTTCTCTCTCCCAGATTCCCTCTCCTTCTCCCGATCTCCCGCGGCTTTCTCTTCCTCCGCCGCCACCGCGGTCCTCCGCCGCCACCGCGGTCCTCCACCGCGGTCTTCCACCACCAACCACCGCCAACCACTGCCACCCACAGCAGCCTGTCTCCCTCCTGCTCGCGCGCGATTGCGCGCAGCTGCGCGACCGCGCACTGCTCCCAGCGCGCCAGCCCTGCTCCCAGCGCGAGACTGCCTCTCCTGCGCGCGCGCGACCCTGCGCGCGATTCCCCTGCGTGCGCCACTGCAGCGCAAGACAGCCCCAGCGCGCGTGACCCCGCGCGCGGCTGCAGCACTGCTTTGCCCTTGCTCGCTCACTCGAGCAATCTGCACTCCTTCGAGAGCCCACTGCAACCCTTTCACTGCATAGGTAAGGGTTGAATTAAATCTTAATTCTAGGATTTTGATTTTCATAAGTGATTAAGATTAATTATGAAATTTTGCTTCGAATTGAAAGCATTGTAGGTTTCGAATTGAATCGAATGTCGCACGGACGTTAGGGTTTTGGATCGCAGTGAACCCTAGGTGAGGGATTTCTAACTCATTCGAATTATTTGGATGCATTTAGGGTAAATTAGAATAAAAAGTGTTGTATATGTGTTGGAAGTATGTTAGATTTGACTATAATGCTTTGTGTGACATTATAAGTAATTATTCAGGTCAATTATAGAAATTTTATATGAATTGGAATGTTCCGGAGGAGAGAATCATGTTGACTTGATTTGAATGGTTGCTTTTAGAGTTCAATTCGAAGAATGTATGAAAATAGTCAAAAAATGGGATTTGAGCCTAAGGATTGATGCGTCGTTTTACCTTATAGTTGGTGTTGCATATAGATAAGTCAAATACAATCTTTATATCATGAAAATAGGTTTCAATACCTTTAAAATGAGATATGGTTTGAAGAAATCGGATGAGAAACGAAAAGTGTATGATTTTTCAAAGATTTTCCAGTTCGTAGGAAATTTATTTATTTTAAGCGTATTTCCAATTTTGATTGGTTTTAGGATTGAATCAGGCTTGATTTTGATGTGATTAATTGTTTATAAATGGAATGAAAGTGATGGAATGAGAATCTAGAAAGGTGATTGTGTAAATGTTTGATTTAAGTCTTAAATGAGCACATATTGAGGGGAGAAACCCTAAGGAAACATGTACAGGAAAATGTAGAACTTTGAATATGAAATTTGATGGGTTTTAATGTGATTTTGAGTGTTAAAATGTGGATTTGATGTACTTGTGTTTTTGGCATTTAAGTGTGGTGTGTTATTGGCTAAGTATATGTGAAATTGAGGCCAAGAGTGTGAGAATTTATGCATGCTGAAATTTGGATAGAGGTTAGTGAGTATATGAATGTGAAATTGTATTGATCGAATCCATTGGAGAGATTTGGAATGACTCTAGTAAGCAAGATGGAGGCTTATATGTGTATGTAATAAGGTATGGAAAGGGTATGCATATATATAGTGATATTGGTGTGTTAAAGTGATATGAAAATGTACAATTGTCAAGAATGAGCAGAAGCATGTGTTTGTATTTATATATTAAATGTATAGAATTGTATTGGATTATTGAAGAGAAGAAGTTGATAAAGAATTTTGAATAAAAGTGTGTTGATGTATATGCTGACTCTTATGTACGACGAGAGATTGGATTGGTGTGAGTTTTGTGTAGGATTGATTGAGTAATATCACTTGAGTCTTATGGATATGTTGTGAGCATAACTTTCTCTACACAGCTTCGAATGATGTGAGGTTCTCTGCCTTAGACACTAGACATCCTTAGCTTTAAAAATGAAATAAGAAACCTCTTGATTTGTAGAGGGTATTAGAAGTTATAGCCTGTTTTCTATAACTGCGCAGGTTTGAAACTTGCTGATTTCATACATGCGTAAGTGTTGGATGTCTTGATCGAGGGGAGCACAGTTTCGACACTTGTTGTGCATTGTAGGGAGCGATTGACCCTCCCGTATACTGTGAGTGGGTTTTATTTCAATGTTTTCGTTTAATATGTAAACTCTGATTTATAATAGTTTGATAAATGAGCATGATTTATCGCGTGCTTAAAATGTTTTGACTGGTTTTGGAAATGATTTTGTGAACCGATGGAGTGTCCAAAAATGTGATTGAATTATGAAATATGCATCCATGTGGTTGAAATAAAAAATATGTCATTTTATGATATATGTTGCATTTGGTTTGTGAACCTGATTTACGGCACATATTTGATATGATATTGATTTTGGCCTTGAGGGCTGTGATATGTATTGTGATATTGATATTGGCCTTGAGGGCTGTGATATGTATTGTTCCGTAGCTACGAAGGACACCGTGAGAGGCGCTTTGGTAGCGTCCGGATATGCCTAGGCCTGGGGTATCCCACGAGTTGTCGAGATTATATTTACGACACGGTACTAGGCAGGTTGAACCCGAAAGGGGGAGGATTTGGATACACTCTCCAAGTCTAGCACCTGGACGAGGTCCGTCGCCAACGCCGGGGTAGAGAGCACTTTAAATAAAATCGCATAAAACACCCCTGGTGCGCCTGTCATAGGTCGTGGTAGACCTCTGCCGGGAGTTTTACGGCTGGAAGCTCTATGATTTTGATGAAAGTATTTTGGATGCATATTTGATTTGATAATGCGTGCAAATGATATATTGTTGAAATGAAAGGCATGATGATTTGAAATATGATTTGTATACTTATGTTTTGACACTCCAGTTTCACACCCCATATTACACGATTACATTGACCCACTCACTCACTGAGTATTCTTCCCTGAGTACTCACCCCTCCTCTTTCCCTCCCCAGACAGGATTATGGTGCTAGGGCGACGCATTTGGCGCTAGAGGTATGATAGCTTGATGGTGGATTGGATTCATGACGGTGAGATTAAGTTTTAATTGAAAAGATGAATTTCATAATTTATTGTCGACCCTACGTGGTCTTGTTGAGGTCCGTAGTTGACCGTGTACATATTTTGGGATAACTGTAAAATTTTGGACTTCTGTTTGCAAAACTCTCATTTCACTTGCATTGAGGCATTTGTAAACGTTTAAAGTGTAAACTTGGGAATTTGTATTATATTTGTATAACTTTAGGCCCGCTCGGAGTAGCGACTGCTCATGCTCTAGTTGGGCATGACAGTAGAGGTCTGTGGCTAGGACTGTTGGTGATTTGTTAGCCTTGCGTTGTCTGGATGTCGGTTGGGAGATTGGTTGATTGTTTTGAGGCCGAGATGACCATTTTATTTTATTTACAGGATCATGTAAATGTACAGGTCTATACAGGTTTAAATTGTACATGGGAGACCTCCGATTTATGGGGAGGTTCTGCCCGATTTTCTGTAGAAATACAGCCGGCATCCAGGTCAACGGGCGACTGTTCACGTTTCTCGGTTCGGGGCGTGACAAGGATATTTATATATTTCATGAATAGGAGTACAGTAGTATGAACACCGCAATGTCGGTATTACAAAATTATACATGGGAGACCTCCGAAATATGGGGAGGTTCTGCCTAATTTTCTGTAAAAATGTAGCCGGCAACCAGGGCAACGGGCGGCTGCTCACGACCCCGGTTCGGGGCGTGACAGTTCTATTGGTATCAGTGCGTCTAGGTTAGAGAAATGATAGTAATAAAAGTCTTCCCAAGTACATTTAAAAGTTCTCAATGCATTAGAGTGCTTCATACAGTCATTTAAAGTCCCATACATGTCCATTGGCTTATAAGTTCATCTATCTTAGGGGATTGGATACATGATGCGTCCATCCCATCATTTCACATTCAAATGCCTTGATTCATAACTTAAATTTTTTTTAGGGGTTTAGTTACTCAGTAACTAACCCTAATCCTTGATTTCTACCAAATGAAAAGGTGCTCTTTTTGTAGAATTATGCCACCTAGACGTGGTAGGCGCGGTACTAGATTTGCACCACCCGAGAGTCCCTCAGTGTCTGATGTATCTAGGGCACTCGAGGCTCTACAAGTACTCGAGGATGTTTCCTCTACTCATGCACCGTCACCAGCACCACCCCTAGCACCTCCACCGGCTGTTACAACCAAGATTCTTCCACCACCACTCAACACCATGAGGCAGTGGCAGGAATAGTACAGTAGATATGAGGTGCAGATGCCACCACCTTGACCACAGAGTTTTGGGGCACCAGCCCCTAGTGTTGCTACACAGTCTACAGTGCTGAGACAGTCTTTCTGTCGCAGATGCGGTAGCCACCATGCATTTGGGGCATGCAGAGTACCGGTTACTTGCTTCCGGTGTGGGAAGCAAGGTTATATTAAGAGTACCTGTCCAGCTTTAGGTCGAGGAGGACGGAGTCGTACTGGTACTTCTGGCACAGGCCAGCAGGGGGCACCTGCGCACTTAGCTCTTATAGCTCCTCGGACTGCAGCCGGGAGTAATACAGTGCCAGGACCATCACGACAGCAGCCTAGGGCCCAGACTCGTGTGTTTGCGATGACGCAGGAGGACGCACAGGCAAACCCTGATGTTATTATGGGTAATCCTTCCACAGACCCCTTAGTATAGTACTTTTATTGTACTTTCTTTATGAGATTTTGTATATCATGATATCGATATACAGTTTTGACTAGTTAAAGTTTTAGAAGCTTAACTAGTTTGATATATATATATAAATAAATCTACTTTTCTTCGCATTTTAAATACCTTTAATCTTTTTCTTACCTTTAGATACCATGCGAATATTTGGTATCGATGCCCGTATTCTTATAGATACCGGGTCGAATTTTTCATATATGAGCGACACGTTCGCTTGCCATTCTGATAGGCCTCTCTCGCCACTTAATGAGGAGATTATGGTAGTCACTCCTCTTGACAAGCATATCATTCGAGATACAGTCTATAGAGGCTGCGAGGTCAGTATTGAGGAGGCGGTATTAGAGGTAGATTTGATTCTGCTCCTTATCACGGATTTCGATACCATTCTGGGGATGGATTGGCTGAGTTTACACCAGGTTTTCATGGATTATTTTATGAAAGGGGTTGAGTTTCGGAGGTTCGGGCAGCCACCGTTGGTGTTCCGGGGCGAGAGACGGGTATTACCCCGCTGTGTTATATCTGTTATGAAGGCCAGAGTATGGTACGCCATGGGTGCACGACTTATCTGGCTTATGTCGTTGACACCATCGCTGAGGGACTGAGACTTGAGGATGTCCTGTGGTGCAGGAGTTTCTAGATATGTTTCCCGAGGAGCTTCCTGGATTACCACCAATTCGGGAGTTCGATTTCAAGATTGATCTAGTACCAGGGACCACTTCTATTTCTATTCCGCCATACAAAATGGCGCCTGCTGAATTAAGAGAGCTCAAGGTTCAGTTATAGGAACTTCTAGACAAGGGGTTTATTCGTCCGAGCACTTCACCCAAGGGTGCTTCGGTGCTATTTGTAAAGAAGAAAGATGGTACACTTCGGCTTTGTGTGGATTACAGACAGTTGAACAAAGCCACCATCAAAAATAGATATCCCCTGCCACGTATCGATGATTTGTTTGATCAGCTGCAGGGAGCCAGGGTTTTCTCTAAGATTGATCTTCGTTCGGGTTATCATCAGTTGAGGATTTGGGCCGAAGATGTGCCCAAGACAGTTTTTCTCACACGATACGGCCATTATAAGTTTTTAGTCATATCGTTTGGGCTAACTAATGCCCTAGCTGCTTTTATGGACCTGATGAACCGAATCTTCCACGACTTCTTGGATCGGTTTGTCATCGTATTTGTCGATGACATCTTGGTGTATTCATGGAGTGATGAAGATCATGTTCAGCACCTTCGGGCGGTATTGTAGATACTCCGTAAGAAGTAGCTATATGCCAGATTTTCGAAATGTGAGTTTTGGCAGAGACAGATAGGATTTTTGGGGCACATTGTCTCCGCGGACGGTATTTATGCTGATCCGCGAAAGGTTGAGGCTATATTGAAGTGGACCGAGATTCGTAGTTTTCTTAGTTTAGCCGGGTATTATCACAAATTTGTAGAGGGATTTTTTTCCGGATAGCTGCTCCATTGTCTAAATTGACCAGGAAGGGGGTCAAGTTTGTGTGGGATGACCGCTTTGAGGCGAGCTTTCAGGAGCTCAAACAACGGTTAACCTCTGCTCCTATTTTAGCCCTTCCCACTAGCAGTCGGGAATACACAGTGTATAGTGATACTAGCCGACAAGGATTGGGTTGTGTTCTGATACAGGATAGTCGGGTTATTGCATATGCCTTGCGACAACTGAAGAAACACGAGGTTAACTACCCGACACATGATTTGGAGTTGGCAGCCATAGTATTCGCATTGAAGATATGGCGACATTATCTTTATGGGGTGACCTGTAGAATATTTACAGATCACAAAAGTTTGAAGTATCTATTTACCCAAAAAGGAGTTGAATTTAAGACAATGAAGATGTTTAGAGCTTCTCAAGGATTATGACCTCATTATTGACTATCATCCGGGCAAGGCGAATGTTGTAGCAGATGCCTTGAGTCGGAAGTCAGCATCATCCTCACAGTCGACAGAGGAAGCATACCTTTCTTGTTTAGTAGGACTCCGAGCCTTAGAAGTCAATTTGGCTAGCAATGATCAGGGAGACTTACTAGCCAGATTTGAGGTCAGGCTGACTTTGTTCGACCGTATTAGAGAGCTCCAGAGTACAGATGAGAAGCTTCAGGGTATTGCGGATAGAGTCCGCAAAGCTGATGGCAGAGACTTCAGGGTCTAAAGGGATGGATTATTAGTGTTCAGGGAGCGGGTTTGTATTCTCGCTGATATAGATCTCCGCAAGGCCATACTTGAAGAGGCACACTCCTCCACTTATGCATTACATCTGGGTGGTACCAAGATGTATCGGACCATTTGGGAGAGTTGTTGGTGGCCCAGCATGAAACGGGAAATTACAGACTTTGTAGCTAGGTGTTTAGTTTGCCAGCAGGTGAAGGCCGAACATCAGCAGTCGGCTGGTACATTGCAGCCCTTACCCATTCCTGAGTGGAAGTTGGATCACATTACTATGGATTTTATGACAGGGCTACCGCGGACTTCATCATGGCATGAAGTCATTTCGGTGATTGTAGATCGACTCACCAAGTCCACACATTTTCTTCATATTCGCAACGACTATCCTTTGGAGACCTTGGCACGTCTTTACATCGATACGATAGTCGGACTGCATGGTGTTCCTTTGTCGATAGTATCGGATAGGGACCCAAGGTTCACTTCTAGGTTTTGGCCCAAGTTGTAGGAGATAATGGGCACGAGGCTGAGTTTTAGCACAGCCTATCATCCACAGACAGATGGTCAGTCAGAGAGGACCATTCAGACCCTTGAGGACATACTGAGAGCTTGTGTGATGGATTTCAAAAGTAGTTGGGATCGACACCTTCCACTAGTCGAATTTGCGTATAATAACAGCTATCAGGCCAGTATTGGGATGCCACCATATGAGACACTGTATGGCAGGAAGTGCCGCACCCCGATATGTTGGGATGAGGTCGGAGAGCGACGTCTCAGCAGTGTTGAGTTGATTAAGGAAACGAAAGATAAGGTGAGGGTCATCCATGAGCGGATGAGAGCCTCCCAGGACAGACAGAAGGCATATGCCGATAGTAGATAGCGACCCCTTGAGTTTGCCAAAGGAGATATGGTTTTCTTGAGGATATCTCCTTTGAAGGGAGTTATATGGTTCAGGCAACGGGGCAAGCTGAACCTCAGATATATTGGACCCTTCCATATCCTTGAGAGGGTCGGGAGTATGGCATACAGATTAGAGCTGCCAGATGAACTATCCCGTATTCATGACGTCTTTCATGTCTCAGTACTCAGGAAGTACCTAGCTGATCCTTCTCATGTACTTGAGCCTCCATCTGTTGAGTTGCGAGAGGACCTCAGTCTTCCAGTTCAGCCCGTGGCTATTCTAGATCAGCAGGTCAGAAAGTTACGGAGCAAGGAAGTTTCATTGATCAAAGTCTTGTGGAGGAGTGACCAAGTCGAGGAGGAGACCTGGGAGCCCGAGGAGGCTATAGGGAGACAGTACCCCCACTTGTTTACTGTATAGCTTTCTTTTAGTTTCAAAAACAAAACTTGTTTTTAGGGGGTTAGAAAATGTAACACCGACACTGCGGTGTCCATACTAGTGTAATCCTATTCTTGAAAAAAAAATATATATATACATATAATATTCCTCAGTTTATATATATATAAAATAATTATTTATATTGATTTTTGATTTTGGGGTATTTAATTTGAATTTTTGGTATATTTAAATGTCGTGCTAACAAATTGTAGTGAATCCTATTTTCACGGAATTCAAAGATTTTGTGAAAAGTGTGTGTGTATATATATATAAATAATTATTTATGGAATTAAAAAAAAAAAGGAGTGGAGACGCAGCGTTTTGGGGCAAAACGCTGCGTCCCCAAAACTAAATTAGGATTAGGGTTAGAAACCCTAATCCCTCCCCCATTTCCTCTCTCACCCACCCGTCTCTTTGTCTCCCTCTCTCGCGATCCCTGACTGTCCCTCACCCTCCACTACGATCAACCGCGCCTTCGTCCCCTCCGCCGCCTATCAGTGGTTCCACCACCGCCTGGCCACCGTTGTTATCTTCCCCGCGTCTGTCTCTCTCTCTATTCACTCTCTGTTTCACTCTCCCTCTCTATCTTTCTCTCTCGATCGCTTTCTCTCAGTTCTTTCTCTCTCTTTTCCTTTCGATCTCTCTATCTCTCTCACTCCGTTCAGTCGAACGTCTCCCTCTCACTCTCACTCGTCACTCTTTGTTTCTCTCTTTCTCTTATTTGATCGCGTTGTCACTCCCTCTATCTCTCTCTTCCTTGCTCGTGCGCTCGCGGGCTTTGCTCTCCCTCTGTCGAGAGCGCTTCTGTAATCTTTGCAGAAGCCCCAAGCCGGCAGCCGCAGGAAGCCTTCGAAACCCTACACCGTGACCTACATTCCATCCCCTGTGCAGGTAAGAATGACTCTCTGATCATTAGCTCTAGGTTTCAATTTTTTTTTGAGAAATTTAGTCTAATTGTTACAGGAGTCCGGAATGAGTTGAATGGTGCATGGAAGCTAGATCAGCGAACTACGAAGACTCTAAATGAGGTAAAATTTCTAATACTTGTGACAATTGAATGAAGTTAGGGTAAATTTAGGGTAAGGAGTCATGTATGTGGTAGAATGTGTGTCGGATTCAAATAGAATGCATTTTCTGAAATATATATGTGATTATTAAGGTTAAGTCTAGAATTTTGCATAAACTAGATTGTCTGATGTGAAAAGAACATGTTAGAGGATGAAAGATTTATGTTTGGTTGATTAAAATAGTGTCCTTTAGAGTTAATTTGAAATATGAATGAGAATA